>BLBF01000020.1:17274240-17320431 GCA_015471245.1 Laticauda colubrina | reverse complement strand
AAAGAAAGAAAGAAAGAAAGAAAGAAAGAAAGAAAGAAAGAAAGAAATGTACATTCTAATATTCAACATTGTAATGTTCAACCATTTTTTCCCAAAAAATTCTGCCTATAAATCTCCTTAATTTTTATGAAGCAGACTATTCATTATTTCTGGGAAGGAAACAAAATCAAGTTTAATATTGCTTCCTTTGATTTAACCAACAAACAAACAAAAATGATTGGCAGAGTTTCAGACTGATAAGATTTGAAATGAGAGTTATAATCTGGCCCAATATGGATCTTATAATGAACAGAATTTTAACCATAGCTGCGCTGCCAGGTGCAAATTTAATAAAATATTTTTAAATAATAGATGGAAGACTCTTTTGAACAGCTGTTTCAATTCCCAGACAAAAATCTTCATTAAGAAAGAGTTAAGGATGTAAATGAATACCTTTTAATTTAAAACAATACTGTAGAACACTGAACATTACTCAATCAGACCTCTAGTGGTTTGGATGAGAAAAACAAAGTATTTGATTCGAAATCTCTGAACATAACATGAACACAAGCAGAACAGTTTCCACTATCAGCTTGGGCAATATAAAATTCCTTAATGGTTGTCTGAAAGAAATATCAAAATGCATTTTAACAGAGTAACAGAACAGAATAACAGATTTGGAGGTCTTCTAGTCCAACTCCGCTGCTCAAGCTTTAAAACAGGAGGAGAAAGTCCTTTGTTCCTAGGACTTCTGCATTAAAAAGAGCCAAGTGCAGAAAGTGAAAGATGAAAAGAAAGAGAAGAATGGAAAGAGTAATGGGGTCCCAAAAATGTACCAGAACTTTGTTCAGCTAAGATGAAAGATAAATTCAGGATCAATCCATCAAATTCTCATGGAACCCCAGATTCAACAGACCAATTTGAACAATTCCTGTCTTATATCCCGATCTATCTTTGGGGCTAGGACAAATATCAAAGATTGCTTGATAAGAATGGATCTTTTCAGTAACTATAGCTGATTATGGAGCTTCCAACCCTCGAAAGGTTAGATTAGCATCTAACAGTTCAGTTTATTATGAATAGTAGGTGCACTCTATTCAATCCAGCACTTGATAGATTTCACTGAATTCAAAGTCTTTTTTTTTGGATTCTATGTCCTATTCATCTTTTCTTACTGTACCCATAAATAAACAATTTGGCTTGCATATATGCGTAACATCATTAGAAGATCACAACTGAAGATCCAGACTGAAGCTCTACCTGGATCTGGGGAGAACAAGAGCATATTAAGCAATGCATTAATTCATTATAATATCCAATGCCCATGACTTCATCTTTGACAGAAAATAATCAGATGGGTAAAAGTGTCATTTTCAATAAGTAATTCTTCATTTTTGTTATACTATCTAATTCCTTAATATGCTAGATTGTATTTCTTCAGATAAAATCTCAGTATATCGACCTTTTAACAAATGGCCTATGCATGCTCTCATACATATTTTTATCTCTTGTACAGTATTTCACCTATGCAGAAGGCAATTCTTTCAGCATGACATATTAGAATGGGATGGCAAGATCCATTTTGATCTATCCTTTCCATAACAATATTTATGGCTTAGGAGGCACTGTGTCAAAATCCTCTCTACAGGGTATCTTCAAATAAAAGACTCATTCGGTTCAAAGTGGCAGGTCCAACGACTTCAATTGTTCAAATAATCATCTCTCCTCTGCCATTACTGTCGCACACTGCTTCTCACCAACCTTGCTCATTTTCACTTCTTTAAAACATATTGCATATCTATTCCATCCACATTACATTCTCCCTCCAAAAGCTGACAATAAATACAGTTGCTTCTCAGTTGGGGTCCCATCTAACAAACTTATAAACCCATGTCTGGATATATAGCATAATCTGTGGCTGCCTTAAGGTGGGTTTTTCATGTGATTCCTCATGAATGATTATTTTCTATTACAAAGTCTTCATATGTCAAAGACTCAAAATTTAAGTCCTAAAATGTCTTTTTTTTTTTTTTTAATCGTGGGGAGGATTTCCTGCCTACAAAACATAAAAACTGCAACCAATCAGAGTACACAATACTGGATAGCATTGCCCAATCACCAGATTTAATGTATAATTGCTTCATACACACCACTGAAAGTACTGGTTTTGCCAGTTCTTCCTATCAACTGTTCCATTCCATCCCATTACTTCCACTTCCACTTTCTACTTCTTATCTACAAAAACTTGAAGATTTCCCTTCTTCTAAACCTCAGTTCCTTTTCTTAAAACCTTTTTTTATTTCATTCAATCAACTCTGCTGACTGCCTTCTTTCTTTTTGGCCTCTTAACATTGAAAGTGTAATGCAGAAACAATGCCCACAAACACTTCGATGTTTTGGACACCATGTATATTTCTCCTATTTAGCATTCTTCATAATTACAGTTGTTCCACAAGTTGCTATCTTTCTGATTTTTGTTTAATGTTTATGAACATTTTTTGACCTCTCTCTTCCTATGGATACTTATGCTCGTTGCCTTCCTTTGTGTTAGATCATGTGTTAGATGATGAAACCATATCTATGTTAGATCATGAAACCCTTCTGAGCTGAAAATTATTTTTAATTTTGAATGCACTACCAGAATTTTGAATGTACTACTGGCACATTAGTAGTCAATCAGCTTCAACATCATCCGCAAAATAAACATCAGGCTGTTGAATTAGCAAAGCTAAAAATTAGGAATCCCCATGTATTGTAATGGTATGTGCAAGTGACTTTGGGGGACAGGAAGAAGGCCCACAGAATTGACAATGGACATGTAAAAGATGTCTCAGCTGATAAAAGGAGGGAGGAAGCCTCGTTCTGAAGCCAGAAGGAATCCTCTCTAGTTTTCTGGAGAAAGGAATATTTCTCTGAAAATATTTCTGCAAGACAGAAATATACTTTCTGTCTTGCAAGATTCTATTAACCTAATGTTACAATAAAGACAGTTAGTACTTATGGTTGTGCTGATTGTCTGGGCTACCTTGAAGGGGTAACACATGTAATACACAGAATGAAAATTGTGCAGTAGGTAAAAATATTAATAACCAAGAGAAACCGGGGCACATTTATTGACTGTAGGTTCTCACCCTAATCTTTAAAGTCAAGCAGAGATTAATTTGACCTTTGACAATTAATTTGATTAATTTGCTAACTGAAAGTTTTGTCTATCTGCCCACCTTCCATTTACTGAGCATTTTCCATATGGATTTACATTGAAAATGGTGCCTATGGATTTTTAGCTCCTCATTTGTGACTGTACAACAAATCTTCCCTCCATGACATATTCCTTCAGTCTATTATTTACAGTGCCTTCTTGTCACACACAAGTTTTTATTTTATTTACTTTTTCCAAATCTATCAGTAGTTGTACAATGGATTTCCTTTCTGTACATCAGAAAATTAATGTTTCCTCTCCAAGGTGGTACAACTGAGCAGATCAGATTCTCCACCTGTCCCTTTCTAATTGCCCTTTTCCATGCATTTTTTGTTCTTTTGATACTTAACCAAAAATCTTAAATGCATATTTAAAAACTTGTTCACTTGAGCACTGAATTCTAAACCAGAGCTGTTTGGAGGATAAAGTTTTCACAACAATTTAACAGTAGTAAGCACTTCTATTTGGAAGTATTTATGTCCACAGTCCTGTGTTCTCTGAGCATGCCTGTATCCCTATCTATTTCAGAGAGAGAGAGAATATTAATGTAAGATGCTGTGATATGAAACACAAACACATACCCATGCCAGCGAGATTATAAATGCACCAGCCTACCTACTATTCTTCAAGGGAACCAAGGGCCCCATCTGCTGATGTTTAAATGTACTACATTAACAAAGTGCAACGTTAGCAACCTTGATAAGAAACATATTAAAACTGAATGCAGGAAAACAAATCATAGCCCAGTTAATGCAAAACCATGGGGGAAACAGCAGAAGATATACTTCTGCTATTCATTGTCATTACTCTTACCCAGTGCTAAAAAACTTTTTCATAAGCTTTAAAACTAACCTGATAACAAGAAAAATAAGACACAGAACGCAATCCATTCAATACATGTATTGAATGAAAACTATAGAAATGTCCTTGGTTGGTTCAGATGAGACTTTTTGAGAAAGAAGTTGTGTGGCAGGATTTTCTCACACAGGCTGAAAGTAGTTCTAAATTTACCGGGGGTACCTATTCCACTTTCACAATAGAAATGTATCTGTTGAAGGAATCAACGGTGGCTATATATGCCTAATGCTCTTCCTCAGAGTTAATTAAATTTTAGTTTTCTATATTAACCCCACTGCATAGACTGACACAATGCACTAAACCTTAAAGCAACTTAGGCTGGGTTTGCCCCACACAGAACCATCAAATAGCTGATTACATTTGGCCCAGCACATTGCATGAACTCAACACTGCTGTATGTGAAAATCTGGTGAACTGGGCCAAAATGGAAATCAAGGGGTATTTTGTCATGACTGCAACCTATATCCTATCCATCTTGCCATGACGGCTCAGTCCCAGCAGCTTTTGCAATTGTCATCCCAAAACGTCCAGAGTTAGTTTCCAGAATTCTTGTAGAGTTCTCTATCAAGGACTTCTTTATATATTTAGCAACAAACCTGAATTGGCTACTCTGTCTGCTTGACAGCAAATGACAGCCAATTCTGGCTTCAGTATTCTTGTTGGCCTATCTTACCTAACATAAAGCCCCTTCATTTGGTTTTTCCACTTTGAAAAATCATAGGAGTGTTTCCAAAAGGGTAGAGGGAAGTAAAGTGTGAATTGATTCATGGGGGTTAGAATCAAAGAATCTTCCTTCCTTCCTTATCATAAACTCCAAATTGCAAATCCATTGGAGGTGTTTTTCCTGCCTTCCATCCTATCCCATTGCCCAAAAGCAAGGTATGTGTAAATGAAGAAAAATATGATTAGATTTGGGGATTTTAAAAAAGATACTTTAGCAAAATTTAGACAAATCAACTCTCTGAGGCAAACTTTTGACTTTTTTGTGCCTCCACAACATTTTTCTGGTTCGCATTTGGTTCTCCCCTAATAGTGTTTGTACAACGTATACTATGTTTTTCTTGGCTCTGCAAATAACAGGATCAAGAGATGGACCCAGAGATTTGATGGGAGAAATGGCAACAGAGCTTCTCCAGATATGACATTCTCCCTTCCCGTATCACTATCCAACAAAACAATAGTAAAGATTCTTAGGACCTACAGTTTGACTTCTGGAAACCCACTTATTCTCCCTTCTTTCTTTAAAGTCATTTTGTGCTGTACCTTCAAGCTCTTTTCTTTGGATCAATGCTGTCAACTTTAGCAACCTCCCAATGAAATGGAGATTTTTTTGAGAGTTGCAGTCCATACACCTCAAAGCAGCCAACATTAGTATTTATTTATTTATTTATTTTTGTTAATTACTTACAAGATAATAGGTATAAGTAAAAACATAGTTATGAATACATGGATACATATAAGAAAAATAAAAAATAAAAATAAAAGAAACAATAGGGCAGGGACAGTAGGCACATTGTTGCGCTTATGCATGCCCCCTACAGACCTCTTAGGAAAGGGGTGAGGTCAACAGTAGACAGTCTAAGGTTAAAATTTTGGGGGTTTGGGGAAGAAACCTCAGAGTCAGGTAGAGTATTTCAGACACTGACAACTCTGTTGCTGAAGTTATATTTCCTGCAATCAAGTTTGGTGCAATTAACCTTGAGTTTGTATCTATTGTTTGCTCTGGTGTTGTTATGGTTGAAGCTGGAGTATTTATTGACAGGTAGGACATTGCAATGTATGATTTTATATACTATACTTAGATTGGACTGAAGGCGGCGTAGTTCTAGGTCTAGAATTTCAAGTCTGGTGGCATTAGGTATTGTGCAATGAGTAGAGGAGTGGAGAACTCTTCTTGTGAAATATTTCTGGACTTTCTCAATTGTGTTAATAACAGATAATATCAGATAATATCAGATCAAAATGAGGCTTCCAGACTGATGAGCTGTATTCGAGTATTGGTCTAGCAAATGTTTTGTATGCTCAAGTTATGAGTGTAATATTACCAGAGAAAAAGCTATGTAAGATTAGGTTAACAACTCTTAATGCCTTTTTGGCTATGTAGTTACAGTAGGCTCTAGCACTTAGATCATTAGAGTACTCCAAGATCTTTGACAGAGTTTGGATCATCAACAAGGTCTTGACTATCCAGCCTGTATTTTATTTTCTGTTTGTTTGTTTTTTTGCCAATATGTAGGACAGAGCATTTATTTGTTGAGATTTGAAGTTGCCATTTGTTTGACCATTCTGATTCATAGTCAAGGTCTTTTTGAAGGATAGCAGTATTGTTGGTAGTGTTGAATAGCTTTTCATCAGCAGTGAAGAGAATGCAGTTGCTCTTGATATGATCACAGAGGTCATTTATGTAGAGTATGAAGAGAGTTGGTCCAAGAACACTGCCTTGGGGGACATCACTGTTGACAGGTACAGAATTTGATAGGACGCTCCCAATTTTGACCATTTGTTCTCTGTTTGACAGGAATGCTTCTATCCAGTTATGCAGGTGTCCAGAGATACCATAAGATTTTAATTTTAGGAGTAGTTTGTCATGTACCACTGAATCAAAGGCTTCACAGAAGTCTATGTTGATTGCCTTTATTGGTTTGCCCTGATCGAGTTGTGTAGTCCATATGTTTTTGCAGTGTAAGAGTTGCAGATTACACGATAGTTTTTTCCTGAAACCAAATTGTTTGTTAGAGTAGGTTGTTTGTTTCTAAGTGGATGGTGATGGATTGGTTCATAATTGATTCCATGATTTTACAGGTGATGCAGCATAAAAAGATTGGTCTGTAATTTTCAACTAGGCTGGGGTCTCCCTTTTTGAAGATGGGGATGACCGTGGCTTGTGACCATAGTTTTGGCAAGGAGCTGATCCTGAAAGATTTTTCAGAGATTATGCTTAGAGGTTTGGCTATGGCAGTGGATAGCTTTTTTAAGAAATAGGCACATATTCTGTCCGGTCCAATAGATAGAGATGGTTTTAGACTGCGTTGTGCTTTTTCAACATTGTCTTCTGTAAAATCGATATGTGTTCGATCATTGTAGTTGTCTGTGGTTTGACTAGGAAATACTGGGCATGATCCATTGCTGTTTACAAATACTGAGCCAAAGAATGTGTTAAAGAGGTTGGCTTTAATAGTTTTGTCATTGCAGTCTTTACCATTAGGTCCTTTCAGGGGTGGGATGGACCTTGAATCTTTTAGTTTGTTGTTTACAAAATTGTATAAAGCGCAGGTGGAATTGGCGTATAGAAGGTTTTCTTCTTGTTTAATGTGACAATTGGTGCGTTCAGTTTTTATCTGGTGGCATAATTTTTTGCATTGGCTTTGGAAGTTGGCAACATGACCAGATTTGTTTTTCCACCAAAATGATTTCTTTTTGGATTGAAGCTTCCTTATTGTTATGGGTAATTTGTTTTCTCTGGTTTTGGGCGTTGTTAATGGTACATATAGTTTGATGACTCTTTTGACTTCAAGTAAAAATATGTTGTAATGGTCTTCTACAATACTGCATCCAGAGAATAGAAATTGCCAATCAAGGGATGAGAGATTGTTGTAAATATAGTTTCCTTCCCCTTTTTCTTGTCTCTTCCTCCTCCTCCTCCTCCTCCTCCTTCTCCTTCTCCTCCTCCTCCTCCTCCTCCTCCTCTTTCTCCTTCTCGATTTCCTCCTTCTCCTTCTCCTTCACCTTCCCCTTTTCCTTCCTTCCTTCCTTCTGGAGGTAACTTTAGCAACCTACCTATGTTGGGTATGTTATATGTCAACAAGGGAACATATATCCTATAGGCTGCTTATAGATGAACAAGACACAGTGGCCAACCTGATGCCTTGGGCAATCTCTAACATGAGAGAAAAGCAGACCTTGTTCTGACATACAATGAAAAGGCACATTGACCCCAAAATGAGGTAATATGTGCTTACCACAAGTGTTACCAATGTTATTTCTTCATAACCACTCTTAACATTTCTCTGAAGTATTATTATTGGGAAGTGATGAGTAAATAGTCTGAAGTCATTTGACGTATTCCTGATGCTGTGAGATTTGAATCACAAGAAATGTCTTGGCTTAAGGTTCAAATTCATATTATTATCCAATCTGTTGTAGCAAAGACTTTTCCATAATTGTTATGGAATGCATGGATAACCTTGAGGAAAGGGAAGAGGAGATGCTGCCTAGGAAACCATTAGACAAGAGAAATAGGAATCAGTACCCTGCAGTTGGTTAAGCCCATGTCACACCGAACCAACGGATGCAAAGAGGATGTAAAACGGACAAAAAAGCTTGCCATCTGTTGGAAAACGCGATGTACTCACTGCCTCCATTTGGCTTCCTCTCTATCCGTCCAGCATCCGTTTATGGACATTTCATCCGCTCAGAAAGTTTTGGGCTGCCCAAAACTTTTGCGTGGAAAATGTATCCAGTTCGTCCGTTCTGCATCTGCTACGCATCCGCTACGCATCCGTTACGCATCCGCTATATCCACTAGGCATCCGCTGCGCATCCGCGCAACTCGCATCGGATTGTATAACAAGCTGATGGTGGAGCTCAGGAGCGAAGACACTCGGGCGTTCCAGAACTTCATGAGGATGCCTCCAGCCATGTTTGATGAAGTTATGCAGCGACTGACACCCAGGTTGACCAAGACAAACACCAACTTCCGGCCCAGCCTGGAACCTGGGCTCAAGGTGGCACTCACTCTGCGCCACCTGGCCTCCGGAACCACCTACAGGAGCATGCAGTACGGCTGGAGGGTGCCATCCAACACCATCAGCATTGTGGTCAGAGAAGTGGTACAGGCCATCATTGAAGAATACAAGGAGGAGCTCCTCCAGTACCCCTCCACTGAAGAAGGATGGAAGAAAGTTGCAGAGCAGTGGTATCAGAGGTGGAACTTCCCCCTCACCGTTGGAGCCATCGATGGCAAGCACGTGGCTTGCAAAGCTCCAGCCAAGTCGGGGTCCACTTATCACAACTACAAGGGTTTCTTCAGCATCATCCTCTTCGCCATGGTCGATGCTGACTACAAGTTCATGTACATCGATGCTTCAGGCAACGGCTCATCTTCAGATGCCCAGGTATACAACGCCAGTGACCTCAAGGAGGGGCTGGAAGGCAACCTCATCGTGGGCTTCCCAGATCCAGACCCCCTGCCCAATGACACGCAAAATGTGCCCTACTTCATCGTGGGGGATGACGCCTTCTCCCTCACAACCTACCTCATGAAGCCCTACACCTCCAAATACCTCACCCGTGAAGAGAGGATCTTCAACTACAGGCTGTTCAGGGCAAGGCGGGTGGTGGAGAATGCCTTTGGCATCCTGGCCAACAAGTTCCAGGTACTTCTCACCACCATGCAGCATAGCCCAGAGACCATGAGGAGGATCGTGGAAGCTTGCTGCATCCTGCACAATCTCATGCGCACCCGCTACCCAGTCTTGCAGAACAGGCTTGTGGACCGTCAACAAGGCAATGGGGACATGGAGCCTGGGGAATGGAGGCAAGGGCAAAACCTGATCGACACTGAGGATGTGCAAGGCCCCAACAGAGCCTCACATGAAGCAAAGAAGCAGCGCAACCTCCTGAAACACTGGTGCAACTCCCCAGCTGGAGCGGTGGAGTGGCAAGACAGGATGGTAAATGCTTAATGGATGCATCCTTCAGCCTGTCTCATCACATGGATGAGATTGGGCCATATGTTTGGTTGACATAAAGCGTTTAATAAAGAGTTGTGTTTGTGTTGACATGTGTGGATGATTGATTATATTGTTATTGATAATAAAGGGCCATAGGTGGGCACCTGGGAGGGTGGACCATACAGTCCCACTATGCTTGCACTGGAGGTTTATCTATCCCACTGCTATCCTAACCCATCCCACAGCGATTACCCATCCCACAGGTATCCTAACCCATTCCAAAGCTGTCCTTACCCATCCCACAAGCAAGCAAAGGCTTAAACCATTTCTAAAAGTTTCCACCAAGACTTTATTTAAAAAAAGAAATGAAGCAAGTGTGTGAATCAAAAATAGACTTCATTAACAACAAGCTATAAGACAAAAATGAGTCTCTGGCACTCCTCTTGGTCGCTCAGTCTCAGGGGTGAAGGGTCCAGGTGCTGTGGAGGTGGCTGGTGCTGGAGTGCTTGTCATTAGCTCCTCCAGAAGCAGAAGCAGCAGAAGCGCCAGCCCCAGAAGAGCGAGCCCATGCTGCAGAAGCCCCAGGAGAACCAGAGTGAGGGCCAGGGGGCGGGATGGTAGCCCTGTCCCTCTTGCCAGGGCTGGCAGCAGATGGCTGAGGCTTGCTGTGCTTCCGAATGGTTGTGGGGTTTCTGGCTGGCAGCAAGGCTGGCAGGAACCAAGGCTGGCAGGGAGGCTGGCAGGGAGAGTTGCAGCAAGACTGGCAGCAAGGCTTGCAGGCAGACATGCAGGCAGGGCAGGCAAGGCAGCCAATCCGTCCGGCAGCAGGTCTTTCCTCTGAATGGCGACCTGCTTCTGAGCTGCTTCCGTTATATCCACGGGGCTGATACAATGCATCCTCCCCGCATGCACAATTAACACCAGGCATCCATTAGGCTTCCGCTGTGCATCCGCTGTGTATCCACTTCATCCGTTACACGTCCACTGTGCATCCGCTGTATCCATTCCGCGTCCGCTTTGCTGAGGTCCCCCGGAAGCCTAGCAGACATGCCATCTGCTCCCATCTGCTTCCATCCACTGGGCTTCCATTCCGCATCCACTTTGCATCCGCCCTGCGTCCTCCACGTGTCCGTGTTATCCGCTCCGGTTGTGCAAATTTTTGCCCCTTTTGAGAGCGGATAACAACGGATGGAACATTTTGCTCGTCCGCTGTGTCCTTTTTGCATCCGTTGGGCAGTGTGACATGGGCTTTAACAATCAAGGAAAGAAACTTAGGAAGGACTTGCTCAATGAGTATATCAGTTACAAGTGGTGAGCTGGACATTTGTTCTTTCAGACTTGCAAGATTCTATCAATGTAGCCTTACATATTACTTTCTAATATATATATTTGTATTAATTACAAAGTAGAAGTAGCTCTCACCGAAGAAATTGTCTTGGAAGCAAAGTTCTACTCATCATTCTCTAACCTGCTTTCTCTTGAATAGCTGTGATCTGGCTGAAGTTAATTAGCAACAAGCTCCATAGAGCTTGCTTTTTGAAAAAAAAATCTCTACTTGGGAACAGAAAAATAGTAAAATAGTATTGTTTTCAGTCCTGCTTTCTTAGTTGTTATTCCTGAAATCTGATATGCATTTTCGGGTGATGCAGCCTTTCTATTGTTTTGGGATTGTATGGAGCCCGTTGAATGTGAAGCAAGTCCATTCCCTGTTTGTCTGATAAATGAAACCTCAGCGACCAGACCTCTGATTGTTTTGTGTAGCTTGTGGGTTATGGAGAGCACATGAATACTTTCTAAAATGAGAAACCTAATTTTCAACTGGCCGCTTGGTCTGAGGATAATGAGCAAAGCATTTTGCCACATGGATAAACAAAAAAATAATTAGAAATCAAAATGTTAGCAAATTCTGCAGTGAGCAATAAATGTAATCCACAGGATAAACAGCACTGGCTTGACATTTTATTGAATTTGACTAAATTAAAACTCTGGTAGTTTGAATAAAGTTCAAGATATGGAACTAAAGTTCAGGATATGTAACAACAAACAAACAAACAAAGAAAGCTGCCTTTCAAGTTATACCCTCCACTGAAGTTTTGTTGAAGATTGCAGAGGATGATTTTTCACACATTTGAGTTTAAGAGACAGTTGGCCAAATTTACCTTCATTCTGGAATCCACTTTAAGAATGGAAGAATTACAATAACCTACCGCAAGTCAAGACAAATGACCCAACTCTAATATTGCCTTCAAGCAAATCCAGTTACCAAACTATGACAAATGTCACTTGAGAAGAAATACAAAAGTATTTGCATAACTTTACATTTATGCAGAATTTTTGATGTTCCGTTCAAAGCGTTTCAGATATATTGGCTTAATATGCCTCTATTAATTTCCAAATTCAACTTTGTGAAAGTGGAAGCCTTTAAAGTTTGGAATTAGGCTATTTGAAAAATCCACAGCATCCATTCTTATAATAAGGCTCTGAATATAATTTCATAGACCTATTGGATGTTTGTGTGTGTTATAGACAGGGTCATTTTGACAATAGATGTGTATCTTTTGGCCAGTTCTTTCAACTGGAAAATATATATTACTAGGGAAGTGTGAGGATATGTAAGTGAAGACAGGGCCGAGGCATTAAGCTAAATTCTTATTTTGGGGCAGTGGCGTGTAAGACAACAATTTGCTTTCCAATTGTCACAAATTATGGCCAAATAGGATTCAATGTCCCTGAAAATTAGCTCTACACCATTCTCATTAGGACAACTTAGTTTTATAATTTCTTCTACCTTCATCAGAAATTAAGTTTCTTGGTCACTAAAGTATGTATGAAAAAAATAGAGGCTTCAAAAATTCGCATTCTTAGCATTCTTGAGTAGAATTATGGCATAAGATCATTAGGGCATGAAATACATTCAACCATAACCTTTGGGCCACTCTCCTTTAAAATAAAACGTAGCGCAGATAGACGTGCTGGTTTATTATTCATTTCTTACATAAATGTGCAAGTGGTACATTTTTGTACCATTTTTTTATTTGCTCGGAGCTATTCAAAAGTCAGATTTCCCCATTGTTCCTCGTCTATCCATACTCATTTTTATTACTTCTACCGTAGGTAGGTGCTCATATAAATCCAATAACTGACGATGGAAAGGAAGAGAGAGAAAACCTACAGAAACTGATCTTGCCAGATGGGGAAAATTAAAATGTTACCCTTGTTTCTTTGCCAAGGCAGATCCATTTTGACAAGCTGGAAATGATTTATGAGGGAGGGAAAAAAACTGTATTTACGCTGGCAGAAATGTTATTAATTGCCATGCAATGTTCAAATCTTTGCATTGTTTCTTTCTTTCTTTTCTTTTTTTTTGAACATGATGAGATACATGGCTTGCATACGCAGCCCAGCCATGCTGCAGGATTTGCATGCCAATGATTGCATGACACAAATAAACATACCAAACCTGCCGCAGTTTATGAATTTCACTTCCACCCTCTCCAGAAGCTGCATCAGCAACGGAATATTACAGGGTGGCCATCTTCCCAAAGCCCTGAAGTTAAAACAGATTACCTTTAAAGAGATGAATAGACATGATGAGGCATGTTGAAAATTAATAAAAATCATTGGTATTTTTAAAGAAGATTTATGCAGATCTTGCTTGCTTCTTTCTTCCCTCACCCCCCCCCCCTTTCCCACAGATGGTAACCACCATATATCCAACTCTGGCAAATTAAAAATAGATACTTTTCTGTCCCTAATTGATTTTACATTACATTAGGCAGCCAGGGCTTCAACCTTCCATGACACAGTATCTAAATAAACATTTATTAAAATATTTTAATTAGAACAAGAGGAAAAAATATTGTTTCCAATTATATCTTCAGATGGGGGAAAAATCAAAGCAATTAAGAATTAATATAAAAAAGTATAATGGAACACTCTTGATATAATAGCAACCCAGAATGATTTATATGTTGGAAGAGGATTTTAATAATTGCTATTTTCTTTCCTTAAAATGAATGTTTAGAATCATGGAGTTGATACATCTGCTTGTGCCTGAAGACTTACAGTTAATTTTGAAGAAGGGTGGGGGAAGAAAAATTAATGAGCAAATAATTGCACCCATAAAGGATGTATAAAATCTCTAAATTTCTATCCCTATTCAAGCATTAGATTTCAAAAAAATGTGTTAACAGGGAAGAGAATGATGGCCCTTCTACTGTTTCAATTCTCCATTAATTGGCTAGGAAGATTCACTAAGGACAGCTATCATTCTGCTGGAATCTTCTAGGTTGTTTTAGATTCGTAAATTAGATCGAAACATTGAGTTATATTTGTTTTTAAATAAAGTCTTAGGTTTTGTAGTAAAATCCTGAGATTAAGGACAACATTTTAAAAACCCGACCTATCTTAAAATATTGTGTAAAATATATGGAAGAAGACAGAGATTAAAAAAACAAGGCAGTCGACAGTCTATAATTATTTGTTGTCAATATTAGTGATACATTACAGATACATCTTATAACGAATATATAATTATGATTTACATTTTACATTATTTACTAATGTATGTTCTATTTTTGTTCTATCCAATCATACCAGCATTCCCAGCTTCTATAATATTCTGATGTTTCTTTTTCTTTAAGTGCTAAGGTTAACTTGCCCACCTCTGCACAGGTTGTTATCTTCTGTATAACCATTTCCTCTGTTGGAATATCTGCTTGTTTCCAACACTGTGCAAAGGTTATTTTAGCTGCTGTAAGAATATGCAGTATGATATATTTAATATTTTTAGGAATTTGTCTATTAAATATCCCCAATAGGAAGAATTAGGGTTTGAATTCAATTTGCTCCGCCGTTATTTCCTCTCACCATTTTTTTATCCTATGCCAGTATCTTTGGGCTTTAGTGCAGGATCACCACACATGAAAAAATGTTCCTTGTTTCTTTTTACATTTCCAGCAATTCCGATTCATATTAGGAGACATTTTTGCTGTTCTCGAAGGTGAGAGATGCCATCTATAAAACATTTCATAGGTATTTTCTTTATATGCTGCTGATCTTGTATTTTTATTATTCCTTGTCCAAACCTTTTCCCATTCTAATAATGTAATGCTAAATCCTATGTTTCTGCTCCAAGCTATCATGTTGCCTTTAACTACTTCCTCTTCTAATTCCATCTCTAATAAATAATTGTAAAATTTAGTTGTTTTTTTTCTGGATCTTATAAAATTTTATCTATTTGTTGTGCCTTAGTATAAATTCCAAAGTTTTTCTTGTCCTGGCTATATCTATTTTGAATTTGCAAGTAAGCCCACCGGTCGACTTGTAGTCCCTGATCTTGGAGATCTTGCCATGATTTTAAAGTTCCTTGTGCATCAAGAAGGTCTTTGTATTTTATCATTTTATTAAGATCTAGATCATTTGGATGTATCATCGCTTCCATCGTTGAGACCCAAATTGGGATTTTTAAATAATGTTTTTTTTAAATTTTGTTCCAATTCGCCAATAAGGAATCTCTAATTATATGTCTGTGGAAATACTTCTGCTTGATTTTCCCAATGTCCCATAAAAATGCATGCCATCCCCTCTGTAAATCATGGCCTTTTAAAAATAAGATCATTTTCTTTGACAGATTTACCCACTCTTTCAACCAGAGTAAGGAGGCTGCACTAGAGTATAATTCCCAATTTGGGAGTGCCATACCTCCCCTGCTCTTTATATCTTGCAGTGCCTTTAGATTTATCCTCAGTTTTTTCCCTTGCCAGATAAATTTGGTGATTATCTTATTGAGTTACACGAAGTAGCTTTTATGTATTTTTATTGGTATTGTTTGGAATAAGTGAATAAATTTGGGCAGAATATTCATTTTTATAGTGGCAATCCTCCCTAATAAGGAGATTTGCAATTTAACCCATATCTCAAAATCTTTTTTAACTTGTTGTAACAATTTATTATAATTATTTTCCATTAGAATTTTGCATTGAGCCGTTAACCAAATTCCAAGGTATTTAACTTTTTTTACTATTTGTAATCCCATTATCCTCTCCAATTGTAGTTTTTGTTTTTCTGTTAAATTTTTAATTTCATTTTTTCCATTTTTTCCCTATCAATTTTAAGTCCTGCAACTTCCCCAAATTGATCTAACTCTTTCGGTAATTCTTGACCTGTTTCAGTTGGTTCCTTTGTGAAAAATACCATGTCATCCGCAAATGACTGGAGTTTATATTCTTCTTTTTTAATTTTTAGTCCTTTTATTCCTGGGTTCTGTCTAATTCATGTAAGCAATGTTTCCAAAGATAATATGAAGAGCAGGGGGGATAGTAGACATCCCTGCATGACTCCTTTCTCTATTTTTATTGAACACGTATATTCTCTATTAATTATAATATTTGCCTTTTGTGAATCATAAATTGTGGTCATGATGTTTTCAAACTTAGTGCCTAGATTCATACTGTAAATTTGTTGAATTAGGAATTACCAATTTAAATTTTTTTTAATCATTTTTCTTTTCTTTTTTGTCTCTTTTGTGTGTTCTGTTTGTTCAATATTTTGGTTTTGTAATTAATAAAGTTTGTTTTTATAAAAAAACAAAAAACAAGGCAGTCATAAAACTAGGGCAGCAGTAAAAGCTTAAAAATCACCGCAGTGTTGTTTAGGGATCAAATATTTTATTAGTTTATCAAAATATAAAATACAAAAGTACAAAGAAAAATGAAGCATTGTTGTTGATGTTGTTAATGCTCTGACTAAGACTTTCTGAGACACCAACAAGCACACATTAAATGCAAAACTTTTTTATTTTAATTCAACGGCTATGAATTATTGCCATTCATGGCCCATAATGAGTCTCAATCAGTTATAAATAGTCCCATAGAAGTCTGCCAAAGTTCTTTGGGAGAAGTCTGATAAGAATGCACCTTTATCTTTCTTGAAGTGCTGCCAATGACTAAAGTACCAATTAGTCTTTCAAAACCAAATGGAGCACAAATTCACCATGGAGCTTTCAGGTTCCAAACTGACCAGAGCAAACAATGTTGCTTCCTTCAAAGGTTCCTGTCCCTTTGCACTTCCTTCATATCTTAGGGGAGGGACAATCACCTCCAAGCCTTATTCCAGAGTCACCCCTTTTGTCTTAACTGCTCTTGCCTTCTGGCAGCTCTGTGTACACGCACACTGGGAACAGGCTCCCCATGTTCCCCTGCCTCGCTGCTGTCAGATTCTGGAAGCTCTGGAGTTAGCACATAACTCCCAGATGGCCCTGGCTTCATCTCTGTATCAGATGCAGGACCATTGTCCAAGTACTGCCCAGATTCCTGGATTGGCCCATGTTCTTCCCCACTATCCTATTCTGCTGCCGTCACCGCAGGCTGCCAGCCAACCACAACAGTTAAAGAGTCTGGGAAAATAAAAATGTTTCTCCCCTAAGGTGAAAAAATTATAAATATGGTGCCAAGCATGTTTCACTGAGGAAAGGATTTCCAAGCTGGAGGCAACCACTGAAAAGCCCTGTTTTTCCTAGAAAATTAGCCATAGAAGGAGGAGTTCTTATATTAAGGTCTTGTCTAAACATCTTCACTACTACAGTGTTTTTTGAACTTGGCAAATGTCCACACATTTATGATGTGTGGACTTCAATTCATGCAGATTGGGAAATTCTAGGAGTTGAAGTCCACAATCTTAAAGTTACCAAGTTAAAAAAAACCTCCCATCTACTGTGTACAAATCTCTTATCAGCTGGGGACTTGGACAGTTACATTATGCAAGACCATTGCTCTAAATGTACATGATCCTGGTGTAGTCTCTAAAATCAGGCTTTTCTGTCTGTCAGGAATAAGGGATTATAGGTTGTGGTAGCTTATCTGCTCTTATAGTTTTCCAACTCCATTATTCCAAGAATAATGCCTATGTGTATTTGATGCCCCTTCTGATCTATTTTCAATGTATAGGGCATTAATTTCAGTTGCTGAGGAAATAAAAGTGAGGTACGAAGGTATCATTGATCATCCTGAGCAGGATGAATGGATGGAATAGCAAATTTGAAAAGATTAGGATGTGAGGCAAACTTTTTCCATAAGGCAAAATTATTTACACATCAGTTCCATATCCAGTTTTATACAAATATCCTGCACATACCATCCATCCCCTCTATCAAATTATACTTTTGATTGGAGTTCAGTAGTACAATGTAACACCCCAATGTGTAACATAAAAGGAACCTCTGTGGCACAGTGGTTAGAATGCAGTAGTGCAAACTCAGAGGTGGGATTCAATTTTTACTACCGGTTCTGTGGCCGTGGCTTGGTGGGTGTAGCAGGGGAAAGATACTGTAAAATCTCCAGTCAGAGGTGGTATTTGTTGGTTTTCTGAACTACTCAAAATTTCTGCTCCAGAACTGGTCACAACCTGCTGAATACCAGCTCTGTGCAAGCTACTTCTGCAGCCAGCTGCCTACAATTTGGCAGTTCAAATCCCACCAGCTCAAGGTTGACCCAGCCTTCCATTCTTCTGAGGTGGGTAAAATGAAGAGCCAGATTGTTGGGGGCAATGGGCTGACTCTGTGAACCACTTTGAGAGGGCTGTAAAGCACTATAAAGCGGTATATAAGTCTAATTGCCATTGCTATAATGAGTGCTGCTATACTATACTTGATGAAAAGAAATCACCGGAGCCTGATGGATTACATGCCAGAGTTTTAAAGGAGCTGGCAGAGGTCATCTCAGAACCACTGCACCATATCTTTCAAAAATCCTGGAGCACTGGGGATTACATATAGAACCAGAGGACTGTGTTCTATATGTAAAGTGGGTGACTCCAAATCTGCAAACCTGATTGGTCAAATAAACTAAGCATTGGATTGGTTCACTAGGAACCAACCCAAAGAGCTGCTAAAAGGCGGCAAATTTGGCTGCAAGCAGGCAAGCCAGCCTGTATAAAAGGCTGGCCTCGGTTTCAGCCAAGTGTTCCTATTTACTGACTAGTTAAAGATTAAAGTATTTGTTGTTGGAACCCGGTCTACCTCATGTGTTTTCCGAACAAAACAGACTGGAGAAGAGCTGATGTGGTTCCCATCTTCAAAAAAGAAAAAAAAAGCAGACCCAGGAAACTATAGACCAATCAGCCTAACATCAATACCCAGGAAGATACTAGAAAAGATAATAAAAAAACAGATCTGCCAACATCTAGAAACAAGTGAAGTACTAACTAGCAGTCAGCACAGGTTTTTTAAGAACAGATCATGCCAAACCAATCTTATTTCATTCTTTAACACAGTGACCAAATTAGTAGACCAGCAAAATACTGTGGACACAATATATTTAGATTTCAGCAAGGCATTCGATAAAGTAGACCACAATCTACTTCTTAGTAAGCTAGAAAAAAGTGGAATAGATAGCACCATCACTAGATGGATTCGCAACTGGCTGGCAAACCGTACTCAAAGAGTAGTCCTTAATGGATCTAAGTCTGCATGGAGGAAAGTAAGCAGTGGAGTGCTACAAGGTTCCATCTTAGGCCCAGCGCTCTTCAATATCTTCATTAACGACTATGAAGGAATAGAAGAGGAACTTACCAAATTTGCAGATGATGCTAAGCTGGCAGGAATAGCTAACACCCAAGAAGATAGGCTCAAGATCCAGATGGATTTTGACAGACTAGAACTGTTTATTAGGCCATATCTAATAAAATGAAATTCAATATAGAGAAAACTAAAGTCCTACACTTAGACAAGAAAAAACAAAAGTACACATATAGACTGGGTGAAACCAGGCTCAATAGCAGTAACTGTGAGAGGGATCTTGGAGTCTTAGTGGACAACCAGCTAAACATGAGCCAGCAGTGTGCAGCCACCACCCAAAAAGCTAATGAAATCCTAAGTTGTATTTACAGAGGGATACAGTCAAGATCAAGAAAAGTACTAATACCACTCTATAAATCCTTAGTAAGACCACATCTAGAATACTGCATCCAGTTTTGGTCACCACATTACAAAAAAGATGTTGAGACTCTAGAAAAAGTACAGAGAAGAGCAGCCAGGATGATAAGGGGACTGGAGACTAAAACATATGAAGAATGGTGACAGGAACTGGGCTTGGCTAGTCTAGTAAAGAGAAGGACCAGGGGAGACATGATAGCGGTCTTCCAATATTTGAGGGGCTGCCACAGGGAGGAAGGGGTCAAACTATTTTCTAAAGCTCCTGTAGGCCAGACAAGGAATAATGGATGGAAATTGAACAAGGAATAATGGATGGAAACTGAACAAGGAGAGATTTAATCTGGAAACAAGGAGAAACTTTCTGACATTGAGAACAATCAACCAATGGAACAGCTTGCCCTCAGCGCCATCAGTTGAGACCTGAGATCAGTTGTGGGAGTGCCATCAGTTGAGATCTTCAAGAAGAAATTGCACTGCCATTGTCAGAAATGGTGTAAAGGTCTCCCGCTTGGGTGGGGGGTTGGACTAGATGACTTACAAGGTCCCTTCCAACTCTGATTATCTGTATCTACTAAAAACCAATCTTCTCTGAACTATCCCATTACTATCTCACCACAATCACCTTTGTACTGATCCACTAGAATTCTGCATGGGTTGGGAAAGTGTCTGAGGAATATATGAAAGCATCCTGTTCTCCACACTACAATCAGTTTTCCAACATTAGGCAGCCTTCTTGGGTTTTCTACTCAGAATAAGAGAATAACAGTTGGAAGGATCTTGGAAATCTTCTAATGCAACTTTCTGCTTAGGCAGGAAACCCTATACCAGTGATGGCTAACCTTTTTGTCATCGTGAGCCGAAAGTCTGCACATGCCTACACTCATAATGCAATGCACATGTGACCCCCATGCTCCCCCGTTGCTGTGAGCATGCACACGCACCCCCACACATGACCCCCACCCCCTGCATGACCCCTGTGCATGCACATATGACCCCTGGTACTCTCCTGGGCCCCCTGCACATGCGCACACATCTCCCGCATGAGTCTCATCCCCTGCGCATGTGTGACAGATATGAAAAAATCAGCTGGCTGGCAGGAGGTGCATGCACATGCACAGTGGAACTTCCAACACGCAAGCCATAGGTTCGCCCTCATGGTCCTGTATTTCAGACAAATAGTTGTCTAATCTTTTCTTGAAAAACCACTAGGGTTGGAGCATCCACAACTTCTAGAGGCAGGTCATTCCTCTAATTACTAATTGTTCTAACTATCAGGAAATTCCACCTTAATTCTAGGTTGGATCACTCCTTGATTATTTTCCATCCTTTGCTTCTTGACTTGTCTTCAGGTGCTTTGGAGAATAGGTTGACCCCCCCCCCTCTTTGTGGCAGCCCCTCAAATATTGGAACTCTGCTATCATGCCACCCCCTAGTCCTTTTTTCAGTAAATTAGACATACCCAATTCTTCGTATGTTTTAGCCTCCAGTCCCCTAACCATCTTTAATGCTCTTCTCACTCTTTCTAGAGTCACAACATCTTTTTTATATTGTAGTGACCAAAACTCATCAATTAAAATCCAAGGGAGGACCCAAATTAGAAAGCCCAAGCAGGAGGGAAGGTTTCAGAGTGAAGAAAAATGTGTGATAAAATGAAAAGATGAGAGGCAGCTTCCAAGCCTTTTCATATTGTTAAGTAAAGCAGAAAAACAGAAGCCTCTCTTCATACCCATCAGAAAACTAATTTCAGTACATAGCAGTGCAAAATCCAAATGAGGGTGCTGTCAATGTTCCAACTAACTGGGGTGATGGGATGTGTATACCTGATCCCCACCTGGTACCACCTTCACCATGTTTTAGCCTACAGCTTCATTACCACCTATATGTGCCCCAACCCCCTCTAATAATATGTGCCACACGAAAAGAGCCATTTCCGGCCCCACAGTTGCTTCTGAATCCATCCTCCAGCCCCGCTGTTGTTTCAGAAGCCATCCTGCAGTTGACAGGAGTGTGTTTCGCTGTTGACAACATTCCACAGTGACCCACAATACCATCGGCCAGCACGCAAGCAGAAAGAGAGATCCAGCGGCAGCAGAGATAAGGTGACATTCTCCACAGCCAACTGACATGCTGAGAATCATGTTCAGAGCTAATGGGATCCACAATGAGCTCTGCAGTGTCCTCGGAGCCCATGGCCTCCGTGATGAGCTCCATGGCACTGACAGGCTCTGTGGCGAGCTGATGGGCTCTGCAGTGAACTCAGAGCCAGACACTTCAATCCAATAAACTCTGAGACAAGCATTTTCTCAAAGTTCCATTTTATTGTCATATTGGCACATCTGGGAAAACCCGAATCTGAGAGTTCCAGGTTTTCCCTTCCAAAGAAGAACCATCCCCTGCACCCACCAATCCATCACATGGTCCAATCAAACCAACATCCCAACTGGAGACATTCCTCTAGACACTCCTCTCCAGGTGCAGGGTAACATGTCCTTGAATTTCTGAGAAGAATGCTGTTGAGTCTAATCTTCCACCTCTCTACTAAACCACCCCTCCCAAATTCCCAGGCACTAAATGTGGCAGTCTTGAAGCTTTCAAGTAAAATATGGCTTCCAAGGCTGACAGGTGACTCATCTGGATTTCTTGCCTTCATCCTAGTGCTACAGTGTTGGTTAAACACAGGAAAACAAAAATGGGTACCCAAGTCAAGCCAGGGTAGACAGTTGTTACCACAAAACTGTAAATTTGGCAGATTTCAAAGAGCCCTCTGCGCAAGTCCCTGAAACAACTCTCTAATTTTAAAAACTGCAAGCCAAGTTGCAGTGCAGACAGAGAGAAGGAGCATTTATCTCAGACCTTTGATATCTCTGTCTCATTGGGAAATTGCCTAAGAAGAGATAAGAGAGAGCCTTAATACTAATGATATTAATTAATTTACAGTGAAAATGGTTTCCAAAGCACAAAGGTCAGCCTGAGAAACACTGGAAGAAAATTCCATCTCTCCTTGGCTGTGAACTATCTTGTCTTTTCTGAGCAAAGCAGAATTTAATGAGCATTAAACATGATGCATTTGCTAAAGTTAGGCTAATTTAAGTCTGAAATGGTTACAGTTGGATAAGTTACAATGAAGTTAGTACCAATAAAATTCATGTTGAAATTCAGATGCTGGCACTTTAAAGTTCTGTGCCGCCTATCTGTGGAAAAAATGGCTTCGTTCTAACTAGTCCAATTAGTATTCTTTTATTGGTTTGACAAAAAACAAATAATACAATATTGGACATGCATTTTTATTTAGGAAGTAGTTAGATTGCCTGAAATGGTTTGTTCTTTGCAATGGTTGTCTGCAATGGTTGTGCAAACTCTAAACCTCAACTAAACTGTAAGCCCTAAATTGTCTGGTTGGATCCAATCAAAAGTTCATTTAATGAGCATTCTGAAAGGATATTAAGCCCATGTCACACTGAACCAAGGGATGCAAAGAGGATGTAAAACGGACAAAAAACCTTGCCATCCGTTCGAAAATGCGATGTACTCACTGCCTCCGTTTAGCTTCCTCTCTATCCGTCCAGCATCCGTTTATGGACGTTTCATCCGCGCCAAAAGTTTTGGGCTGCCCAAAACTTTTGCGCGGAAAATGTATCCAGTTCGTCCATTCTGCATCCGCTACACATCCGCTAGGCATCCATTACGCATCTGTTACGCATCAGCTATATCCGCTAGGCATCCGCTATGCATCCGCACAACTCGCATCCACCCGGACGCAGGGAGGAAGCAGAACGGACGCAGAACGGATTCAGAATGGATGCCTAGCGGATGCAGAATGGAAACAAAGCGTTTAAAATGGAAAAATCGTTTGCAGAGGGGACCAATCTCAGATATTAAGGATGTCTAGAGGATGCCTAGAGGATGCCTAGCGGAAAACCTGTACTGCCTATAAAAAGGGGGAGCAACTCGCCTGCATCTCACTTTCAGAACAGCAGCCCAGCGGTGCAGACCTCTGCAGCCTTCATCTGCCTCTTCCTCTTCCACAGCATCCAGTCATGTCCACCGTGGATTGTAACAAAGTCCTTTCGGCAGCCACCATCGTTCTGCAACAGTGCGAAGCCATCTGCAGGCTCTGTGAACTCTACTGCGAGAAGAAAAGGAGCCACCCAAAAAGAGTCTGGATTCAAAGATGGTTCACCAGAAGAGCAGAGGACGGACTGTACAACAAGCTGATGGTGGAGCTCAGGAGCGAAGACACTCGGGCGTTCCAGAACTTCATGAGGATGCCTCCAGCCATGTTTGACGAAGTTGTGCAGCAGCTGACACCCAGGTTGACCAAGGCAAACACCAGCTTCCGGCCCAACCTGGAACCTGGGCTCAAGGTGGCACTCACTCTGCGCCACCTGGCCTCAGGGACCACCTACAGGAGCATGCAGTACGGCTGGAGGGTGCCATCCAGCATTGTGGTGAGAAGTGGTACAGGCCATCATCGAAGAATACAAGGAGGAGCTCCTCGAGTACCCCTCCACTGAAGAAGGCTGGAAGAAAGTTGCAGAGCAGTGGTATCAGAAGTGGAACTTACCACACACCATTGGAGCCATAGATGGCAAGCACGTGGCCTGCAAAGCGCCAGCCAAGTCGGGGTCCACTTATTTCAACTACAAGGGCTTCTTCAGCATCATCCTCTTCGCCATGGTCGATGCTGACTACAAGTTCATGTACATCGATGCTTCAGGCAACGGCTCATCTTCAGATGCCCAGATATACAATGCCAGTCACCTCAAGGAGGAGCTGGAAGGCAACCTCATCGTGGGCTTCCCAGATCCAGAACCCCTGCCCAACGACAAGCAAGATGTGCCCTACTTCATCGTGGGGGATGACACCTTCTCCCTCAGAACCTACCTCATGAAGCCCTACACTTCCAGACTCCTCACCCGTGAAGAGAGGATCTTCAACTACAGGTTGTCCAGGGCAAGGCGGGTGGTGGAGAATGCCTTTGGCATCCTGGCCAACAGGTTCCAGGTACTTCTCACCACCGTGCAGCATTGCCCAGAGACCATGAGGAGGATCATGGAAGCTTGCTGCATCATGCACAATCTCATGCGCACCCGCTACCCAGTCTTGCAGAATAGGCTCGTGGACCTCCAGCAAGGCAATGGGGACATGGAGCCTGGGGAATGGAGGCAAGGGCAAAACCTGATCGACACTGAGGATGTGCAAGGCCCCAACAGAGCCTCACATGAAGGGAAGAAGCAGCGCAACCTCCTAAACACTGGTGCAACTCCCCAGCTGGAGCAGTGGAGTGGCAAGACAGGATGATAGATGCTTAATGGATGCTTCTTTCAGCCTGTCTCATCACACAGATGAGATTGGGCCATGTATGTTTGGTTGGCCTACAATGAACAGGGCGTTTAATAAAGAGTTGTGTTTGTGTTAACATGTGTGGATAATTATCACATTATTATTGATAATAAAGGGCCATAGGTGTGGCACCTAGGAGGGTGGACCATACAGTCCCACTATGCTTGCACTGGAGGTTTATCTATCTCACAGCTATTACCCATCCCAAAGGTATCCCTGCCCATCCCACAGCTATCTCAACCCATCCCACAGCTATCTTAACCCATCCCACAGCTATCTTAACCCATCCCACAAGCATGCAAAGGCTTAAACCATTTCTAAAAGTTTCCACCAAGACTTTATTAAAAAAAAGAAATGAAGCAAGTGTGTGAATCAAAAATAGACTTTATTAACAACAAGCTATAAAACAAAAATGAGTCTCTGGCACTCCTCTTGGTCACTCAGTCTCAGGGGTGAAGGGTCCAGGTGCTGTGGAGGTGGCTGGTGCTGGAGTGCTTGTCATCAGCTCTTCCAGAAGCAGAAGCAGCAGAAGCCCCAGCCCCAGAAGAGCGAGCCCATGCTGCAGAAGTCCCAGGAGAACCTGAGTGAGGGCCAGGGGGCGGGATGGTAGCCCTGTCCCTCTTGCCTGGGCTGGCAGCAGATGGCTGAGGCTTGCTGTGCTTCCGCATGGTTGTGGGGTTGCTGGCTGGCAGGGAGGCTGGCAGGAACCAAGGCTGGCAGGAAGGCTGGCAGGAAGGCTGGCACCAAGGCAGGCAGGAAGGCTGGCAGGGAGGCAGGGAGGCAGGCACCAAGGCTGGCAGGAAGGCTGCCACCAAGGCTGGCAGGGAGGGTGGCAGCAAGGCTGGCAGCAAGGCTGGCAGCAAGGCTGGTAGCAAGGCTGGCAGCAAGGCTGGTAGCAAGGCTGGTAACAAGGCTGGCAGGCAGACATTCAGGCAGGGCAGGCAAGGCAGCCAATCCATCCGGCAGCAGGTCTTTCCTCTGAATGGCGACCTGCTTCCGAGCTGCTTCCGTTATATCCGCCTGGCTGATGCAATGCATCTTCCCCACATGCGCAATTAACACCAGGCATCCATTAGGCTTCCGCTGTGCATCTGCTGTGCATCCGCTTCATCCGCTCCGCGTCCGCTGTGCATCCGCTGTATCCGTTCCGTGTCCACTTTGCTGAGGCCTCCTGGAAGCCTAGCGGACGCGCCATCTGCTCTCATCTGCTTCCATCCACTGGGCTTCTGTTCCATATCCGCTTTGCATCCGCCCTGCGTTTTCCCCGCGTCTGTGTTATCCGCTCCGGTTATGCAAATTTTTGCCCCTTTTGAGAGCGGATAACAATGGATGGAACATTTTGCTCATCCACTGTGTCCTTTTTGCATCCATTGGGCAGTGTGACATGGGCTTTAGCAGATGAAAGTGCATTTACTTGATACTAATAAAGTATTTATTTTAAAAAAAATTTCAAGGGTATTAGAACTTCCTATATGTGCATCATGTTGTTTTGTTTGCTTATTGTAGTTAAGTTTATCCAATTTCAGGAAATCTTGAAGAAATAGAAGATACATTCTATCATACTTTTCTTTTTTTTCTTTCATTTTTTTTTAAACAAAGTTTTTATTTTTTACAACAAACATATGAACAAAACATAAAAACATAAAACCATCTTTCAACCATCTTTATATACATACAGTGTGTCAGTTGGTTATAATCTTTTACACTATCCTTTTTTACCATTACTCACAAGTGATATAAATTCTCACCTTATCTATCTAGCTTGTGCTTACATAATATCAATTATTAAACATTCATTTGACTATTTTTCCATCATTTTATATGAGATATTCTAATTTTCATTATGATTTAATCTTATACATTCATCCAATGGTTATATATTTTATGTTGTATTCTATATCAATCTATTAACTTTTATTGTAAGGCTTACTAGTCTATATCTTTACCATGTCTTTTTATTTAACCATTGATAAAATAATTCTCATATCATATAAAATTGTTTATTCTCTTGTTCTCTAATTTCAAATGTTAGTTTACTCATTTTGGCACAGTCCATGATTTTCTTAACAATTTCCTCCTGCGTAGGTATTTTTTCATTTTTCCAATTCTTAGCAAATACAATTCTAGCCACTGTTAAAACATTTACAATCAAATATTTCAATTCTTTACAATATATTTCTGGTATAATTCCCAATAAAAATATCTCAGGTTTAAAGTCTATGTGTTGTTTTGTCATTTTTTCCAATCATGTGTGGATTATAGTCCAATATCTTTTTGTATCTGAGCATGTCCACCACATGCGGTAATATGAACCAGGTATCTGATGACATTTCCAACATTTATCCAATTTATTCTTGAACATCTTCGCAATTCTTGCCAGAGGTAAGTGCCAACTGTACAACATCTTATACAAGTTTTCTTTATGTGCAGTTGACATTGTCATTTTATAATTTTGAGACCACAAGTTTTGCCATTTATCTAAGTCAATCCCATATCCGAAATTTTTCCCCCACGCAATCATTGTTTCTTTTACTTGTTCTTCCTCTAATTTAAACTGTAGCAAATATCCATAAAGTTTTTTGATTACTTTTTCATCAGTACCTGTCAAAATTGTATCTAAATCAGTCAACTTGTCATAGATACAAGCATACTTTTCTGCCCCAATGTTCAAAGCAAATGTTTAAGGATCATTATTGGCCCAGCCTTTATTTCCAAAGGAACCAGACATATACTCTTTAAGCCAAGAGCTTCTTGAAATTGGAGAGCAGATTTTCTGGTGGACAGAAAGCATTTCCACCGATCCCCTGATTTTGGTCGATTTCTCTCCTTGCTTTACAGTCATCTATGTTATATCCTACCCTGTTCCAAAAAGTCACTGGATTATTAGAAGATACCTTCACAGTTTTGCAGGAAGATTGTAGTAGCAGGAGATAAGAAACAGAAAATTATCTTTGAAGTCAGCCCAATGGTTTGGAAAGTCACCACATGTTTTTGGCCTCTCACTGTTCAAATAGGCCCACAATGGAAACTCACATTAAACCTGCTGCTTCTGTAAAGCAAATGTAGATGGTTTTTGCTTGAAGGTGTGAATAGAGAGGCCTCTTTTTTAACCAGGTTTTTTGACTGCTGAAATCCATGCTGTTCTGATTTATTTATTTTTAAATTTGAATGGATGTTTCCATGTTTTATTTTTGAGCCCAGGTTGGTTTTTCATTGTATCTCAGCTCAGAAATAACTTCCCATGCAAGAGAAATGAATGAGTCATAATACAATTGCATCTGCAGTACATTTCTGATGCTGGCTTGGTCAGGCCCAAAAGCATACGTAGAGTTTCTTACAAGATGAGTTCTTTATTGTTTCACAGCTATAGACAAAAGCTTACCAGATTGAATACTCCATTATCTGCATATATTTTGATATACTTTGTGAACTATTAGGGAGAGGTTGCCTTTACCCTCTTCGTCTCACACATAACATATGGACTGAATTGCCTCTTACTCCTCTAGGATGCACCCTTTTCCTCCTGGGAATCCACTTCCTTGTTATACTCCATCACAATTTGGATCTTAAGATAATTTAGTAAGGTTAGAAGCAGAAGTAGTATTCAGCCAGTTGTGACCAATTCTGGAGAACCAGTAGCAGAAATTTTGAGTAGTTTGGAGAACCAGAAAATACCATCTCTGACTGGTCCTGCCCCCATCTATTCTATGCCTCCCAAGTCCCATCTGATCAGGTCTTCTTTTGTTGCCCTGCACAGGAGAATGGAACTGGAAAGCAAGTTAGTGAGATGGGGAGGAAATGGGGATTTTATAGTATCACTCCCCTGTCATGCTCACCAAGCCATGGTCACCAAACCATGACCACAGAACCGGTAGTAAAAAAAATGTAAATCCCACCACTGGTTAGAAGGTTTGCCTACTCAGAAAATGGCTGCCATGGTAGCAATAGAAAATCACCACTCATCCCTTTATCAGAAAGTGAGCTAGCTTCCTATGATGTTCTTCATGATCCCAGAAGGGCCCAGAAAGAAGCGTTTCTGCATGTAACTGGATTAGAAGCTTTCAACATTTTAATATAAAGAACATTTTTCTTAAAAGTCAGTCTGGGAAGAGAGCCTGAGGGATTTTAAGGGGATTCTAAGACTCTGGAAGTCATCTGTGGGTGTCACACAATCCATTTCTGATTCACTTCTTAAGCCAGGAGTCCCCAATCACGAGGCCATGGACCAGTACCAATCCATGGCCTGTTAGGAACTGGGTAGAGGTGGTATTCTGTAGGTTCTGATCAGTTCTGGAGAACCGTTAGTGGAAATTTTGAGTAGGTTGGAGAACCGGCAAATGCCACCTCTGACTGACCCCACCCCCATTTATTCTCAGCCTCCTAAGTCCCAGCTGATCGGCACAGGAGAATGGAGCTGGAAAGCAGGTGAGTGAGGTGGGGTGGGAATGGAGACTTTACATTATCCTTCCCCTGTCACACACACCAAGCCACGTCACACCCATAAAACTGGTAGTCAAAATTTTTTGAATCTCACCACTGGAACTAGGCCACACAGCTGGAGATAAGTGATGGGCAAGCAAGCGAAGGCCTTGAATATTCTGGATCCTTTTTCAGAAGAACAGATGCTTGTAAGAGAAAAGAGACATTTTTCCTTATATGAACCTACTGAGTTATTTTGTTTTGGGATCAAAGCCTCTTTTTTTTTCTTTTTTGCACCCTTTGTTGAATTACAATAATCAAGGAAATAAAACTACCCTATCTAATCACCTCTCCCAAAAATAATATACTTAATAGCAAAGATGTTGATTTTGTTTCCATAGTCCTAGTCTTTTCTTGGCTCAAGTCAGTGTTCATCTGGTCTCTTTCTAAAAACCATGGGGTTTTTTTTTCTTCTCAAGCCGCTATCCTACACCTCTTTATTTGGGAGGAAGCCCCATTAACCATAAGAGGATTTAACTTAGAATAAACACGTGTACAATTTCACCGCACAGCTTTTTGGGGCTTTATACTTTGAGAAACATTTCTTTGCGTTAGCGATGATAAGCTTGTGTTGAACCTCGCATTAGGAGCCTGTTTGGAGATGCTGACTTATGAAGCAATTACCCTGCTCAACGTGTGATGTGGCGGCTGAGAAGATGGAGGCTTTCTTTCATTCATTCTTTTAAAGGCAATCAAAACCCATCCTGGAGATTTTCCAAAGAAGAAAAAAAAAAAAAAGACCCATATGTTATTTCAGGGGGTCATTATTTTCTTATTTACCAGGTTGCTTGTGTTTATTGCTGTCCAAGCCGAAGGGTTTGTGAACTCTTGTCTAAGTAGCGCCCGCTCAACAAAATTATCCATCTTCTACCAACAGCCATGCAGAGACAAAGGAGGTTCAAAAATAATGAATACACATTTTGCACACCGGCAATTTCTCACCAGCTTTGGGCTTTTTCACCACAGCACAATTTCTCCATGAGTGAAGACAAGATTGCACTATAATTATAACAGGTAATCATTAGATATATCTTTGATACAATTTGCAATGCCTTCCTAGGTTTGGGTGCGCATTTATGTAGCCTCATTATTGCCAGGAGTCCTCTTGAAGTGAGATGATAAGTAAATAAAAGAAGAAATTATACAACAGGAAGAGCTCCGAAGATGTTGTTTTACTCTCTGTCTATGAACTCTCTTCAGCATAGCTAATCTGCACCGCAGTTACCATTATTTCTACTTCACTGAGCACTTCCTAATTGCTGTGTTATTGCTGGTGAAGGAAATATATTATTAAAGTCCACAACTTATGACTTGTTGCACATAGGCACAATGGAGGGGGGAAGACTCTTTTCATTTCATCAAAGCTTAATAGGTTTGAACAGGGGTGATGATAACACGAGGTTGTTTTCCTCTTGAAGATCTGTTCATTACCATTTCATAATGTCACTGTCTCCTTCTCACAGTCAAGATGCATTCATAATTTATTCAAAGAGCTGAGAATATTATTAAACCAACTCTGTTCTGTTCACTGTGAATGCTTTGGTGGGTGGTTACAATGGACAACAAATTATATACACCCAAAGGAATCCATAATTTTCTTTTTAGCTGGTAATGTTTTATGCCCATTATTGGTCAGCTACCAGATAATGATCCACAAAATATTGTAAGTGTGTATTAATATTATCTTTACAACAGCAATCATGCTTCATAGAAGGAAAAGTTTCATATGTCTCTTCCTCCCTCCGTCTCTCTCTCTCTCTCCCTCCCTCCCCCCGTCCCCCTCTCTCTTTCTCTCATAATTTGTTTAGTTTGTTATGAGAAAAAAAGTCAAAGTTCCTGCTCAGTTTGGAGAGGATCAGCTGCACAATATGGATAAGGTTATGGATTCAGTAGCTTGCTGCCCTCTGCATTTTGTGTGAAAGGGACCGATGAAGATGTTGATAGATTCAATGTAGCAACATAGACGATATGCTTCCATTATTTATTTGGGCATGAGGAAGACAATCTTGAACGCTTGCTTGCTATTTCTGAATGGATTCCAAAATGAATTGGAAGGAGCAGAGATCATAAAGGTGTTCTAAAAGCAGAAGATCCTCCTTGGTGTTTCAATAAGAACAAGGGTAACACTTTATTTTGCAAAGAAAAATCCTAAAGCATCGGAAAACCAGCCCAATGATCAGCCAATATTATATACAGTAAGACATTTTATTTATTGCCTTCACAGTTCAGGCTTCTTAGATTTTGGAAGAAAGCAGGGAAATTACAGTTCTGGTTTTCCATTACTCTTTGATGAGATCTTCTCTCTGGTACCCAGCCAGTGCTGGGCACCAATCAAAGTTCTGGTCTTTAATTTAATGACTTCCCCAGAGACCTGCAAGGAAACAAGATATGCAACTTCTGAGCAACAAGTTGCATTCTTCTGGCTTTAGAGAACTCCAAGCTTGGCATTTTTCACACCAGGAAATATGTTGAACACAACATATAGGTTTGCAAATTGTAGTGCACAGGCCGCTAGTCTTGATAGCCATGACCACATCCTCCTGGTTTGGTGAAGTGGGGGTGGTGGTGAATATGTGATTCATTGCCCTACTAGTATAAATGTCTAAGTAGGAAGGGATTGCCTCATATATAAGTCTGCTCTATTTCTTTGGCTGAAGAAAACACCTGGAAGAGAATTTAAAAATGTGCAAACTAACCTTCACCCACCAATTTTGTTGGTTTAAGATTAATTATGAACACTCACAAACCCCCTGCTTTAGTCTAGGAAGGAGCTGATGCTTGGCAGCCTTTGTGCTTTTAATCAATTTGTCTCATTATCACTTTAATCCATCCGAAATGGCAAATCATTGCCTACCCTCACTTGTGTAAACTACATCAGTGTATATATAATATTTAGATCTGTCTTTGCTGTGTTGTCCTTTGCTGTCATGTTTCTTGTGTTAAATCTTTGAAGAGCGAATCTGAAAATAACAGTCGGAGCTCATTAGCAGATTAGGTGAGGCTGTGAATCCATGTGTTCACGATGCATTCTTGTTTTTCCAGTCTGATGTGGTTTCTCTTTGAGAGCAATTACATCTGACTGACATGTTTTGATGTGCCTGCAGCCTTGGCTTTTTCTTACTGAAGAACTCTAGCTCAAGGACGATGGTTCTTTTATTTCTTTTGGGCCACCCAATATTAACTAAAACCAAGAACCCAGCAGAGAAAAGAAAAAAAAAAGTTAAATACCTTTTTAAGATGCAACTTGAATCAAATTATAAAATATGCTCAAAGGAGAATGTTTTGGTTTGGTTTCATTATCATGAGATTGCTGAAAGTCAAGTAGAAAACGTAGTTTAGTTTAGGACTGGGGTTGAAATGAACAGTTAGGGAAGGATTGGACTACTATTCCAGAACTTGCAAAAAGTTTGTTGAAGCAAAATGAAAAAAAAAAAAAAACCAGAAGAGAAGGATTCCCACTCAGTATTAGATTTCCAAAAGCTGGTTTTAGATGGGCTAATATTCTTCTATGATTCTTGAACTGGCTGTGATTCAATGTGCAGGACAAGTCTAATACTTCCAAAGGTTGACTCTTAAATAGTGATTATTATTTTCAAGGTGGTCTATTTCTTTCTGGACACAGTATCTAAGCAAATCAACACATCAGAAATTCATTACCATCTCCCACTTTGATGTCCCTTGTCACCCTCTAATTCTGAAAAGGTTGGCTTAAAACTCAGAAGAACCACTGTGTCTTCACTGGAACGAGCTGTTTGTGAAACAGAGGAAGCCCTGGAAGAGATTTTCTGTACATGAATGCAAGTTTTAAACAAGTAAAGCCTTGTTTAAATCTCAGACTAACATTACCTCTTGTTGAAGCATCATGTGCTTGTCCTTTTTTATTTCCCTGACCACTGAAATTTGACTTATTTTGCTTTGTTTGTCTTCAAAACAAGACTTTGAATTACTTTGCAGTTCCATCACTGGAAAGGGAATGTTGATTTCTCCTGCCTTGGTGCCAGCCGCAACTTTTCAGTGCAGCATCTGTGATATTTTTCTGTCTCTTATTTGAGAAGAATTAGAGCTGACTGAATGTCATGGAATGGCTTAAGTGTTATTTCTTTAACTAATAAGAGATGAGTGTAATTTTACTCACATAATTTTGTCTACAGTAGCATATGGTGCTATAGGAATCGCAAGCAGTTTTGCAGTACAGGCAGTCCTCATTTAGTGACTGTCTCATTTAGGGACTACGTGCAATTGCAAGGGAGATGAAAAAGTATTTATGTGAGCAACTCCCACAAGTTCCCAGGTTTGTAAAGCAAAGGAAAACTAAAGTAAGACTGTAAGCACAACTGCTACAAAATTCAATACATTTTGGAGAGAACCCCTGCAGTTGATAGGGCAAAGGTTGGTACATTCCATTCTCACTCTCTGCCCAATTTTTTTTTGACTGATGTAGTTACTTGGATGAGTTACAAAACATCTCAGATTAATAGACCTTGATCTATTTGCCATGATTTTAACTTTTTTTAAAGATACTTTAGGCCAGGATGATTGAGTTTTCATTGACATAAAGCACAATGAAAGTTTCATCTGGTAACAGCTTTGCTTAATGGTTGTTTTGTTATTTCTAACTGTGGTCACTAACTGAGGACTATTTTGCAAGTAGTCCTTGATTTATGACTAATTATTTAAGAACTATTCAGTTATGATAGCCTCGGAAAGGATGCTTTATGGTCCATAAAGGACTTCCGGCCATAGCAAAATATTGCGTTGCTGCCCCATAGTCACATGACAACATTTCAGTCACTTCGCAAACAGCTCATATTCATAGCTGCTTGCAGTATCCCATGGCCATGAGACCACAGTTTGGACCATTCAGGAAAAGGGTTCACACTTATGACTGTGTGATTCGCTTAATGTGATGTCTCCCTTGGACGACCTCTCTGACTCTTCCTTGGAGGCCTGCTCGAGGGAGGAGGCACATCAGGAACTGAGTTAATTACTGACCCTGAACTGCCAACAGAAAGAGAATTGCAGGCTTCGACTGGGGACAGACTGAGATGAGTGAAGAGAAGGAGGAGGAGCTGCCTTCTGTGGTGGATCTCAGAGCACACAGGGCAGAGAAATGAAGATCTGCCAGACTACTCAGGAGAAGTCCCTGCCCCTCTTAATGGGCTGCACTGGGAAGCTATATAGCATGGCAGGCAGAGGGAGGCCTTGCTGGGAACAACATGTCTCATGTTGTTGAACCTGAACAACAGGTTCATGGCTGTGTGTTTGTTTGTGCTTCCTGCTGGATTTTTGAACTTCCCCTGACAAGTGAGCTCTCATGGAGGCACCTTCAGTTTTGCCTGGTGGCTTTAAGTTAGTTTAGTGAACTTACTTGCTGGAGTAGCTTTGCATTTGTTTTATGGACTATTGGCCATTCATTGCCTGGTGGACTAATCTTGGCTTGGTTAATCTTGGCTTTTTTTGGAACAGTTCTGAGGCTGGGTGATGAGAACTACCGGAATACCAGTAAAACTCTCTAAAAACCACACTGGTGTATGTGTGCGAGAGAGAGAGAATGAATGGGGCAGCATATTTAATGGTTTCATGATTCAGACTTGCAACTGCATGATTGATTTAACAACCAGTGTAAGAACAGTACAATAAAATCAGATCTGTTTATGTGGGTGCTTCAACTTATGACTGTCATGACCAAAGTTTCAGTCCCATATGTGGTTCATAAATCAAGGACTACCAGTATTGAGAATATCAAGATTTACTACTTATTTATTCTCTTTCTTTAGCCACCCATCTCAGTCAATGACTCGGGGGGGGGGGGTGGCTTACAATTCAAAAAATATATTACAATCAAAAATACTAAAAACATTTTAAAACAATGAGAAGAATAGAAACACCCAATATAAATATACTGTACATAGCACCCAGTTAGCAATGGAGCCAGCCAACTGGGCTCTTGACATATTCAGTATCCCATGCTCAGGAACATAGCCAGGTTTTTAGGATCATAGAATTTAATTCTGGGAAAGATTGAGGACAAAAGAAAAAGGGGACAACAGAAAATGAGGTGGCCGGATGGAGTCACTGAAGCAGTAGCCATGAGTTTAAATGGAGTCCGGAGGATAGTAGAGGACAGGAAGGCCTGGAGGAACGTTGTCCATGAGATCATGATGGGTCGGACACAACTTCACAACTAACAACAAGAAGAACAATCTCTGAAGGAGGATGTAGGGGACATTGCGGAAAAAAGCCCATTTTCTAATCCCTACCAGCCAACACTCTTTCGCTGATAGGATCTGCAGCAAGTCCATTCTGCTAGATCTCGCTGGACACCACATTATGAAAAAGATATTGAGACTCTAGAAAAAGTGCAGAGAAGGGCAATCAGGATGATTAGGGGACTGAAGACTAAAACAGAAGAAGAACGGTTGCAGGAACTGGGCTTGGCTAGTCTGGTGAAGAGAAAGACCAGGGGAGACATGATAACAGTCTTCCAATATTTGAGGGGCTGCCACAGAGAGGAAGAATTCAAGCTATTTTCTAATCAATGGAACAGCTTTCCCTCAGAAGTTGTGGGAGCATCATCACTTGAGACCTTCAAGAAGAGATTGGACTGACATTTGTCAGAAATGGTGTACAGTCTCCCGCTTGGGCAGGGGGTTGGACTAGATGACCTATAAGGTCCCTTCCAACTCTGATTGCCTGCTATCTGTTATCTTGGAAAATGGTGATCCTTCAAGTAACCTGGGTGAGAGGTAGGAGAAGGAAGACATATTAGGTATTTATTACTTACTTATCTGTAACTTGCCTTTTTTATTTTTACAAATAACTCAAGGCAACAACTTATCCAACACACCTTCCTCCTCCTGTTTTCCCCACAACAACAGCCCTGTGAGGTGGGTTGGGCTGAGAGAGAGTGATTAGCCCAAGGTCACCTAGCTGGCTTTCCTGGCTAAGGCAGGACTAGAACTCGCAGCCCCCCATTTTCTAGTTCGTGCCTTAAACACTAAATCAAACTGGTATGTGTGCTGCCTTGAGTTACAGGTAGTTCTTGACTTATGACCACAATTAAACCCGAAATTTCTGTTGCTTAGTGGAACATTTGTTTAATGAATTTAGCTCCATTTTATTGGGCCTTTCTGGCCATCATTGTTAAGTGAATCATTGCAGTTATTAAGTTAGTAATATGGTTGCTAAGCAAGTCTGGCTTCCCTGTTGATTCTGCTTGTTAGAAGATCCCAAAAGGTGATCACATATCACCCCAGGACACTGAACCCATCATAAATATAAGTCAGTTGCCAAGCATTCAAATTTTGATGGGGATCCTGCAATGGTTGTAAGTGGGAGAAACGCTCATGTCACTTTGTTCAATGCTGTTGTAACTTTGAACAGAACTGTTGTAAGTCGAGGACTACCGTACTTGTATTTACAAAAATAACAAAGGCAGGAAACAAATAAATAATCAAGCAAACAAACAAATGTAATTAGGACTGCAGAAAAAAACAGTTGCTACCAACCTGCCTTCCATCGAGGACCTGTATACTGCATGAGTCAAAAAGAGGGCTGTGAAAATATTTACAGACCCCTCACATAAAACTGTTTCAACTCCTACCCTCAAAACGACACTATAGAACACTGCACACCAGAACAACTAAGCATATGGACAGTTTTCTCCCGAACGCCATCACAAATAATTCCCTCAACACTGTCCAACTATTTACAAAACACTACTATCACCGTTAATCTTCTCATCACTCCTTATCACCCATCCCCTCCCACTTGTGACTGTAGGACTATAACTTTGTTGCTTGCATCCTTATGATTTATATTGACTGTTTCCTAGTATGACTTGATTGCTTATTGTACCCAATAACTATTATTAAGTGTTGTACCTTATGATTCTTGACTCTTGATGAATGTATCTTTTCTTTTATGTATACGGAGAGCATTTGCACCAAGATTCCTTGTGTGTCTAATCACACTTGGCCAATAAAAAATTATATTCTATTCTAAATGTATAAGCTTATCTGAGATCTTTTCTTCATATTGCTTTGGAAGTTTGACTTCATTATTTTCCTATTCTGGGCTGCTTTGCCACTTTTAGCCTAATGGCTTCTCTTTTTTTCCTTGAGAAGTGCATCTAGAAGGATGTCACAGATGAAGCTCTATCAAGCTCCCTGACAGGCCATTGTTTTTGGTTCAGAACCAAAGCAAAATATAATTAAATCAAGCTCATGTGCCCATTGCCAGATTGCAGATGAACATTTTAATTATCCTGACTTTCCGAAGGGAGGTGTGATTGGGGAGAAGAGGAGGGCAGCCATAATGAAGAGAAAATGAACTTGCTTGGCACTCGAACTGAAGCAAGCCTACAATATGACCGGATCTATTTGTCTAATCCAGGATAATTTCAGAGAAATGTCTTTCCCAGCGACATTCTGGAGGAACAGAAGTCACCCTTAACTGTTACACACAAATTCTCCACACTGCAAAGATGGTCATGTAATTTTTTTTCCAGACTAATCTTCCTTTCAAACAAACGTGCCGTTGTTATTATTTTGCATTCAACATCGACAGAACAAGACAAAGGAGAAAAACATCTGCCTTCGTGAGCCCAAAGCTCAGTCAAATAAAAGGCTTCTTCACACTTTGATCGACTCATCAACAACCTCTTTATAAAGGGGAAGGAAAAAAAAAGAACAACAATTAATGCCAGGGGGTTGTTTTAAAAATTATTTTCAAGCAAGCGAAAGGAGATACAATATTATTTGTTTTGTTTTCTCAGTGTGCTATGGAAGTAAAATGAGTATTTTTATTTGCATAGTGCAGATGAGTAAAAACAAGGCTGTTGTGTAAAATATCCAGATGCCTTTCCATGACATTCATTTTGGTGTGCTGTGATATCACATGAAGGGCCTGTACTGGGAGCAAGATTTAACTTGTCTCCTAAAGTTGTTTTTCAAAATCCAGAGAATCCCTGAATTCTTCTAACATTAACTATTCTGTATTACTGTTGCATTAAAACCACTAATATTTTTATTAATTAATATTTCTAACATGACAGGTATGAAGCATGACACTCAAGAAGGATCTATTGGAACAATAATTCACTATGTGATAGAAGTTTAATTGCACTTAAGAGAATCCTTTCACTTTAACCATTCAATCTCCCTTCCCCAGTCCTAATTATTTCCACTGGGGTGGTTCTCTGGCACTTGGCTCAAGTCCGATGAAACGTGATTTATTTCCTCAGGACTGGTTCTTCAACTGATTGCTGTATATTGTAAAGGTAAGGGGGAGGCATGATAGTTTCCCACTGGGCCAATCTAGAAGAGTCGAATGAAAGAAGCCACTTGAGGAAAGAAACCATTGTCAGTTGAAGTTTGCTCCAATTCAAGAGACAGCTCCATGTACAGAGACTAAGATTGTGGGCTAAAAACTGGGACAGTGTGACTTCTACTTTCTTCTTTAAGAATGAAAGCTGGCAAAATGATGTTGAAGCAGTCACTCTCTCTCAAGAAGCCTCCCTTGGGTTTCTTACTTACATAGTTTGGCTGATAACTTTAATCGAACATTGATGGTGCTTTTATGTGATGGAAATTACACCAACATTTCCACACCTCTATCTCTTTCCAATACAGTCCATAAACAACTGTTCTCTGATTAACTCGTGAGATTTCTTGCACTGGAAAAAAAAAAGGTTAGATGAGAGGGTCATCTTTGATGTTCCTCCCAAATCTGTGTACTTATGGATCGCTTAGCCCCTCTTTCTGCTTGTTGGAAGCACAACACATTGTGGGGCATAAACAATAGTATTAAGACCAAGGACCATAATCCGACTGTAATGAAATGGACACTTCTGGATCCTTCCCTCAACACCATGTAGCTGATGAAACCACTTGAAGATTCCCAAGGTTTCATGTGGATGTGCACTTTCACAATGATAGTCAGCCATGTGATGGAAAGCAATTTTAAAGAGCAAATCCCAAAAGGCTTTTTTTTTTTTTGCTACTTGCTTTGTTGAATGATTTGGATAATCCCATTTGCATTACATATGAGAATCAGATTTGATAAGAATCAGGCAGGGGAGGGGGAACACAACATTTACACAGCTCTACTTGCAAATATCTCACCAGAGTTGTTATTCTTTAATGAGTTTCCCCCCCCCCAAAAAAAAAAAAAAAAGATTAGGTTAGGATTGGGGCTTTTTCAAGAGACCATCCTTCCTGGCAGACCTGATGACTATTGAAATGTTTTCCTGCCTATCCATTGATGTTGTGGAATCAGCGTCTACCCATTTCTTAATTAAGGGTTTTCCCTAGAGCAGCAAGAGATGCAGTGGCTCAGTGGCTTAAAAGATACCAGAGAAGGTCTGTTCAACTCCTACCTGTAAGGACCTGCCTCAGCTATTCCCTCAGGAAAGCACAACTCTTGAAACAATTAGTTATCAAAAGAAACTTTTACTGAGAGAAAGTGATTGCAGAGAAATCAGGCCTGGAATCTGACGTCCCACCTTACAAAACATTAAGCTATTCTTCCCAATTCAAACCCCACCTCCCCCTTCACCAGTCCACTGATAGCCAATACAATGCTGCATAGATGTTTTGAGAACTCTGAGGCATTAGCTTGATAGCAATTCATCCCCAGAATGCTTGATGGATTAGGGGACTGGAGACTAAAATATATGAAAAAGGGTTGCAGGAACTAGGCATGGCTCATCTAGTAAAGAGAAGGACCAAGGGAGATATGATAGCGGTCTTCCAATATTTGAGGAGCTGCCACAGAGAGGAAGGGGTCAAGCTATTTTCTAAAGCACCCGAAGGCCAGACAAGGAATAATGGATGGAAATTGAACAAGGAGAGATTTAACCTGGAAATAAGGAGAAACTTTCTGACAGTGAGAACAATCAACCAATAGAAAGAGCTTGCCCTTGGAAGTTGTAGAAGCACCATCACTTGAGACTTTCAAGAAGAGATTGGACTCCCATCTGTCAGAAATGGTGTAGGGCCTCCTGCTTGGGCAGGGGGTTGGACTAGATGACCGACAAGGTCCCTTCTGATTATCTGTTGTGCAGCAACCATGGTGTCAGACTAGAACTGGCTGGAAGGAAGCCCATCTGTCCTCAAAGTAGCCCCTCTTCCTGACTCACTGTATGATGGAGTAAGTTCCCATCACTTCCCTCGGCTTTTGCCAACCTAGCAGTTCAAGAGCCTGTAAATGCAAGTAGATAAATAGGTACCACTTTGTTGGAAAGGTAATAGCGCTCCATGTTTCACTTCATGCTCTGTGCTGTGGCATGATGTCATGCTGGCCACATGACCATGGAAATGTCTTCGGAGTGTGCTGACTCAATGGCCTAAAAACAGAGATGAGCAGCACTCCCTAAATTCAGCTACAGCTAGCAGAGTAAAACCTGCAGGGATTCCTTTACTTTTATCTTTACCCAGAGCAGTCCTGCCTTACTTAAGACAGTATATTCTCTTTTGGAATAAAGGCCAAAGTCCAAATTTAGTCATAAGAAAGAAATGCAAAAGTCTTGAAGTTACTCACCCCTTACAGGTAGTTCTTGAGTTAGGACCATGATTGAGCCCAAAATTTATGCTCCTAAAGCCCCTGTCACACTGCACCAACGGATGCAAAGAGGATGTAAAATGGACAAAAAAGCTTGCCATCCGTTGGTTAACGCGATGTATCCGTTCTGTACTCACTGCCTCTGTTTTGCTTCCTCTCTATCCGTCCAGCATCCGTTTATTGACGTTTCATCCGCTCAGAAAGTTTTGAGCTGCTTAAAACTTTTGAGCAGAAAATATATCCAATGCATCCGTTATGCATCCGCTACGCATCCGCTAGGCATCCGTTCTGCATCCGTTACACATCCGCTATAGATGCTAGGCATCCGTTCTGCATCCGCGCAACTCCATCCGCTCCAGCGGTAAACGGACGCAGGGAGGAAGCGGAACGGATGCGGAACGGATGCAGAACGGATGCCTAGCAGATGCAGCACAGAAACAAAGCATGTAAAACGGAAAATACGTTTGCAGAGGGGACCTATCTCGGATATTAAGGATGTCTACAGGATGCCTAGAGGATGCCTAGAGGATGCAAAGGGACACCTATACTGCCTATAAAAAGGGGGAGCAACTCACCTGGATCTCACTTTCAAAAGAGCAGCCCAGCTGCAGACCTCTGCAGCCTTCATCTGCCTCTTCCTCTTCCACAGCATCCAGTCATGTCCACCGTGGATCGTAACAAAGTCCTTTTGGCAGCCACCATCCTTCTGCAACAGTGCAAAGCCATCTATAGGCTCTGTGAACTCTACTACGGGAAGAAAAAGAGGCGGCCAAGAAGCATCTGGGTACGAAGATGGTTCACCAGAAGAGCAGAGGATGGACTGTACAACAAGCTGATGGTGGAGCTCAGGAACGAAGACACTCGGGCATTCCAGAACTTCATGAGGATGCCTCCAGCCATGTTTGACGAAGTTGTGCAGCGGCTGACACCCGGTTGACCAAGGCAAACACCAACTTCTGGCCCAGCCTGGAACCTGGGCTCAAGGTGGCACTCACTCTGCGCCACCTGGCCTCAGGGACCACCTACAAAAGCATGCAGTACGGCTGGAGGGTGCCACACAACACCATCAGCATTGTGGTCAGAGAAGTGGTGCAGGCCATCATCGAAGAATACCTGGAGGAGCTCCTCCAGTGCCCCTCCTCTGAAGAAGGATGGAAGAAAGTTGCAGAGCAGTGGTATCAGAGGTGGAACTTCCCCCACACCGTTGGATAGATGGCAAGCACGTGGCCTGCAAAGCACCACACAAGTCGGGCTCCACTTATTTCAACTACAAGGGCTTCTTCAGCATCGTCCTCTTCGCCATGGTCGATGCTGACTACAAGTTCATGTACATCGATGCTTCAGGCAATGGCTCATCTTCAGATGCCCAAGTATACAACGCCAGTGTCCTCAAGGAGGGGCTGGAAGGCAACCTCATCATGGGCTTCCCAGATCCAGACCCCCTGCCCAAGGACACACAAGATGTGCCCTACTTCATCATGGGGGATGACGCCTTCTCCCTCAGAACCTACCTCATGAAGCCCTAAACTTCCAGACTCCTCACCCATGAAGAGAGGATCTTCAACTACAGGCTGTCCAGGGCAAGGCGGGTGGTGGAGAACGCCTTTGGCATCCTGGCCAACAGGTTCCACCACCATGCAGCATCGTCCAGAGACCGTGAGGAGGATCGTGGAAGCTTGCTGCATCCTGCACAATCTCATGCGCACCCGCTACCCAGTCTTACAGAACAGGCTCGTGGACCTCCAGCAAGGCAATGGGGACATGGAGCCTGGGGAATGGAGGCAAGGGCAAAACCTGATAGACACTGAGGATGTGCAAGGCCCCAACAGAGCCTCACATGAAGGGAAGAAGCAGCGCAACCTCCTGAGACACTGGTGCAACTCCCCAGCTGGAGCAGTGGAGTGGCAAGACAGGGTGATAGATGATTAATGGGTGCTTCCTTCAGCCTGTCTCATCACACGGATGAGATTGGGCCATGTATGTTGAGTGGCCCTACAATGATCAGGGCATTTAATAAAGAGTTGTGTTTGTGTTGACATGTGTGGATGATTATTACATTATTATTGATAATAAAGGGCCATAGGTCTGGCATCTGGGAGGGTGGACCATACAGTCCCACTATGCTTGCACTGGAGGTTTATCTATCCCACAGCTATTACCCATCCCAAAGGTAGACCTGCCCATCCCACAGGTATCCCTGCCCATCCCACAGCTATCTTAACCCATCCCACAAGCATGCAAAGGCTTAAACCATTTCTAAAAATTTCCAGCAAGACTTTATTAAAAAAAAATAAATGAAGCAAGTGTGTGAATCAAAAATAGATTTTATTAACAACAAGCTATAAAACAAAAATGAGTCTCTGGCACTCCTCTTGGTCACTCAGTCTCAGGGGTGAAGGGTCCAGGTGCTGTGGAGGTGGCTGGTGCTGGAGTGCTTGTCATCAGCTCCTCCAGAAGTAGAAGCAGCAGAAGCCCCAGCCCCAGAAGAGCGAGCCCGTGCTGCAGAAGTCCCAGCAGAACCAGAGTGAGGGCCAGGGGGTGGGATGGTAGCCCTGTCCCTCTTGCCAGGGCTGGCAGCAGATGGCTGAGGCTTGCTGTGCTTCCGCATGGTTGTGGGGTTGCTGGCTGGCAGGGAGGCTGGCAGGAACCAAGGCTGGCAGCAAGGCTGACAGGGAGACATGCACCAAGGCTGGCAGCAAGGCTGGCAGGAAGGCTGGCAGGCAGGCATGCACCAAGGCTGGCAGGCAGGCATGCACCAAGGCTGGCAGGAAGTCTGCCAGGCAGGCTGGCAGGCAGGCATGCACCAAGGCTGGCAGGAAGGCTGGCACCAAGGCTTGCAGGAAGGCTGGCAGGCAGGCAGGCACCAAGGCTGGCAGGCAGACGTGAACCAAGGCTGGCAGGAAGGCAGGCAGCAAGGCTGGCAGGCAGACTGGCTGGCAGCAAGGCTGGCAGGCAGGCAGGCAGCAAGGCTGGCAGGGAGGCTGGCAGCAAGGCTGGCAGGCAGGCAGACAGACAGCAAGGCTGGCAGGGAGGCTGGCAGGGAGGCTGGCAGCAAGGCTTGCAGCAAGGCTGGCAGCAAGGCTTGCAGGCAGGCATGCAGGCAGGGCAGGCAAGGCTGTCAATCCGTCCGGCAGCAGGTCTTTCCTCTGAATGGTGACCTGCTTCCAAGCTGCTTCCCTTTATATCTGCGGAGCTTATGCAATGCATCCTCCCCGCATGCGCAATTAACGCTAGGCATCCATTAGGCTTCCGCTGTGCATCCGCTAGGCCTCCGCTCTGCATCCGGTTCATCCGCTGTGCATCCGCTGTGCATCCACTGTATCCATTCTGCGTCCGCTTTGCTGAGGTCCCCCGGAAGCCTAGCGGATGTGCCATCCGCTCCCATCAGCTTCCATCCGCTGGGCTTCCGTTCCACATCCGCTTTCCATCCGCCCCGCGTCCTCCCCCCGTCCGTGTTATCCGCTCCGGTTATGCAAATTTTTGCCCCTTTTGAGAGCGGATAACAACGGATGGAACATTTTGCTCATCCGTTGGGTCCGTTTTGCATCCGTTGGGCAGTGTGACAGGGCCTTAAGTGAAAACATTTGTTAAATAAGTTTTGTTCCATTTTACAACTTTGTTTTGTCACGGTTGTTAAGTGAATCCTTGCATTTGTTGCCAAGCAGCTGAATTTCGATCATGTGACCATGGGGATGCTGCAAGTGTGAAAAACGATCACAAGTTACTTTTGTCAGTGCCGTTGTAACTTTGAATGGTCAGTAAAGGTACTGTTGTAAGTCGAGGATTACCCGTAATGATATCTTAAGAGACACAGATACCATCTGAGCAGAATCTTTTCCTCAACATAAGATGTACTTTTCTACTTGATTTGAATGACAATGATCCTTTCCAAATTTCCATAAAATTGTATCGATGTACTTGGGACCCTTTCACTTAATTTATTTTTTTGTCTATGAGTACCTTGCTGTCTTTCTCAATCTCCAGTATTCAAAAATTCAGTGCACAAGGAACTACAGGGGCAAATCTCTAAAAGACAATAGGAGCCTCTTTCAGGGAAGCTGTGGGTAACCCAATTCCCAATTAGATCATCGTGCTTTCCGTTTATTATGGCTTGGTCCAACATTCTGCCTTTTATTATTCTTCCTCTCCTCTCTGTCCATTATTTATTATGTGCTTTTAAACTGCAACTGAAACCTTGGAGTGAGTGCAGGTCCTTGCATTCATAAATCTAAACTTAAAATCAGACTACTAGAGATGTTTCACAGGACTGCCCAAAGAAAAGCGGGAGTCAGGCTTCAGTGGAGAGAGAGTTTGAGTAAATGCAGCTTGCCTTGCTAGGTAGAAAAAATGCACTTTAATTTAAAAGAAATCTATTTATGGTCCAAAGTGAGACCCATGTTTCTTTGCATCTAATCATAAAGACATAATCATCAAATAGGAGACAACATGTTTAGTTATACTGTGAATCATTTATGCACCAGCCTTTCTCAACTGAGAGGCCTCAATTGGCTGTGAATTTTGGAAGCAGATCGGGGGGGGGGGGGTACCCAGATAAAGAAAGGGCTCCTTGCTTTCAATCCTACCTCTTCATACCCAACTGTTTGATTTGGTGAATGAAGGCAAATATTTGTGTCCCAGGCAGAGGTGGTATTCAGTAGGTTCTGACCAGTTCTGGAGAACCAGTAGTGGAAATTTTGAGTAGTTTGGAGAACTGGCAAATACCATTTCTGATTCGCCCTGCCCCCATCTATTCTCTGCCTCCCGAGTCCCAGCTGATTGGCTGGGTCTTCTTTTGTTGCCCTGCACAGGAGAATGAAGCTGGAAAGCAGGATAGTGGAGTCGGGAGGGAATGGGATTTTGCAGTAACCTTCCCCTGGAGTAGGGTGGGAATGGAGATTTTAGAGTATCCTTTTCCTGCCACACCCACCAAGCCACACCACGCCCACCGAGCCACAACCACAGAACCAGTATTAAAAAAAAAATTGAATCCCACCATTGGTCCCAGGTTAATGTTGCAGGATCCAATTTATCAACGGCAGTGATTCACTTAAAAAATTTGTCCAATAAAGTTGTAAAATGAGGCAAAACTCATTTAATAGATGTCTCACTTGGCCACAGAAATAGAGTAGAGTAGAGTAGAGTAGAGTAGAGTAGAGTAGAGTAGAGTA
>BLBF01000020.1:17259074-17271327 GCA_015471245.1 Laticauda colubrina | reverse complement strand
AAGGAAGGAAGGAAGGAAGGAAGGAAGGAAGGAAGGAAGGAAGGAAGATAGATTATAATGAAAGTGAATGAGAGTCTCAGGAAAATCCTGCCTTAGCACTTGGCCACCACAGGTTCCCCCCTGACATGAGTGACATTAACCTGCTCACTCCACCATTCCCTTTGAGGTCAAACACAACCCTGATGTGGCCCTCAATGAAACTGAGTTTGACACCCCTGCTATATTCCAACTTTCACCTGGTCAAAGTCACTCCAGATTTTCTGCTGCATGTTTGAGATTCATACTCAAAAAACAAACAAGACCATGATGACCTACTGGGGACAAGGTGAGGATAGTTGTTTTGTCCCTTAATTCCTCCCCTTTACTTTCCAAACTTGTCAAAATGAAAAAGTAGGAGAAATTATTGGCCATACCACTCTGGAGACCAAAGAAAGGCTATCACCTGGACTCTAATCTAGAAATATATCTCAAAAATATCAAATCATTTATTGGAATTTACCTAAAGGTAGGCGTACATTGCATTCTTTATTTATAAGTTTAAATGAGAAATGTAGACCTTGATAATTGTCTAACATCATTGTTCTTTTCCATCTTTCTGTTTATATCAGCACCTTCTGTGTGGAAAGAACCACTGAGGAAATTGTTTTCCCGCCTTCTGTTCAGTGCCACAGCTGACCACCCATGATAAGGTATACAATTTATTGGATATTAGATTTTGGTAATTAATTCTGTGGCTTAATTTCTCCTGAAGGAATACTATTCATTGTTCCCAGTAAATATACACAGATATCTCCATACAAGCGGTAACTTGATTTGTACATTAATAGATTAAACCTCACAATTGTTGTGTCTACAGATTCATTGCTCGTTGTTCACTGGAAGTCTCTTTGATCTCGTAAGAAACAATAGAAAAGGAATTAGTTTATGTATTTTTAATCCACACACAACTGTTTCCAAGAAGACCCTACCAATTCTGTGTCAATTTGTCATTTACAACTTTAAATATCACCTACAGATATATAACAATATAATACAAGAACAATACCATAACAATACAATACCATACAATACAATACCATACAATACAATACCATAACAATACAAGAGTACACAATAGATACAAACTCAAGGTTAATCGCACCAAACTTGATTGCAGGAAATACGACTTCAGCAACAGAGTGGTCAATGTTTAGAAAACTCTACCTGACTCTGTGGTTTCTTCCCCAAACCCCAAAAACTTTAACCTTAGACTGTCTACTATTGACCTCACCCCTTTCCTAAAGCCCCTGTCACACTGCCCAACGGATGCAAAACTTTAGTAAAAAGGACATAGCGGACGAGAAAAATGTTCCATCCGTTGTTATCTGCTCTCAAAAGGGGCAAAAATTTGCATAACCAGAGCGGATAACATGGAAAGGAACGGACGGGAGGAGGACGCAGAGCGGAGGGAAAGCGGATGCGGAATGGAAGCATCCTTTTGCATCCTCTAGGCATCCTCTAGACATCCTTAATATCTGAGATAGGTCCCCTCTGTGAATGTTTTTTCCGTTTTAAATGCTTTCTTTGCATGCTGCATCCACTTTCATCCTTTCTCCATCCATGCTACTAACGCTATGCGGCCATTCCACAGCCGTTCCGCTTCCTCCCTGCGTCCGTTTACCGCTGGAACGGATGCGAGTTGCATGGATGTGCAGCGGATGCCTAGCAGATATAGCAGATGCGTAATGGATGACAACGGATGCAGAACGGATGTCCCCCGTATGCCTAGCGGATGCAGAATGGACGCGTTTGATACATTTTCCACTCAAAAGTTTTGAGCAGCTCAAAACCCTCTGAGCAGATGAAATGTCAACAGACGGATGCTGAACAGATAGAGAGGAAGCAAAACGGAGGCAGTGAGTACAGAACAGAAGCATCGCGTTAACCAACGGATGGTAAGTGTTTTTCTCCATTTTACATCCTCTTTCCATCCATTGGTGCAGTGTGACAGGGGCTTAAGGAGTCTGTAGGGGGTGTGCATAAGCACAACAATGTGCCCACCATCCCTGTCCTATTGTTTCTTTTTATTTTTCTTATATGTATCCATTTCATGTATTCATAACTATGTTTATACTTATACCTGTTAAATTATAATTGTTTAACAAAAAAATTTTTGAAAAAAAAAAACTTTTTGATGGATATCTTTTCAAGAAAATAATGCAGCCTGCCAAATTGGAACACAGCCAAAAGAAACAGGCATATAATTCATGAATTATATTCTGAGAGAATTGTATAGAAAAATATATATAATTTAGTAAAATAACCTAGAAAAAAAAGAAATATTTGATAAAATTGCATAGGAAAATACTTTGATATTAGAAGGCTGACTTTTTTGAAAGGTATATTTGAAATAGATGTAAAGGTGATCCTTACTTAATATCCACTTGCTCAATGACTAAACTTATAAACAAGGAACATTTGCCATTGCAGCATTCCTATGGTCACATGATCATGATTTGGGCACTTGACAACTGGCTTACAACTGCGATATTGTAGCATTCTGCAGTCTTGTGATCACCATTTTCAACTTTCACTGGCAGCTTCCAAAAAGCAAAGTCAGTGGAGAAGCCAGCAGAATGTCACAAATGGTGACTTTGTGATGAGCTGTAAGGGCAGCAAGAGGAAGTGTCAGCATTCCAGAAGACCTCCACTCCAACCAGTAACTCCGAGACAGAGGTCTTCTCAAAAGTTCTGTTTTAATTGGAGAGTAAACTGGCACAAATTGGGAAATCCTGAATCTGAAAGTTCTGGGATTCCTTGCAATACGTAAAAACTACAAATCCATGCCATCATGACATCACATGCCCCAATCACCATCCGTCTCAAAATAACACACATGACTTTGAATTAGAAAAAGAATGTTATTATGTCTTAACTACATGCACTCCAAGAAATTCCCCCCTCCCATTTTCCCAGACTCAAAATGTGGCAGCGTGGGAGCATCTGGTCTCAATATGGCTTCCAAAGCTGACAGGAAGTGCTACTACTGCCATTGCTAAGCAGCACAGTCACGTGACATCAAACTTTTGAGCCATGCCGCTTAGATTCTAGTCCCATTCGCCACCATTAAAAAGGATTACCTGATACAAAACTGCAACTCGAATGGAAATATTAAGCATATTACCCAATGATGGAAACAAGAATTATAATGAAACTGTAGCATACAGTTGATTTCCTTGTTGGCTGTGACTTTTCTTAAAAAAATAATTCACTAAGAGACAAAAAGACTCTTATTTTAGTCTACCAAGCCACAATGGATGACTCGATCATTTTAGATCATTTTATATTTTAGAGAGGGGAGTTCCAATGTTACTATGCAATTTTTATCCCAGGCATCAAGTGATTAATTGCTGGAGGATCTTGGTTCTGATTGATCTCCATAGAGGTAGAAAAGGAAAGGCAGTGGCAGAAAACCAGACAGCATAAGATATTGTCCTTGACTTATTTTCTTGAAATACATTTGCTCACTACAGGAAGCATGCATCTCAGTTGTGATCTTCGACATTTAAAAAATAACTTTAAAAAAAAATATCCGGATAGGGTTTACAAATGAACCCCCCATTCTTGATTTAAAGTTCCTAAGCAGTATTAAGAGATAGGTGAACAATCTCATGTGCAGCCTTCTAAAGGAGAGTGAACAGACAGCTTGGTTCTCATCCAAGTTGTGCAATCTGTCTGCTTTCCTTGTGTTTGGCCATTAATGAGGGCTGCAGATGTAAGTCTAATGGAAAGAGAATAAAGGTGATGCTTCCAGATATTTTGCTAAGGTATGGAAAGGGAATGAAGTCACCACCTTATTTTAGCAAAGTTTAATAACTTGATGACAAGAGAACATTTAGCAGGTCTGTTTTTTTCCCACCACTATAAAGATTTTTTGTATGACAACTTCCAGCATCCCTTCCGATAGTTATGGTGATTGCAGGTTCTCATAGAATCTTAAGGCTGAAAGGATCTTTCAATGTTTTTTAGTCCCACCCTGCTCAAGGAAAGAGTCCTTATACCTTTTCAAGCTTGATTCAGCAGATAAAGTCCAACTTCTCTGTAGCTCACAGTGAGTTCCACTTCACAGTCCCAGAAGCCTTTGGTGCTATGAAAATGCTCCCAGTGGCTCAGTCCTCAGGGCACTGGTTTCATTGGAAGTCAAATTTACCAATGGAAAGAGAATAGTTGTAGCTCAGGGTTGAACTGACAACCCTGACAACCCTCTGATTATTTTCTTGCAGTCCTTCTGACAACCCTTGATTGTTTTCTTGCAGACATTTCATTATCTAACTAAGTAACATCATCGGTGCTAGAAGGGAGTGAGGTTTCCTCTCTATCAGTGTTGATGGGAGTGGTTTTGGTGGTTCCTTGATGTTATTTACTGTTAGCTTGTTTGTCTAAGTTGGGGAGTTGAAGTCCAACTTCTCTGTAGCTAACAGCAAGCTCCTCTTTACTCTCACAGAAGCGCCTGATGCCAGGCACGTGGTCCCAGTGCCTTGGTTGCCAGTCTGCTAGGTTGATCCATTGGTCAAAGTCCCACTTCTCTCCATCTCGTGGTGAGCTCCTCTTTGTTCTCTCAGAATCCTCTGGTGCTGTGATTTCCAGTGATTTCTGATATCTCAGGGGTTGCCACAAAGAAGAGGGAGTCAAGCTATTCTCCAAAGCACCTGAGGACAGGACAAGAAGTAATGGGTGGAAACTAATCAAGGAGAGAAGCAACCAAGAACTAAGGAGAAATTTCCTGACAGAACAATTAATCGGTGGAACAACTAGCCTCCATAAGTTGTGAATGCTCCAACACCAGAGATTTAAAAAGAGATCTTAAAAAGAGATTGGACAATCATTTGTCTGAAATGGTATAGGGCAAGGGTCTTCAAACTTGGCAAGTTTAAGACTTGTGGACTTCAACTCCCAGAATTCCTGAGCTAACATGAGTGGAGGAGGGCTTCTGCAAGTTGAAGTTCACAAGTCTTAAAGCTATCAAGTTTGAAGGCCCTTGGTGTAGGGTTTCCTGCCTAAGCAGGGGGTTGGACTACAAGACCTCCAAGGTCCCTTCCAACTCTGTTATTCTATTCTATTCTATATAGCACAAGTAATCCTCAACTCACAGCAGTTCATTTGGTGACCATTCAAAGTTTCAAGGCCACTGAAAAAGTGACTTGTGGTCATTTTTCACGCTTAAGACTGTTGCAGTAGTTATGTGATCATTAGATGCTTGGCAATTGATTCATACTAAGATGGTTGCAGTGTTCCCAGATCATGTGATCCCCTTTTGTGACCTTCTGACAAGCAAAGTCAATGTGGAAGCCAGATTCATATAACAACTATGTTAACTAAAGCCCCTGTCAAACTGCACCAACGGATGCAAAGAGGATGTAAAACGGACAAAAAAGCTCGCCATCCGTTGGTTAACACGATGTACTCACTGCCTCCGTTTTGCTTCCTCTCTATCCGTCCAGCATCCGTCTATTGCCGTTTCATCTGCTCAGAAAGTTTTGAGCTGCCCAAAACTTTTGCGCGGAAAATGTATCCAATTCGTCCGTTATGCATCCGTTACGCATCCGCTACGCATCCGTTCTGCATCCGTTACGCATCCGCTATATCCGCTAAGCATCCGCTGCGCATCCACGCAACTTGCATCCACTCGGACACAGGGAGGAAGCGGAACAGACGCAGAACGGATGCAGAACGGATGCAGCATGGAAACAAAGCGTTTAAAACGGAAAAAACGTTCGCAGAGGGGACCTATCTCGGATATTAAGGATGTCTAGAGGATGCCTAGAGGATGCCAAGAGGATGCCTAGAGGATGCAAAGGGACACCTATACTGCCTATAAAAAGGGGGAGCAACACATCTGGATCTCACTTTCAGAACAGCAGCCCTGCGGTGCGGACCTCTTTAGCCTTCATCTGCCTCTTCCTCTTCCACAGCATCCAGTCATGTCAACTGTGGATCGTAACACGTAAACATCCTTTTGACAGCCACCATCCTTCTGCAACAGTGCGAAGCCATCTACAGGCTCTGTGAACTCTACTACGGGAAGAAAAAGGGGAGGCCAAGAAGCGTCTGGGTACGAAGATGGTTCACCAGAAGAGCAGAGGACGGACTGTACAACAAGCTGATGGTGGAGCTCAGGAGCGAAAACACTCGGGCATTCCAGAACATCATGAGGATGCCTCGAGCCATGTTTGACGAAGTTGTGCAGCGGCTGACACCCAGGTTGACCAAGACAAACACCAACTTCCGGCCCAGCCTGGAACCTGGGCTCAAGGTGGCACTCACTCTGTGCCACCTGGCCTCAGGGACCACCTACAGGAGCATGCAGTACGGCTGGAGGGTGCCACCAAACACCATCAGTATTGTGGTCAGAGAAGTGGTGCAGTCCATCATCGAAGAATACAAGGAGGAGCTCCTCCAGTGCCCCTCCACTGAAGAAGGATGGAAGAAATTTGCAGAGCAGTGGTATCAGAGGTGGAACTTCCCCCTCACCGTTGGAGCCATCGATGGCAAGCACGTGGCCTGCAAAGCGCCAGCCAAGTCGGGGTCCACTTATTTCAACTACAAGGGCTTCTTCAGCATCATCCTCTTCCCCATGGTCGATGCTGACTACAAGTTCATGTACATCGATGCTTCAGGCAGCGGCTCATGTTCAGATGCCCAGGTATACAACGCCAGTCACCTCAAGGAGGAGCTGGAAGGCAACCTCATCGTTGTCTTCCCAGATCCAGAACCCCTGCCCAACGACACACAAGATGTGCTCTACTTTATCATGGGGGATGACGCCTTCTCCCTCACAACCTACCTCATGAAGCCCTACACCTCCAAATACCTCACCCATGAAGAGAGGATCTTCAACTACAGGCTGTCCAGGGCAAGGCGGGTGGTGGAGAATGCCTTTGGCATCCTGGCCAACAGGTTCCAGGTACTTCTCACCACCATGCAGCATTGCCCAGAGACCATGAGAAGGATCATGGAAGCTTGCTGCATCCTGCACAATCTCATGCGCACCCGCTATCCAGTCTTGCAGAACAGGCTCGTGGACCTCCAGCAAGGCAATGGGGACATGGAGCCTGGGGAATGGAGGCAAGGGCGAAACCTGATAGACACTGAGGATGTGCAAGGCCCCAACAGAGCCTCACATGAAGGGAAGAAGCAGCGCAACCTCCTGAAACACTGGTGCAACTCCCCAGCTGGAGTGGTGGAGTGGCAAGACAGGATGATAGATGCTTAATGGATGCCTCCTTCAGCCTGTCTCATCACACTGAAGAGATTGGGCCATGTATGTTGAGTGGCCCTACAATGAACAGGGCATTTAATAAAGAGTTGTGTTTATGTTGACATGTGTGGATGATTGATTATATTGTTATTGATAATAAAGGGCCATAGGTGTGGCACCTGGGAGGGTGGACCATCCCGTCCCACTATGCTTGCACTGGAGGTTTATCTATCCCACAGCTATTTCCCATCCCAAAGGTAGACCTGCCCATCCCACAGGTATCCCTGCCCATCCCACAGCTATCTCAACCCATCCCACAGCTATCTTAACCCATCCCACAAGCATGCAAAGGCTTAAACCATTTCTAAAAGTTTCCAGCAAGACTTTATTAAAAAAAATAAATGAAGCAAGTGTGTAAATCAAAAATAGACTTTATTAACAACAAGCTATAAGACAAAAATGAGTCTCTGGCACCCCTCTTGGTCGCTCAGTCTCAGGGGTGAAGGGTGCTGGTGCTGTGGAGGTGGCTGGTGCTGGAGTGCTTGTCATCAGCTCCTCCAGAAGCAGAAGCAGCAGAAGCGCCAGCCCCAGAAGAGCGAGCCCGTGCTGCAGAAGCCCCAGCAGAACCAGAGTGAGGGCCAGGGGGCAGGATAGTAGCCCTGTCCCTCTTGCAAGGGCTAGCAGCAAATGGCTGAGGCTTGCTGTGCTTCCGCATGGTTGTGGGGTTGCTGGCTGGCAGGGAGGCTGGCAGGAACCAAGGCTGGCAGCAAGGCTGGCAGGGAGGCAGGCACCAAGGCTGGCAGGAAGGCTGGCAGGCAGGCAGGCACCAAGACTGGCAGGAAGGCTGGCAGGCAGGCTGGCAGGCAGGCAGGCACCAAGGCTGGCAATGCATCCTCCCTGCATGCGCAATTAACGCTCAGCATCCGCTAGGATTCCGCTGTGCATCCGCTCTGCATCCGCTCTGCATCCGCTTCATCCGCTGTGCATCCGCTCTGCATCCACTCTACCCGTTCCGCGTCCGCTTTGCTGTGGTCCCCCGGAAGCCTAGCGGATGTGCCATCCGCTCCCATCCGCTGGGCTTCCGTTCCGCATCCGCTTTCCATCCGCCCTGCGTCCTCCCCCCATCCGTGTTATCTGCTCCGGTTATGCAAATTTTTGCCCCTTTTGAGAGCGGATAACAACGGATGGAACATTTTGCTCGTTCGTTGTGTCCGTTTTGCATCCATTGGGCAGTGTGACAGGGCCTTAACTTAACAACTGCAGGGATTCATTTAACAGTTCTGTCAAGAAAAGTCAAAAAAATAAGACAAAATTAACTTAACGACTGTCTTGTTTTGCAGCAGAAATATTGGGCTCAGTTATGGTTGTTACAGGGCTATATTATTTTTCTATATGTTCATACTACAATATAGTATATCCTTATCAATATAAATATGATCACAGAATCCCCTAAATTGAACTCTCCCTTGGTAATCTGGCAGGCATGTAGATTTCTTTGCTTCATTGCCAACAAAATCTTCAAAGTTTACTTGTCAGGCTTCCGTTCTAGACCATGTTGTGCCTGTAAGTAGTTAAAACAAGGATGATATCTTCCTGGAAAGATAGATAACTGTCCATTATATCTTTCTTAGTAAACATCTGGGTTCATGCCTGCTATGCAATACTGAAGTAAAGGACCTAGGAGAACCATGCAGTTCAGGTTTCAATGAACTTCTTCCTTCTAAAAACAGGAAGAGAAGGGAATCAGACTTCTTCTCATAAAGTTCTGCAATACAGGTGGGGCAGTGGTTAGAATGCAGTATTGCAAGCTAATTCTGATGACTGCCAGCAGTTCAATCCTGATTGGCTCCAGGTTGACTCAGCCTTCCATCTTTCTGAGGTTAGTAAAATGAGGACCCGAATCTTTGGGGGTAATTTCTTGCATCTGTAAACCATTTAGAGAGGGCTGTAAGTGTAAAGCTGTCAGCATTCCAGCAAATCTCCATTCCAACCAATAACTCTGAGACAGACATCTCTCAAAGGTTCCTTTTATTTGAATAATAACTGGTACATATGTGGAATCCCAAATCTGAAAGTTTTGGGCTTCCTTGAAAAAAGTAAAGACTACAAATCCATTCCCATCACCATATCACATGGCCCAATCACCATCCATCCCAAAGTAAGAACTTCCTATTCACTATGTCAGCTTCCAAAGCTGACCAAAGCACTATGACACAGCAAATAAATCTAAGAGTTATTGCTAATCCTATTGCTTATCCTGAATGTCCCTGGCCACATCATACAGAAACTAACTTTTTCTTCTTAGAAAAAGCAGCTGCTTCGGCACACCCACATACTTCTCCAATAAATTATTTGGTGGGTGATGCACTTCCATGTGTTGATTATAATCAAAGCCCTTTTCAGCCAGGAGAGATTTGTAGATTATTTTGCTCCCTAGAGCCATGACAACAGCTGGGGATCAGCTGTGGCACTTATGCTAATCTACTCCCTTGACACTAAAGATAGGAAAGACTAATAAGCTTTTCTCAGCTTCTTCTTCTGAAAATGAGGACTTCTGCCTTACTGCCTTCAACACTACCCAGCACACTGTTGGTGGAGACACTGCCTGCCTTGTGGCTGCAGCATCCTCTGTACCGCTTCTTTAGACAAAGCATAAGATTTTACCCAACCCCATTCCTTGTACAGAAATCAGCAGACTATGCAATTTTTCTTCAGATTGATCATGGTAGAACTTCATCCACTGCCTTCATAAATAGTAGGGCAGATTAAGGAGCACAGATTATTTTGCATAGTACATGGCTTCTCTTCTGACACTTGGCCACCCTCTGCCACAATTTACTTTCTATGGCAATTGCTTCACTCATCATACTTAATATTAGGATTGATCCTGGCTTCTTTCCTACAGTTCTTTGGAAAAATTGGCAAAATATTTATGCAGTACCACATTCAGACTTGAGGTAAGGTTCTAAGCTATAAAAGCTTGGTTACCTCCTGTTAAAAAGTTACACCATAATTTCTCATTATGGTGAGATTGGGTCACCACAAAAAATTGAACACACGCAGAGACTAATACATAGACAAAATTACCCATCCCAAAGTTATCCCTGCCCATCCCACAGCTATTACCCATCCCAAAGGTATCCCTGCCCATCCCACTGCTATCTTACCCATCCCACAAGCATGCAAAGGTTTAAACCATTTCTAAAGTTTCCACCAAGACTTTATTTCCTAAAATAAATGAAGCAAGTGTGTGAAGCAAAGATAATATTTATTAATAACAAGCTGTAAAAGAAAAATGACTCAAGTCAAGGGTCCAAAGCAAAAATAAAGTCAATAGGTAGCCACCCAGTCTCTGGCACTCTTCTTGGTCACTCGGAGGCTTGCCCAGTCTCAGGGGTGAAGGGTCCAGGTGCTGTGGAGATGGCTGCTGCTGGAGTGCTGGTCTGAAGCACTACTGGGGTGCCTGGCCCCGAGAGGACAACAGGGGACGGTGTGTTGAGGAAGCTCTCAGACAGCTGGCTCAGCCCCGTGATGTTGAGAGCTCCTTCCTCCATGACATGGGGTATCAGCCCCAATACCGATGACAGATGTACTGAGGCCGGGCTTGGCTGTGGGGTGGAAGAAGGAGCAGTGTAGTGGGGCTGTCTGGTCTGCAGCTGGGTGAGGACTGGCGTGGGTGGCATCGGTGGCGTGGGTGGCATCGGTGGCATCAGTGGCACCGGTGGCATCCGATGTACCTGTGCCTGGACTGGGAAGGGCTGCCTGTGCTGCTGGACCTCCTGGTAGCCGTAGCCTTGGTAGGGTAGGGCCTGTGGAAAGCCTTGGAAGGACAGTGACATCACCTGGGGTGGAGGATCAGGCCTGGACTGGGTGGGAGCAGGTTCATCTTGGTCTGGAGGGTTGTGAAGAAGATCGGTGATCCTGTCCTTCACCACCTGTTACTGGGGTTCCACCATGTTCATGAGGGTCTGGTTGACTTAGGTGAGGAAAGGCTTCCGGTTGGAGGATGGGGCATTGGTGTGTACCAGCTGAGAGAGGAGATCTACGCTGCTCCTGATGGTGTCCCTGATCTCCAGCAGGACAGTGTGGCTCTGGCCCTCCGGTTTGCCTCTCTGCCTTTCTGTGGAGGTGGAGCTGGGGGTGGATGCGGGTTGGGCTGTGGTGGAAGTGCCATCTCCTTTCTCCCACTGCGTCAGGGGGTCCTCCACGCGCTCCGCCACGGGTAATGCAGCTGTCAGGGGGGTCTCCGTCGTGGGACGCTCCACAGATACCTGCCTGGACACAGGAGCTGACTCTTGGCCAGAAGAGGAGTGGCTCTCAGCAGGCTGACTGAGAGAGAGGGTAGTGAGAGGGGCTGCTCCTTGGTGACAGATCTCACCCTCCAAGAAGCTGCACTTGGCCAACACGTAGGTCTCTCTGTCCGTCAGCTTGACCGTGGCCTGGCCAGATTTCTTGAGGTGCAGCTTCCCGTACCAGATGTGCATGTGCTTCCACCAGCCGAGGAGCACCTCCGAAGTGTAGCCCAGGCTCTGTGCCTTCTCTCTCCAAGCAGCCTGCTTCCTTTTGGTGTCGCTATAGAGCCTGTGTCCCTTCCGCCATAGATACTCGTTCTCCCTCAGCCACTCCAGCACCTCCTCCTCATGTTCCTCTTCTATGTTGTATTGCCTCCTCTCACGTTCACGCGTCTGCCTCTTCCTCCCTTTGGCAGAGCCATATGGGCCCTCATCAGAGGGGCTTCGAGGTTGTAGGGGCTGCTCCTCCACACCACCACCACCAGCAGCAGCAGCAACAACAGTAGCAGCAAAAGCAGGACCAGCAGGACCAGCAGCAGCACCAGCAGGACCAGCACCAGCAGGACCAGGAGCATCAGCAGGACCAGCAGGACCAGGAGCAGTGCCAGCAAAGTAGGCACCAGCAGGACCAGCAGGACCAGGAGCAGCGCCAGCAGAGTAAGCACCAGCAGAAGCACCAGCACCAGGAGCAGTGCCAGCAGAGTAAGCACCAGCAGAAGCACCA
>BLBF01000020.1:17223487-17259064 GCA_015471245.1 Laticauda colubrina | reverse complement strand
CAGCACCAGGAGCAGTGCCAGCAGAGTAAGCACCAGCAGAAGCACCACCACCAGAAGCAGCATCAGCAGAAGCACCACCACCAGAAGCGGCATCAGCAGAGTAAGCACCAGCAGAAGCACCACCTCCAGAAGCAGCATCAGCAGAAGTACCACCTCCAGAAGCAGCATCAGCAGAAGCCCCAGCACCAGAAGATCGAGGCCGGGCAGCAGAAGCCCCAGCAGAAGCAGAGTCAGGGCCGGGGGGTGAGAGGGTGGCCCTGTCCCTCTTGCCAGGGCTGGCAGCAGATGGCAGAGGCTTCCGTTTCTTCCCCATGGTTGTTGGGTTGCTGGCTGGCTGGCTGGCTGGCTGGAGACCTGTGTCTGGAAGCAGGTCTTTCCTCAGAATGGTGACCTGCTTGGTTGCTGCTTCCCTATATATCCGTGGGGCTGACGCAATGCATCCTCCCCGCATGCGCAGTGAATGCTTTGCATCCTCCAGGCTTCCACTAGGCATCCGCTAGGCTTCCGCTCTGCATCCGCTTCATCCGCTCGGCATCTGCTCTGCATCCGCTCTTTCCATTCCGCGTCCACTTTGCTGCACTCCCCTGGAAGCCTTGCGGATGTGCCATCCGCTCTCATCCACTTCCATCCGCTAGGCTTCCGTGGAGCATCCGCTTTCCATCCACCCTACGTCCTCCCCCCATCTGTTCCTTTCCATGTTGTCCGCTCTGGTTATGCAAATTTTTGCCCCTTTTGAGAGCGGGTTTTGAGAGAGAGTGTTTGAGAGAAGATTTTACTCATCCACCGTGTCCTTTTTACAAATGTTTTGCATCTGTCGGCCAGTGTGACAGGGCCTTTAGCAACAATTTGTCCCCTTACTTTGGGACAAATCCAAAAAGATTGCTGTCTGGAGAGCTGAAACACAGACCACCTTCAAGACAGACACACATTCCAACAAACTCAAAAAACTACAACACCAGAAACAAACTCCTCCCCCCTCACAGCCATACATGAAACAAACAGTGCACAACATCTCAGACAAGATCCTCACTGAAGCCGAAACCAATGTCCTTTCGAAAGGATTCAACTTTGCTGTTGCTCCCAAACACATCCCCACAGAAACCATCATATGCAGAGTTGAACCCAGCCTGACCAAAACCAACCCTGATGATGCTAACAGAATCAGACTCGAAATCACCAACATCCTCTGCACAAGCAAACCACCCAAAAGCAACTTATCCAAAGAAGAACAAACTGCATTACTTAACCTGAAAGAAGACACCAGCATAATAATCCTACCAGCAGACAAGGGCAATGCAACAGTGGTTATGAATACATCTGACTACCAAACCAAGTTAATCAACCTACTCCAAGACCCCACATACAAACCCCTAAACACTGACCCCACCGCCTACCTAGAAAAAACCACCAGATCCAAAATAAAAGCCTCCTCCATCAGCAAAGAAATCTAGCAAAGAATCATACCCAGAGAAACATCATCCAGATGCCCTAAGCTGTATGGTCTCCCCAAGATACACAAAGAAGGAACCCCACTACGACCAATAGTCAGCTCCATAGGCTCACCTCTACAAAACTTAGCCAAATTTCTTGCCAAACAACTACAGACCTATGCACAATCCATCAACTCACATGTAAGGAACTCATTCCAGTTCATCAAGATCATAAAGAAACAAAACTTACAACCCAGCGACCTACTAGTGAGTTTCGATGTCATATCCCTCTTCACCCAAGTGCCTATAAAAGAAGACTTGACAGCCATCCAAAACAAATACAACCCCCCCAAGTACATCCTAGATCTTACCAACCACTGCCTATCCAATACATACTTCATCTACAATGGACAAAAACACAAACAAATAGAAGGAGCCCCCTTGGGGTCACCCCTCTCACCTGTCATCGCAAACCTCTACATGGAACACTTTGAAACACAAGCTCTAGAAAAATATGATCACAAACCCAAACTCTGGCTCAGATACATAGATGACACCTTCATAATCTGGCCACACGGGAAAGAAAAACTGAACATCTTCCTCACACACCTCAATAGCCTACACCCCAAAATACAATTCACCATGAAAACAGAAGCCAACAATCAACTTCCCTTCCTAGATGTCTTAGTATACAAAAAATCTAAGAGCTCCCTAGGACACACCATCTACCAGAAGAAAACACATACAAACCGCTATCTACATGTACTCTCACACCACCACCCAGCACAGATCAATTCCGAAGCCAAGACATTCATCTCCAGAACAAAATGCTTTGCAGATGAACAACACTTAAAAACCGAACTACACACTCTCTAATGGATCTACCAATGTACTTACAGCCAATGGATTCCCAAAAAAGAATATTACCCACCTAATCCAAAAAGAAACCCCAACCAAAAGCCAAGACAGAGAACAAGAGAATGGCAAAGCCCTCCTCCCATATATAAAAGGCACCACAGACAAAATCAGCAAGATCCTCCAAAAACACATTAAAACAGCATTCTGCACAAACAGAAAAATATCCACCATCCTAAGAAACCCTAAAGACAAAATCAAGTTAGAAAACCAAGGAGTATACGAAATCCCTTGCACTGCCTGCCCCACCACATACATCGGACAAAACCGAACACTTCAACAACAGAATAATCAGAGAAGCCATAGAGATAGAAAAATGCCCACACAGCATGAATAAACGAGATGATACCGCCCGCCTACCAACCATTTGGAAACCTGCCCTCATTAATAAACGAGCACCTAACATGAAGAATGACACCAGAGCCACACCCACGAGTGCCACACAAGATGCTACCACCACATTTCCACGTAGATAAAAGACTCACACCCACACAGAAGATGAGACACGATCACGAACCAGAAGCCGTACCGCAGCTGCACTACTACCCGCTTCAAACCCCGTTGACCCATACAAGAAGCGAACTGACACCCACCATGAAAATGTGGCACGACCACGAACACAAAGCCAAACAACAGGATCACAGCTCACCAGCTCAAATCCCCCAGCAACTAAGACTAACCTGAGCACAACCAAGCCCCCACCTGAACAGAACACACCCCCAGGCAATCAGAACACAGCCAAGCTCCCTACCAATCAGAACACAGCCAAACCCCCAACCAATGAGAACAAACCCCCAGGCAATCAGAACACAGCCAAGCCCCCACCCAATCAAGTCACACCCCCACTAGCAGTTAAAAGGAAGAAGCAGCTGCAAGCTCACATTACTCTGAGAAGCACAGAGCTGAAGAAACAAGCCTGAAGATGATGAATGAGACTTCATCGAAACGTTGCCTAGATACTTCCAATTTTACGCGGGAGAAAACCCGAATAACCAAAGATCCACATACAAATACCCACGAAAACCTCAGAAAACATATGAGAAAACATATATATATTTGGAAGCCTGCACTCTCAAAAAGAAATATCTCCACACCACAAACCAGGCAAACACCTGGACACAAACAGACTCCCCTTGCTCAAACACACCTCAACCAGGCACCCAGATGAAACCTAGCTTCCTAATAGATGATAGCCATCCTTTTACTCGAAGCCAAGCTGCACTGAAAGCCTCCAATATAGGAACACAATGTTGCCAGCCAATCAAAGCCACAAAACAAACAGAAGAAACCAGAGACACCAATCAAGCAAACTCCAAGACCAAAAAACACAGACCAAGACTCTCAACCAATCAGGTTGAAGAAAAAAGCACTCTGGCTCAACAGTAGGCTAGCCTGACTTACAGACGAACTCAATACAGAAGCCTGATGATCGCAGATGATATTCTGCCAAAACGTTGCTACAACTTTAAAAGCACAACTACAATGATGTGGGATAATACACGAAGGAAGCTGAACAGCATACATGTAAGTACCCGCAAAAACACTTCAACAACAGAATAATCAGAGAAGCCATAGAGATAGAAAAACACCCACACAGCATGAAGAAACGAGATGATGCCTCCTGCCTACCAGCCATTTGGAAACCTGCCCTCACTAACAAATGAGTACCTAACATGAAGAATGACACCAGACCCATATCCACAAGGGCCACTAAATATGCTACCACCACACTTCCATGTAGAAAGCAGACTTACACCCACACAGATGATGAGACATGACCACAGACCAGAAGCCATACCGCAGCTGCATCACTACCCGCTTCAAACCCCTCTGACCCACACATGAAGCGAACTGATGCCCACCATGAAGATGTGGCACGACCATGAACGTGAAGCCAAACAACAGGATCACAGCTCACCAGCTCAAATCCCCCGGCAACTAAAACTAATCTGAGCACAACCAAGCCCCCACCTGAACAGAACACACCCCCAGCCAATCAGAACACAGCCAAACCCCCAACCAATCAGAACACAGCCAAGCCCCCACCCAATCAAGCCACACCCCCACTAGTACTTAAAAGGAAGAAGCAGCAACAAGCTTACATTACTCCAAGAAGCACAAAGCCGAAGACACAAACCTGAAGGTGACGAATGATATTTCGTCGAAACATCACCAAAATACTTCCAATCTTACGTGGGAGAAAACCCAAATCACCAAAGAACCACATACAAATACCCGTGAAAACCTCAGAAAAAAATTATACATATATATATATATATATTTTCTTAAGTTTTCGCGGGTACTTACATGTATGCTGTTCAGCTTCCTTTGGGTATTAACCCAGGTCATTATAGTTGTGCTTTTAAAGTTGTAGCAACGTTTTGGCAGAATCTCATGTACCATCATCAGGCTTCTGTATTGAGTTTGTATGTAGGTCAGGGTCTCACAGCCATTGGTTTTAAATTTGAGGTTTAAATTTGGTTTTAAATTTAAATTTAAATTTAAATTATAACCAGCCACATAAGCAAAGAAATCCAACAGATGATCATCCCAAGAGAAAAATCTTCTAGATGCCCCAAATTATACGGCCTCCCAAAAATACACAAAGAAGGCATACCTCTCAGACCCATAGTCAGCTCCATAGGAGCACCATTACAAAACCTAGCTAAATACTTAGCAAAACAACTACAGCCCCATGCTGAAACCGCAGCTTCATATGTACAAAACTCATACCACTTCTAAGAAATGATCAAAGATCTACACGTGGAACAAGAAGATCTGCTTGTAAGTTTCGACATGGTTTCACTATTCACTCAAGTTCCAATAAAAGAAACTCTTGAAATCATCAAAAATAAATACCAACCAGCTAAAGACCTCATGGAACTAACAGAACACTGCCTAACCATCACATATTTCATATAAAAAGGACAAAGATACAAGCAAATTGAAGGAGCCCCTATGGGATCACCACTGTCACCCGTCATTGCAAACCTGTTCATGGAAGAATTCGAATCCAGAGCCCTAGCTAATGCCACCCACAAACCCAAACTATGGCTAAGATACATCGATGACACATTTGTGATTTGGCCCCATGGAAAAGAAAACCTGAACAATTTCCTAACACACCTAAACAGCACGCACCCCAAAATCAAGTTCACCATGGAAACGGAAATAAACAAACAACTACCATTCCTAGATGTACTAATCTACAAAAGAACAGATGGCACACTGGGACACACCATATACCAGAAGAAAACACACACCAACCGCTACCTCAACACCCAATCCCACCACCACCCAGCACAGATAAATTCCGTGGCCAAAACACTAATTACCAGAACCAAACGCCTGGCAGAAAAGACACATATAAAGACTGAACTATGCACCCTGACTAAAGTATTGACAGCCAAATCAATACATTATGGCTTCCACAAAAACAAAATCACCAGCTTGATCCACAAAAACACACCAAGACATAACAGAGACCTAGAAGATCAACAGACCTATGGAACAGCTGTCCTGCCCTACATAAGAGGTACTACAGACAAAATCAGTAAGATACTACACAGGCATCACATCAAGACTGCCTTCAAAACAGACAAAAAAAATAGCAGCCATCCTTAAAAACCCCAAAGACAAAATTGACCTGGAAAACCAAGGCATATACGAAGTTCCCTGTGCATCATGCCCAGCCACATACATTGGACAGACCAATAGAAGAATAAGTACCTGCCTGGATGAACACAAAAATGCAGTAAAAAAGCTGGAACATACCTCCTCACTAGTCCAACACATTAAAACCACAGGTCACAACATCAACTTCAATGGCACTAAAACCCTAGCCGCTATAGAATACCCCAGCCACAGAATCATCAGAGAAGCCATAGACGACCTGAGTTTGACATCCCTGTAATAAAGCATTTGAAGTGAAAAATATTAATTATTTTCAAATGAATACATTTATGGATTACATATATATCATTTGGCTGGCTTGATGTCTTCCATAGATTATAATATAGTATCCCCAGGAAGCAATACATAAATGTTATTTTTAAAATAATTTTAAGTTATTCAATATGTCAAATGCTGATGAAAATAAATATTGTGGATCTCTTATTTTATTAATATAAGTAATATTGAACATGTTTGTGAAATCAAAGAAACTGATATTCTGAAATTTTGTGAGGCCTTAAAGATTGTGAGACTCTAAGCTGTAGCTTGTTAGGTTTATGCCTGAAACTGGCACTATATAAAATGGATATGTCTACCCATGCTCCAGCAATACTGGAAAATGTAAGTAGAAAAATAGCATATCTGAATATTTTCTTTGTGTTTCAGACAACTCTGCTAAATTGTACTTAATTCAGAACTAGAGATGAACAATCATACAAAGTGGGTCCAGATATTTATTACACACTCATACTACAAATGTTTTTGTACCCTGAGAGTTGCCTTGTCTTAGAATTGTCTTATAATTAATGGCCTAAATAATCACTATTGGATGAGATGAGCAGCACCTAAATCAAATTAATATTTTTTATTTAGGAAATGACTCTCTATAAAATGAGTTTGGATTTTTTTTACCTGTTTCATCGATTCTTTATCATAAATTTATTCAACTAGAAATAAAGGAGAGTTTATTTCTGGTAAAATATTGTTTATGCTTTTAAACTCTGAATATCCTTTGTCACACCAGCATGTGCCCACATTCAATATACAGTCAAAATATCACCCGGAGTAGTTCGTCTTTGGTTTTTGGCAAGTCTTTTATATTATTTTGCTGGGGGGCAAAATCGATGAATCAAATTAACCTATGCTGGTGTTTTTAGGATTATGTCTGAGATTTCAAGCCAGGTCTAACCTACTTAGCCATCTATACAAACTGAGATGATGAAAAATGATAATCTATACATGATGAGAAAGCAAATACCAGCTTTTTGTATTGGCATTCTGACATCAAACCCAAGAATTTGATTCACCTGAAATTCCCATTATCAACATACTCTGTCCTTTCCATCCATTACACCCTGTGGACATCTGTGTTTAAACTTGATAAATTCTTCTATATGTTAAACTATTTAATACAGGTGAACAGTCTAATAATACTCTCTCGCCACCTTTTTCAAGTTTTAGTTTCTAGAGGTGCTCCGAGTTTTGGGATGGCTGAAAAAAAGCAGATAACCAACCATTGATGTCCATGCTATGGCCAGTGAAGTCCATTAAAATAACTTGATGCTCAGAATTTTAAAAAAATCCAAGCATGCCATAAGATTCTTTTTGTGTGGGAAGATGTCTTTATTTGATAACGTGCTTTGGTTCCTTACTTCCAAATATAGCATGTTAAGCCAACACATCTTTGGAGTCCTTCCTATCAGTTCTGCTCTGGAAGAGTCTGAAATTCTATCTTTAAATCCTGCCCTGACAAGAGTATTGCAAATAGAATTTTATATCTCTCCAGGAAGTCTCAAGCACTTTGAAAAATAAATACGGAAATCTGTGGACTCTTAATGAATAATTGCTTTTTGCAAATTGCAATCAGCTACTCTAGTCAAATTTAACACTCTCTCTGTATTTATGTCCTCTCTCTGTGTGTATATCACTAGCTGTTAAATGTCTAATTTCTTAATTTCTTGAAGCTTCACAAAACACATGGTACTTCAATTAATGTAGTTTTTACAGTAGTGGTCTTATATTAATACTGTTTACAAAATAAGTATACTTTGGATTATTCCGAATTGAGAAGAGCTTTTTTAAATCTTTTTTTAAGTTTAATCTGTAAAATGTCCCTTTGCACAAATGAGTCAATAGTCACATCACAGTAAATCTATGCAGGGTAAGGACTAGCATATTTTCTATTACACAAATTCATTCCTGCTTCATTGGAATAGAGATTATGTACAATATGTCCCTGCAGATGTTTTTTTCCAGTGGGGCCCAGTGTATTTCATTTAAATGCCAAGGCACAAAAATCTAAAACAATGTGACTTTAACAAGAAAAAAAAGAAAAAAGAAAATGAGGGGGATTGGAGGAGGAATTTGATGAGAAAATGGCAAGAATTCCTGTGGCATTTGAGTAACAGTTTCCAGCCTTCGTTTTAATAGAATAAACAGGATCATATTTCATTCAAATCTGGCAACGAGATGAGCTTTGGGTATTACACTGATATAAACCAATAAAGAATTTGCAAATTTGAAACACTAATTAACAGACACAATATTAAATGAAAAAAAGTTTGCTCAAGGGGCAAATATATTTGAAGACTTCCAACTTTTATTAGAATATGTTTTTGAAGAGGAAAATGCAAAAGAAACTGTTCTGACTTTTTTTCTAAGGAAAATAAGATGGGATAGATATAGATCTAGGTGAGATAGATAGATAGATAGATAGATAGATAGATAGATAGATAGATAGATAGATAGACAGACAGACAGACAGACAGACAGACAGACAGACAGACAGACAGACAGACAGACAGACGTTGAATCTGTGAGGGGGTTGAGGCTGTAATAATAGAGTTGGGTAGAGTATTCCAGCGTTGACCACTCTTTTGCTGAAATCGTACTTTCTGCAATCCAGTTTGGAGCAGCTTACTTTGAGTTTGTATTGGTTGATTGCATGAACTACCATATTCTTATGTAAAAGCAAGGTACACTAAATTAAATAGGACACATTCCTGAGCATACTAAATTAGATTATGGTATTAGTGTCTAGTATCTAGGACATGTCAGTAGAATCATAATGGAATCTTATGATCCTCTGCATATTGCTGAACATCTAAAACCCCTCGCATTGGACATCCCAGCTGCAATAGTTAAGAGTTAGACATTAGTTCAATATCTGGAGGGCCGCTGGTCCCTCACCCTTGCAACAAAATTCAGGCAGTTGGCAACTGGCATGTACTTATGACAGTTGTACTGTCCCAAGGTCATGTGATCAGCATGTGTACCTTTCTGGCCAGCTTTCAACAAACAAAGTCAATGAAGGAAGCCAGATTCACTTAACAATGATGTGATTCACTTAACAACTTGCTTAATGACCGTGGCAAAAAATGGTCATAACATGGGGCACAACTCATTGAACAACTCTCTTTCTTAGCAAGAAAAAAAATGGGGCTCTATTGTGGTCATAAATCAATGATTATTTCTACATAAACAAAGTTTCCAAGAAATCGTATTTGGATTGGGATTGTCAGACTTGTTCACAATTCCCTGAAATTTGCACCATGAAATAAGGTGAAGTAGTTTTTTAAAAAGACCAAATTGTTCAGAGAAGTGGGGGGAGTATTTTTAGAAAAATAGTATTGTTCAACACTCTGTATTTAAATTTGGATGAATGAAATGAATGAATGACTCCAAAGGGTTATGGCTTGTGCTACAGGAATGATACAAACATGAAGAACCCAGCTTTACACAAGCAAGTTAAAGCAGTGCCAATTAGGTCTGAGCTTTCCAGTGTCATCTATATGCTGATGAGGTCATTGGCAGTGAGTGAATGGAACACACAACTATTGTAACAGGTAGCAGGCAAAAGCAAGTATTTGGGGCAGGGGTGGGATTCAATTTTTTTTACTACCGGTTCTGTGGGTATGTCTTGGTGGGCATGGTGTGGCTTGGTGGGTGTGGCTTGGTGGGCATAGCAGGAGAAGGATACTGTAAAATCCCTCCCCAGTCCTGGGGGAAGGTTTCTGCAAAATTCCCATTCCCTCCCCACCCCACTAACCTGCTTTCCAGCTCCGTTCTCCTGTGCAGGGCAACAAAAGAAGACCCAGCCAATCAGCTGGGACTGGGGAGGCAGAGAATAGATGGGGGTGGGGCCAGTCAATGGTAATATTTGCCAGTTCTCCAAACTACTCAAAATTTCCGCTACTGGTTCTCCAGAACTAGTCAGAACCTGCTGAATACCCCTCTGATTTGGGCGGGGGAGGATTCACAATGCACATTGGTATGAATGAATCAGACTTCTGACAAGCATTAAAACAGCCACATTATATGACTACTTTGAAAGTTGTCCCTGTTTGTTTCAGCAAATGTGTGCATACACAGACCACACTCTACCTATAATTGCTGGTGAAATGAGAGGCTGCTGGATGCCCATTCATGGAGAGACAGGGTCAACTTTGAAAGCAGCACCAGAAACCCAGCGAAAGACACAGATGCTTTAACATTTTTTCATGCTCAGAAGAGAAGTGTTTTCTTTGTGTTAACACACGTTGCAAAATGTTCTTTCAAATACTTTGCACATCCTGATTAAATAGCTCCATGAAAATGTCAAAGTCATACACAGCCATTGTGAAAAAGCCAAATTCCAAGTTGGGGATAATTAGGAAAAGGGTTTTATAAAATGGACTTGCCAATCATAATAACATATTGCCATCTTGATGGGGAAAAACTGTGCTGTTCTTGTCAGTGTATTCACGAAATGAATATTATAAAGGCTGAATTGTTTTTTTTAAAAAGCAACTATTTGGTCAAGCAACTAGCAATGCTTCATTTTGTTTATCTGATACAAAAGATGAATGAGGATAGGGGTAAGGTAGAGTAGAAATCCTGGATTATTTTGTGAAGCTGAGCACTTCAGATCAAATCTCACAATCAATATGGTCAAATCAATAAATAGAAGATAACAACACCAATTGAGTTAGTTATCCATCATTATGTAGAGAAGTAATGGCAGAGCCTGGGGATGGAGTCAAAAGAGGAATTAACCTGGAGTCTCTATGTTCCCACAAGTGATCTAAGTCCAACCTTTTTTGAATTCCATTAACCTTATCTCATGCCAAAATAATGTTGTTCGTTGGTTCGATTCCTGTGCATAAGTATGAGCAACGTAAGTTTAATTAGAACTTATGGTGTGACCCTAATCTTTCATGCCTGACACATTTTAGTTTGCAAGCAAAATAACATTTGCTGGGAAAGAGGGGAGTGATATTTGGTTAAAGTTCTCTTTACAGGTTTTCCACTATGAAAGTAAGACAAGAGTAAGAATTGTGCACCCTTCAAATGCTGTTTTTCCCATCCCTCGAAATATTGCCCCTTCCAGTGGATCAAAAATTATTTCAGGAATGAAAACATTCTTTAGCCTTTCTGTCATGGATCTTCCCCCAGACCCCTCTCCAGACACAAATTCAGAGGAGGGCAGTGAATTTGAGTCAGCAAAGGAAAGTGCAAAGCCAAGCATTTGTCAGGATGGGGGCTCAGAGAGCACTAGCGTCAGCTGGGTTGATCAGATGAGCAACAGGCTGAGGCTGAGCAAGGCAAGCCATAGCTCCAGCAAGTTGGCTAAGAAGCTCCAGGCTAGGACCAGGCTAGGACTATTGCCTGTTAGCAATGAGAATGAGGTGGAATCCATACTTCCTTCAAATCCAAGATGATGGAGAGCAGAGAGGGAGCAGACACAATATCAGTCAGCTAGACTACTCATGAGGAGGCAACCTTGCCTCTCATGAAGGCTGCATTGCGTTACCTACTTAATCCCATCCTGAAGATTTGAATGTTGCTGGAGCAATGTGTCCAGTTCTGTGCCTTGTATGCTTGTGCTGTGTATCCTGATCCATTTGACTCATGGATTGTTTTTCTGCACTTCATGTGTGCCCATTGGACTTGGTTACCCAGTGACTCTTGCTGTGCTGAGCTCAGAATCTGTACCTGTGCAATGAAGGTGCTTTCTGAGATCCTGTTTGGGGAGGGATCAGTGGTGAGATTCAAAAAAATTTAATACTGGTTCTGTGGGCATGGCTTGGTGGGTATGGCAGGGGAACAATACTACAAAATCTCCATTTCCACCCAACTCCTAGAGGAAGATTACTACAAAATCCCATTCTCTCCCCATCTCACTAACCTGCTTTCCAGTTCTGTTCTTCTGTGCAGGGCAACAAAAGAAGACCTAGCCGACCAGCTGGGACTCGGGAGGCAGAGAATAGGTGGGGGCGGGGCCAGTCAGTGGTAGTATTCCAAACTACTCAAAATTTCCACTACCAGTTCTCTGAACGATTCAAAATATCTGCTACCGATTCTCCAGAACTCGTCAGAGCTTGCTGAATACCACCTCTGGGAGCAATTGAATAAATAAACACCTATAGACTCTCATGCATGTGTGTATAGAGAATGGGGCAGCACACTTCAGGGGGAGAATTAAAGACCCATCCATCCTGAGAACAATTCCTATGACTTTCCATTTTGGTTTGCTTTCATGACATTTTTGCCGTTTTTTAAACTACTCTCTGAAAAAACTTTGATCACGCCCAGCTTGGATCTTACCTTCAAAAGCATTCTGGTACATTATTTGATGAACAACAATGGCAGATAAACTGAAAATAATTTTTTTCTCTTTTCATACTTCTGAAAATATCCAGTAAGCAGTAAGCATTCTATAAAATGAACGAGTAAACATCGGAGAAAGATACACACAATTCTTTTTTTTATGTTTGACTCTATTACAATTATAGCTAGATTTTTAAAATTCCTGTTCACATGTGAAAAGATCCTAAGTTACCCCAGGACACAGCAATTTTATTTTAAACGGATCTTTTCAACAATTTCTTTCTTTGGGTGACTCTATTTTTTAATGGAATATTAATGGGCTGTATTTGTAACAGGCAATTGATTGACATCGTGTAAATAAAAGCCTTGATTTTGCATGCAGATAGATGGTGTACATCAAAGTCAAGTTAAAAGTACTTCATGCACACTATTAAATTCTTCCAAATAAAAATGTGTAGAAAATGGAATATTTAAAAATCCATTAGCAATAAAAAAAAATAAATGATAAGACATTGAGAAGCCTGTTTAAAGAAGATTTGTGTGTCACTTGTATCAAAAAGTCTTAAGACTCATATACAGGTGGTACTTAGAAAGAAGAGGTCTGAATCCTCTATGACAACTGAGAAACAAAGAGAATGAATTCCTTCAACAATAAAATTACCTTACAGAAACTCCTTTGAATAGAATAAAGGGAGAGAGGGAATAGAGAAAAACTAAACAGGAATGAACCAAATTTATCATAAATCTCCCAGCCGCTTTTCCCCAGAATCCTTAAAGTTATTCAGAAATTCTTCATTCAATCATTCATTTGTTAATATCCGTACCCACATCTACATCTATCTTCCTATCCTCTATCTGTCTGTCTGTCTGTCTGACTGACTGACTATCTATCTCTTTTCTATCTATCTCTTTATCTATCTCTGTCTATGATATCTATCTATCATCCATTGTATCTATCTATAATCTACTGTATCTATCTATCTCTATCTATTTATCTATCTATCTATCTATTTATCTATCTATCATAAGGCCATTGAAGAATCTTGTTCATACCTTATTGTAATGACGTTGTCTTAAAATTAAGGAGTATCAAAGTTAATTGGATCAAAAATTAGAAAGATCATCCTACATACACAGGTGTCTCTCTAAGTATAAAGAAGAACAAAATATAGTCCACGTATAAATCTTCAGTGAGTAAAATAAATACTTGCTTAATTCTGAAATGCAATACTGAACAATTATTCCAATTATTAGAGCCCCCATCTCCATACACCTAGGGGAGAAAGATAGACAACACTCCTTGCCAATCTTCTAGTTAAACCATCAACATTAGTGTGAGTTTAGAGGGACTTATTTTCACCACCATTCCATGGCTACATTGGCTGCCTGGAAAGAATTCAAATAATTTGTGTGGCAGTATGAGAACACTGCTACAAATGTCCATAAAGGCTGGCTCCTTTCCAACCAGTCAGTGGGAAATGCCAAAATAGGGGTTAGCTGGAATTCTGCCTCTGTCCCCCACTCTACATCACATTACATTATTTTTTCCTCACAGGGGAAGGGAGAGGGCGCCAGTTACTGTCAGGGAAAGCAATGTCATCATCCATGGAATATGGCATCACTGAAGCTGATGCCTAAGACCCAACACATCATAACTTCTGATTTTTCCATTTTCATTTGGTGACATTATCTCATTCTTGGTAGACTTTTTTCTGTGACCTTGAATGGCAGTTCGAAATAATTGCCAGTAGTGGAGGAGTGGTCATCCTCCAGCCATTTTTTCTTCTTGTTGTTTCCTTATCAATTCATGATGCCTTGATATCTAGAAGAAGAGAAATTCTAGGAGGAGAAGGATAAACCTTGCATCTCCATCATTCAGGAATAAGAACAATGAAGACAGGTTGCTCAGCTTGACTTTCTAAAAATTCCAGAAGCCCAACAGAATTTGGGGCACATCCAAGAAAGGGCAACCATCTCTGATCACTGTTGCTCTAAGAGACCTTGACCTTGGAACAGGAACTTAGTCTTTAGAACAAGACTAAGGGGGGGGGGGTTGTATCTATTTCAAGAAATTTAAAGAGAAACAATAGAAAAAGTTGTAGCATTTATTCCAATAAATGTTTTAACGTACTTAGTGTGTTTGAGAGGAAGGTTCATGTCTGGCTTTTTATTTTATTTTTCTGCAATCCTTGCCCATTGTACATAATGGTCTGCCTACTGTACCTCTCAGCTGGATGATAAAAAGAGAAAACGATGCCACAGATCAATGAAAAGATGATCATTTCCTTCCTAAACTATTGCTGAAACTAAATGATTTATTAAGATACACATCTCATGAACTCACTTTGTTTGAAGCACCTGCACATCTCTACTTTACCATCATTCTTCATTATTTTTGGGTTGTTCTACCACCAGAATATGCAAGCCCAATGTTTATTATCTCTTCTCTTTATTGTTCAGCTGCTTCATTCTGCTCAGAGCGAAGCCATCTACCAGCCCCATAATATTGTTTTCCCATGACAACAGATATCTCAGTCCATATATTTGTTCCAGCTACAAGCTGACACAGTTATTTTCTCAAATCTCTAGTAACACAACAGACTTGTATAACCTGTGTACCCTCCATATGTGTGGGTTTGAATTCTAAAACTCCTAAGCCAAGCATGGCCTTTGCCAGTTTTGTGGAAATGAAAACTTAAATTTTAGAGGGTGACCAAGTTGGGAAAATGGCATCTCTGGAGCTAATGAAAAGTCAGTTGTAAATAACATTTATAGTTGCTTGATAACTCAGTAACCACCATTTCCAATTTTCATTTATTGCATAATGCTGAGTTCTAGCATAATCATACTACATATGAGGTGCATACTGCAAATATTTGCATATTAGAACATATATTTTGCATCTAAAGGATTACAGGTTCAATCCTTGGTGTTTTGAGGTGAGACAGTGAGAAAGAAAATGTAAATGCTTTTGTGTCAGTTTTCTCCATGTAGGTATGATCCAGATGTGTGGATTTCAACTCCACAATGCTCATCAATGGCCATGCTGAAGGGGGCTTTGGAAGTTGAAGTCAACACATCTGGTTGATACCCGAAATATGAAAGACTGACAAAGTCAGACTGAGTTTTATAGTACAACCTGGCATAAACATTTTCTGGTGCTTAAATTGTTTCTCATGAAAACATCAAAGACTTAAAAAAAAACCTAAAGCATATTGGAATATAATCCCATAGGAACATGAGGTTGGATGATTCCTTTGGTTGCAATCATTGCTATGCCAATTAAGAACAAAAATGTCTAATCTGAATATGTTTATTTTAAATAGTTAGAATTCATGCACATGTGCACCCACAAAGATATTTGCAGAGAGAACATTACATATTTCTAGTTACAGTAATGATTGACCCCATTTCTCCAACAAGTTCTGCCTATTAACTCTCAACATTTCACAGATGAAAAGAGTTGCATCTGTGCATTTATAACACCAAGAAACACAATCTGTGTCTCCCCCTCTTATCCTATCATGGGAAAACCATATTATACCTACTTAGTCCTTCCTCCTTAGCAGCCTGTTCCATATTGACTTCTCAAGGAGAGTGCATCAGTAAATTCATCATAAATGTTTATTGTGGTGAGATATAAAAACATCTGTGATCAAAATTGCTGTCATGCCAACTGTGCGTTCAAAATGGCTCTCTGTTTTAAAATTGGAGTTGTCTCTTTGTTTTTTTAAAAGAAGTTGCTGTGTAACAGAAACTAAGACCCTTTCAATAGCTGTATTTATTTTAATTTGCCTGGGCAAAATGATGGGAATTTGCTTCAGTTTGGTGTTGTTGTTTTTTAATTATTCAGGCAAAAAGTTTTTGAAATGCCTGGATATAATAAAATCTGGGCAAAAGGAAAAAATAAAATCCTTCCTTCCTTCCTTTCTTCCCTCCCTTCTTCCCTCCCTCCCATCCTCTTCTATGCACGTGCATATGAAGTGAAGCAGTGATAGACATGGGCATATGAAAATCAAACAAAACTCCTTTTGTATTCTGCCAGTGCTGAATTGAAATCCAACAATTTATAGCAAATCTTCAACTGGTTTACAGGCCACAGTTTAATATTGATTAAGTTCATTTCCATTACATTAAATTCATGAATAAATAAAATATTCTGGTTTTGAGAGAATAGCCAGTGAGATGTTTCAGAGAGCTCTGACAAAAGAGCTTGAAAGCTTCAGCAGACTAGACAACATGCGATCATACATACCTCAGCCATCACTACCCTAATTTCTCTTAAAGATGAAGACAAATTGTTCCGAATTAGCTATACAGCTGATGCTTAAAATACATGCAGGCAACCCATTTTTCCATCAATTAAAATATCTGAAAAGAAAAAAAGAATGTGATTTCAAACACATTAAGTGCCAAATATTTCAGAAGTTTAACTTACACAAAGTTCACTAAAACCTCTTAAATATAAATGAACCTGGAAGTTTTTCATTTGTCATCTTCTTTTTCCTATTTCTGATGTTAATAGTTATTGGGAGACCATTCTGAGTCCTTTGTTCCTACCTTTCATTGATAAAATAAATGCAAAACAACATGGAGGTTGGAAAGCCCCACTAGCAAGAGTCATCAAGTGTTTCCTCAGAGTTGAAGACTCAGTTTAAGGACAGCTTCCCTCCATGGAATAGTTGCAAGGGAATCACAGCAGGAAGGGGTATGTCTCCATCTCCTGCTTGTAAGCACCACAGAGGCACCTGAATAGACATAGTGCTAGAGTAGGCTAGCTTATTTCTAATCTTTTGGACCTGATCCAGAACAGCTATTCATATTCCATGATTGCTTTTCTTTCAATTTCAGCAATCAAGAATTGGGGGGGGAGGGGGGAATGGAGATAGAGACTAGCAATAGCAGTAGCTGTTAGACTTATAAGACTTAAGCACCACTTCATAGTGCTTTACACTCCTCTCTAAGCAGTTTACAGAGTTAGCATATTGCTCCCAACAATCTGGGTCCTCATTTTACCAAACTCGGAAGGATGCAAGGCTGAGTCAATCTTGAGTCAGTCAAGATCGAACAGCTGCAGTGAGCAGAACTAGCCTGCAATACTGCAGTCTGACCACTGGGCCACCACCAGAAAAGGTTGATTGATTGATATTGATTGATGTGTATACCATCAAGTTCTTGTAAACTCTTAGCAACTACATATATAAGTTTACTCCAAGGTGATCTATCCTTAAACCTGGTCCTTCAGATCTTCCAATGGTGTACCCATCTCCATTGTAACTGAGTCTGTCTTGCTACATAAGAGAAGGCTTGGCAAAGCCAAGGGTGGAAAGAAGAATCAGCCTACAATCGGTCTGCAGCCAGAAACAAACTATGCTCAATCCCCCCCCCCGACTGCCATTGACCCTTATCTAACTCTATGACCTTTGTGACCCCACTGTTAAGTGAATCGCTGTGGTTGTTAAGTTTAGTTGTTAAGTAAATTGTTAAGTGAATCTGGATTTCCCATTGACTTTGCTTGTCAGAAGGTCACAAAAGGTGATCACATGACCCCGGGTACTGCAACTGCCATAAATATGAATCAGTTTTGATCACATGACTGTGGGTATCCTGCAAAAGTCCTAAGTGTGAAAGATGTAATAAATCGCTTTTTTAAGTGCCATTGTAACTTTGAACAGAGACTAAATGAACTCTTATAAGGCAAGGATTACCTGTAGTTAATCAGGGGACTGCTGAATATCTCAAAGTTTGAGTAGAAATATAGAACAAGAATCATTCCTGTGAACAGTGGTGTTTCACCTTTAATGTGCCTTATAGATTAATATCAGCACCTTAAATTGGATCAAGAAATAAATGGCATTTCATGGAGACTGTAAGGGCCTGCATCAGCTGGTCCCTCAGGAAAGTAATACTCTTGAATCTATTGAGTTGAATCAAAATAATTTTTACTAAGAGATTGTGGTTGCAGTAAAGTCAGGTGAAATCTGAAAAATCCCACGCAAAGTACAAAGCAATTATTTCATCCCCAAACCCAACACCCCTGACCAGTCCACTGACAGACAATATGATGCTGCAAGATTGTTTTGAGATCTCTGAGGTGCTGGAAGATAATAGTTCAGTCTTAAGGTATGGCGGCCTTGAAACCAGGCTGGCACCAGCTGAGAGGGAGTCTGCTCCATCTCCTAATTCCCAAGCAGTTAGAGCAAAAAAAAAGCATGTGGAAAATTCCAGTAAGCCCTCCTTCCCCTTACCCCCTTTCAACAAAATGGCAGGACACAATGTGGACCTGACAGGCTATATAATAATAGCATAGTATGATCAAAATTCCCAGTCCTTGCTACTATATTTTGCATTCAATGAATTTTCAAGACAATTTTCAACGGTATTCAGCAGACAAGATCAACAAGAATGATAGCAGTTTATCAAGGCAAATATTATTGAAATGAGGGCTCTGTTCAGACAAATGGAGTGAGTTGATCCAGTTTTGATGTTGTCTAAAAAAAACTTTCTGGGCCCTAAGACTATCATGTTGGTGTGATTCATCAATGGAGACCTCAGTGCTGAGCTATCCTGAACTCTCATCCCAGGCAGGAGAAAGGGAAGCAAAATATTATATGGTTACTTCTTCCTTGCTGCCATAGCACTCATGTCCTGGGCTGGGCCCCAATAAAATCTCGCTTCATCTCCTTAGTCACATGAAGAATCCCTATTACTGACTATTGAGTCAACAGCTGGCTTGGGAGCAGCAGTGGAAGAAAATATGATATAAAAGCAGCAGCTGCCTTCACTATTTGTACATCCATTTGTGAAACAGATATGCATGTCTCCAAAATGAAGGTGTATCTGGAAGCACACTGTGCTGGGAATGGGATCTTTTGAAGAAACACCACCTTGTTCCAGAAGAATCATCCAGATGAAGAAGAAGCCATTAACACAATTACTATCTCATCTGCATCAAGTTTCAAACTACTGAGCTTCTATTATGCTGCCTGAAAAAACGAACTAAATGGACATCATCCTTTCCTTTACTCAACAATTTGGGTAGAATAAAAAGGAAACAATGGAACCTACTCTTCTCCCTTTCAACATTCTAGTTCAGGGGTCTCCAACCTTAGCAACTACAAGCTTTGCTGGCTGAGGAACTCTGGGAGTTGAAGTCCACAAGTCTTAAAGTTGCCAAGGTTGCTCTAATTCTAAGACTCTCTGCAGTCAGAGGCAACTTCTTCAATGGTAGGGCTGGCTTTGTTGTTACATTGCTGCTGGAAGGGTTGATGACATTTAGTTTTGGTGCTAGCTGGGTTTTTAGTCTATTTAAAGTAATCTCTGCATTCAGTTGTGACTGCTGTTGGGTGAAGATAGGTGAAATAGGGACATTATTACAGTGTAATTTTAAGACTAGATTTGGAAATGTTTGAGAGGTCTGCCTAATGGCTTTGCTCATTGAATATCATGAGACATCACTTATTCTAATTCAGAAGAGTGCAAACTCTACTTCATCATTGTCTCTACTTTGACAATGAACTTCTGAAGCAGAAACACTCTGACCTTTACATCATAAGGAAGACTTCACATGAAGGTCACCCTTATGATATAAAGTCCAGGATTTCAGTTTCAACACAAAGAAGATGAAGAAAAGGGCTATTAGGAATACTGAGTAATCACAATATAGACCAGATTAAGATGTCTAAACCAAGCACTCTGCAAACTCTACAGCAAAACATAAGTAATCCTTTTGGCATGCAATAATTGAAGTTTACTTATGTCAACTTATAAAGTTGACTTATAATGGGGAGACAGCCGGTCAGCAAATTACATCAGGGGAATATTTGTAGGACAGAGGCTCCATTACGATTGCTTCCATTGTCTACTTATGTCTATACAACTATATGACAGATTATAGTATATAATAATATTAATGTTCACTTTTCTTTTCTTCTTGTTGCATCTGATAACTAAAGAAATACTAACAACTTATCCATCTTTTCTCAGTTGAAATTTTAAAAGAATCTGCAATCGTGGTGGTACCAAAATAGTAAAATCATTTATTGTAAGCCTTGACCAAAACTCAAATGTTCTTGACACTTTAAACATTTCTTTTTCTCAGGAGCAGAAAGAAACAAAATGAAATAAATGGCCCTCAGCCTTCTTAAAAGTTGAACATTAGAAGTTGCAGGACCATGTTTGTACAGTTCATCTCTGTTGTGTTTAGCCTCAAGAAAGCACTTGAGTTCAGTAATTCCCAAGCAAGTGTTGCAAAATAGGCTCCAGGCAACTCTACGCTAGTCATAACACTACTATGAAAGAGCCCAAATCAGTGCTAAGACCAACCCAGGGCAGCATTTTCATTCATTTCTAATCCATTCAAATACATATACAATATGTCTATGCAAAAGTTTTAGTATTGTATATATGTGAAAGATTAAGATATCAGCTTGATTCCTAATGATTCCATTGATCCATCCATCCAGTGTTTTTCCCCACAAAAATAAAGTAACTTGCCATTGTCTTCTTCTCAACTTTAAAAAATTCAGTGTAGTCTTCCTGGTACTTTCCTATTCAACTTCTAAAAAGTCTGACCTTGCTTAGCTCTTGAGATCAGAAAGGTATGAAGTCAGCTAGATATTATAACAGACCTTTCAGCAACTTGGGATTACGACTGCTGACAATTGCTGATTTATATGGTTCAGGTTATAGATGTGTCTTCATATAAATCTACAAAGGTCTCCAGATGTTTTGGTTTAAAATAGCAGTATAGCTCATAGGACAGTAGAAAACTGACTTTTATGGAATTAAATCTTTCTCTGTTATCATCTTTATTTCTCTGTTAACCATCACTGTTAGTTCTCTCTCCACATCAATATCAGAATTGCTTGTAGAGTACTTAGCATAATGGTTCATCTGCCCTGTTATTATCTCTAAGTGATCTTCAAGAAGTTTATTGTGAAAAACCCGCAAGTTTGAGAATCCCTTAATTTGAACATTCAGTGAACAAGTATGCATCAGTCACAGCAAGCAACCATTCATTTCCTAGAACATATTTGCATTGTTTAGGGTGTATCTTCTGAAAAAGGAAAGAAAATTATTATATTTATCCTATCATGTACATTTTAGTAATATAGAAAATATTTTAATGTATAGTATTTTAAAAAATTAAATCTTAATTGATTAGGAAGAGAAATTTTTCATTATAACAAGAGTTATAATGGTAAATAAGGATACGGTGGCTCAGTGGCTAAGATGCTGAGCTTGTCAATCAGAAAGTTCAACAATTCATTGGTTCAAATCCCTAGCACCATGTAACGGGGTGAGCTCCCGTTACTTGTCCCAGTTTCTGGCAACCTAGCAGTTCGAAAGCATGTAAAAATACAAGAAGAAAAATAGGGACCGCTTTGGTGAGAAGGTAGCAGCATTTTGTGTGCCTTTGGCGTTTAGTCATGCCAGCCACAAGACCACAGAGACGACTTCAGACAGCACTGGCTCTTTGGCTTTGTAATGGAGATGAGCACCACCCCTGGAACCAGAAACAACTAGCACGTATATGCAAGGGGAACCTTTACCTTATAACCTTATAATGATAAATGCAAGGAGGCAGGAAAATCAAGACAGAATATAATTCCAATTGTATATACATATATTGTATCATTCAATTTGATAATTCAATTTGATGAGTGACCAAACCAACAACATACAACAATAGCAAGTCACTGGAGAAATGGAAACAATTATGCAAATAATTATGCTTAGTCCATCATTTTTTTTAATGGTTGCCACTTCCTAAATTCCTAATTCCCATACCTTCCTATTTCTTGGATTAGCCACATGCAAGGAAGCTACATATCTTCCAACCAATCAGATTAAATTATATGATGATGTCCGTTGAGAAAAGAAAGAGCAAATCATTCAACAGAGGTGAATAAATGGACATCTTCATCATGAACAAGAGGAGCTGAAAGAATCAAACACTCTTCCCTTTTTCTCATGTTTCTATCAGAGATATCAACTGGAAAGTTCCTTCTCTGATTTCCCTCCTTCCTTAATATGACAGGTAGAATTGCTACTTTCAGCATCAAGCCATCAAAATGGATTTTAAAAAGTCTCAATGCTTCAGTTTGTAATGCTAGCATGCTTGATAACTTCCCCCTTCTTTTTCTACAAAATAAATCTGGGCATAATTGTGATGACCTTTGGATTAATCGCCCTCCCTCTTCTCTGTCATTCTAATAGAGAGCTTGGGGAAGATGTGAGGACGGCTCATCTGGAAGTGATAGAATTTCTGCCTTTGCCTTTCCCCTTCAGGCACTAATGGGTTTTTGTCAGTCCCTTTCTACCCAGTGGATGACACGTGCAGCTATTCCACTTAGTTGTCCATTAACTTCTTCAAGAGGTTACTTTGTTCTTGCTATAATACCCAAAGTTGAGTTCAAGCTGCAGAGATTAAATTTCTACAAATCCTTTTGCTTATAAAGGTGCTGTTTCCAATTGTCAGAGATGTTTATTGGAGTGCAATCGTATCCAATAGTAATTAAAACAGGCTGTTTCAAACAAATGCAAAAGGTCAGGCTGGCTGGTGGATCAACAGACTTGTTTGGCTGTCAGGTTTCTTGGGGTATTGCTGCCTGACAGTTTGTTATTTTTTTTTTTCTCCAAGTCATCTATTTACCTAAGCAACAAGTGGGGAAAATCAGTGATCTCCAACCACGGGATAGATGGTTTGAAACCCAACACAACAATAAAGCTTTGTGTGTTGTTTCTTTAAGATCAAGTAATGTGACTCCCACGTGGTTCACATAGAAGCGTTGAAGTAATTTGTTCATTTACCTTGAGGTTTGGAGAATGAAGTCATAAGCAACTAGAAAGGTGCCATTTTCATTGGATAAAAAAAGAACACCTGTTGCTGGGTGAACTTTAAATAAGGCTGTGTGCCTTGGATAAATATTTTCCATTGAAATGCAGAAAAGCTGGCCTAGAAAGGGAAGTTAGTCGAATTCTCAAGCAAAGAAGTATGAATGGGACAGATCATTTCTCATACGATGTCTCAAGGTTTCTGTTTTTCTGTTTCTGGTTTGTTTGTTTTTTTTTGTAGGTTTTTGTTTTCAGGGCTTGTTTATCTGCCCAGAGTTATTTAATTAAGAGAGGTAGCCATAGAAACAGATCACCATGAAGAAAGAGCAAAGAAACCCAACTTCTGTTAGAACACCAGTCAAATAGTCCAGGCGGTCCTCAACTTATAACTACAATTAAAACCAAAACTTCTGTTGGTAACCAAAAGAGTTGTTAAGTGAGTTCCGGCCCTTTTTACTACTTTTCTTAATAGAATAATAGAATTCTTTATTGGCCAAGTGTGATTGGACACACAAGGAATTTGTCTTGGCACAAATGCTCTCAGTGTACATACAAGAAAAGATACATTCATCAAGAATCAAGAAGCATCAGGTACAACACTTAATAATAGTCATAGGGTACAATAAGCAATCAATTCATGCTAGGAAACAGTCAATATAAATTGTAAGGTTACAAGCAACAAAGTTAGTCATACACTCACAAGTGGGAGGGGATGGGCATTAAGGAGTGATGAGAAGATTAACAGTAATAGAACAGTAATAGACTTTATAAATAGTTGTTGAGGGAATTATTTGTTTAGCAGAGTGATGGCATTTGGGGAAAAACTGTCCTTGTGTCTAGTTGTTCTGGTGTGCAGTGCTCTATGGCATCGTTTTGAGATTCAGAGTCGAAATAATTTATGGTATGTATGATTCCGTGTGTGTTTTGAATCCTTTCGATTGAATCCTGTGGGGCAAGGAGCATCTATAGTCGGCAAGCCTTGTTACAAATTGGACTGAAATGTGAAAAGGCTATTATGGATGATTTTATACATTCTCATAAAGGCCCGGTCCCACTGGCCGACGGATGCAAAACGTATACATAAAGGACACAGCAGATGAGCAAAATTTCAGGGGTGGCTCCATCCATTGTCATCTGCTCCAAAAAGTGGTGAAAATTTGCATAAACAGAACGGAAAAGAATGGAAAAGAATGGACGTGGGTAGTACGTAGTGGGGATGTTAAACGGATGTTCATAGGAAGCCTCGCGGATGAAAGCGGATGGAAGCAGATGACACCTCTGAAGGGGTTCTGGGGGAAAATTTTGAAGCAGAAGCATAGCGGAAGGGGCGGATGCATAGAGGATGAAGTGGATGCATCACGGACACCTATAGGGAACAAAGGAAATGCCGTACAGATGTATATCAGATGCAAAACGTTCACTGCGCATGCGGGGAGTATGAATTGCATCAACTCCGCAGATATAAAAGGGTACAGCACACAGTCAGCATATAGGGGAAAGACGTGCTGCCACATACATCTTGCAGGAACACCATGGTTCATCAGTCAGGCAAGAAGAGGAAGCCCATGCCTACTTGTTCAAGCCCTGGCAAGGTGAATAAGGCCAGAACCAGCATCCCACCCTCTGGCACTGACTCTGAAGCTGCTGCTGCTGCTATGGTGGACCAGCCCCAAGGCTCTCAAAGCCCTGCTGCTGAAGGCCCTGCTGCTCAAGCCCCTGAAGGCCCAGCTGCTCAAGCCCCTGAAGGCCCTGTTCAAGCCCCTTCCAGAGGGAGGAAGAGGCAAGGGAAGGAGAAGGGAGAGAGGAAACTGTAGACCGTTTCTGAGGAGCATGAGGATGAGGTGCTGGAATGGCTGAGAGAGAACAAGTACCTCTGGAGAAAGGGCCACAGACTGTATCGGGACACCAAGAAGAAGCAGGCAGCTTGGAGAGACAAGGCAGAGAGCCTGGGGTACACTGCAGAAGTACTCCTTGGATGGTGGAAGCACAAGCACACCTGGTATGGCAAGCTACACCTCAAGAAATCCGGGCAGGCTGCTGTCAAGCTCACTGACCGGAAGATGTACATCATGGCCAAGTGCAGTTTCCTGGAGGGTGAGATCCGCCACCGAGGAGAAGCCCCTCTGAGACCCCTCTCCCTCAGACAGCCCACAGACAGCCAGTCCTCTTCCAGCCAGGAGCCAGCTACACTGTCCAGGCAGGTATCTTCAGAGGGCCCACAGCAGAGACCCCCCCCCCCGACAGCTGCACTCCCCATGCCAGAGGACGTGAAGGGTCCTGTGGAGGATGACGCCCTGCTGTCACAAATGGAGGAAGAAGCAGCAGCCACCAGAGGCCAACCCACCCCCAACCCCAGCTCCAGAGGATGCAGGCAGAGAGGCAGACTGGAGGGCCAGGACCACAGTGTGCTGTTGGAGATCAGGGACACAATGAAGACCAACACAGAACTTCTCTCTCAGCTGGTCCACTTGGACAGAGCATCCTCGGGCCGGAACACCTTTATCACCTATGTGAGCCAGACCCTGAGGGACCTACCCGAGGCCCAGTACCAGGTGATGAAGCAGAAGATCACAGCATTTCTGCACAACCCTCAAGGCCCAGCTGAAGCTGCTCCTACCCAGTCCAGGTCTGCTCCTCCACCCCAGGCAATGTCACAACCCTTCCACAGTTTTCAACAGCCCCTCACCTACCAAGGCTACGACTACCAGGAGCACAACTTCACAACTCCACAGCACAAGCACAACTTCCCAGTCCAGGCCCAGGTTCATCGGACACCACAGACACCAGTCCTCACCCAGCTGCAGACCAGACAGCCCCACATCACCACCTGTTGTACCCTCGGGGCCAAGCACCCCAATGGTGCCTCAGACCAGCACTCAAGCCACAGCCACCTCCACAGTCCCTGCCCGCTGAACAGCTGAGACCATGGACATGACTCAGAGTGACTGAGAATAGTGTCAGAGACTGAGTTGTTTACTTGTAAAGCTTATCTTTGCTTAAGACACTTTACTTGGTTCATTTTGCTTATTTAATACAGTCATAAAGTTTACCAAAAAAAAGTTTATCTTTGCTTAACACACTTAATTCAGTTTACTTGGTTCATTTTGCTTATTTAATAAAATCATTATTAAATAAAGTCAAGTTTACCTAAGAAAGTTCGTAAAAGTTATCTTTGCTTAACACACTTAGTTTACTTGGTTCATTTTTTTTACTTAATAAAGTGTTGGTGAAAACTTTGAAAAAATGGTTAAGCCTTTGCATGCTTGTGGGATAGATAAGGATAGTTGTGGGATAGATAAACCTCCAGTGCAAGCATAGTGGGACTGTATGATCCACCATCCCAGCTGCCACACATATGGACCTTTATTATCAATAACAATTTATTCATTGATCAACACATTTTAAAATAAACAAAGCTCTTTATTAATGCCCTATTCATTGTAGGACCACTCAACATACATGGCACAATCTCATCAGTGTTATGCGACAGACTCAAGGAAGCATCCATTAATCATATATCATCCTGTCTTGCCACTCCACTGTTCCAGCTGGGGAATTGCACCAGTGTTTCAGGAGGTTGCGCTGCTTCTTCCCTTCACGTGAAGCTCTTTGGGGCCTTGTACATCCACAGTGTCTGTCAGGTTATGTCCTTGCCTCCATTCACCAGGCTCCATGTCCCCATTCCCTTGTTGACGATCCACAAGTCTGTTCTGCAACACTCGGTCGCGGGTGCGCATGAGATTGTGCAGGTTGCAGCAAGCTTCCACGATGGTCTTCACAGTCTCTGGGTCATGTTGCATGGTGGTGTGAAGTATATGGAACCTGTTGGCCAGGATGCCAAAGGCGTTCTCCACCACCCGTCTTGCCCTGGATAGCCTGTAGTTGAAGATCCTCTCTTCACGGGTGAGGTATCTTGAAGTGTACGGCTTCATGAGGTAGGTTCTGAGGGAGAAGGCGTCATCACCAATGATGAAGTAGGGCACATCTTGTGTGTCATTGGATAGGGGGTCTGGACCTGGAAAACCTATGATGAGTTTATGTTCCAGCCCATCCTTGAGTTCACTTGTGTTGTATACCTGGCCATCTGAGGCTGACCCGTTGCCTGAAGCATCGATGTACATGAACTTGTAGTCAGCATCAACCATGGCAAAGAGGATGATACTGAAGAAGCCCTTGTAGTTGTAATAAGTGGACCCTGAGTTGGTTGGAGCTTTGCAGGCCATGTGCTTCCCATCTATAGCTCCAATGGTGTGGGGAAAGTTCCACCTCTGATACAACTCTTCTGCAAATTTTCTCCAGTCTTGTTCAGTGGTGGGGCACCCGAGGAGCTCCTCCACATATTCTTCAATGATGGCCTGTACCACTTCTCTGACCACTTTGCTGATAGTGTTGTGTGGCACCCTCCATGCATACTGCATGTTTCTGTATGTGGTTCCAGAGGCCAGGTGCTGCAGAGTCAGTGCCACCTTCAGTCCAGGGTCCAGGTTGGGACGGAAGTTGGTGTTAGGCTTGGTCAACCTGGGTCTCAGATGCTGTACAAGTTTGTCAAACATGGCTGGTGGCATCCTCATGAAGTGCTGGAATGCACGAGGGTCTTCATTCCTCAGCTCCACCATCAGCTTGTCATAGAGTCCATCCATTCTTCTTACGATCCATCCTCAGATCCACACAGCTCTTGGACGTCTCCTTCTTCTCCTTCTGTGTAAAACTTGAAACAGTCTGAACAGGTTTTGGTTGTGGTGATGAATGAGGGCAGCTATCATACGGACTGTGTCATCATCCATGGTGGAGAACAATTGATGATGTTGAAAACCAAGACCAAGGTTTCCAAGGCTGCTGGACTCATACTAAGATCCAGATGATTTTCTCCCCCTTTTTATAGAAAATATTGGTTGTCCGCTAGGTGTCCTTCTACATATTCTAGACATACTCCAGACATCCTAAATATACAAGATACATCCCAGATACAAACGTTTTGTCCGTTTTTAATACTTTATATACGAGATGCATACACTTACATCCTTTCTATTTCCATGCTACTAACGCTGTGTAGACGTTCCGTGTACCTTTTGTTTCCTCCCTCTTTCCCTTTTCAGCTGCAGCGGATGTGAGTTGAGGGGATGGCCAGAGGATGCAGAGAGGATACAGCAGACATTTAACAGATAATAATGGACATAGAACATTTGTTGCCCGTATATGTTGCAGATGTATATCGTAAGTGGCGAAAAGTTCATCCGTTCACAAAGTTTTGTGCAGCTCAAAACTTCTTGCGTGGATGAAATCACAGTGGACGGATGCTCGATGGATAGAGCGTATGAAACATGTATGCAGTGAGTACACAACAGATGCATAGCGTTTTCCAACGGATGGCAAGCTTTTTTAACATTTTACATCCGTAAGTGCAGTGGGACCGGGCCTTAACATACCAAAGGAGGTAGCTTGCACCCTGGTGGAGCCATGGATCACAATCCCTGTAGGAAGGAGGAAGAGGTGGAGAAATAAGGATAAGGATGGATAGAACAGGCAAGCTGGCATATTAGGAATTACTATAAGGAGTAAAAAATGGAGGTTGAAGAAAAAGGAAGAAGAAATGATATGGTGTTGTGATGAGTAGGCTTTCCAATCATGGTGAATGCTCATTCATAGGCTTTGTGGGAATTATACAAGTAATTTATCCCTGGACTGTTTCAGAATTCAGTATGTAGTCTTTAGAGCAAAATTCAGTTAAATCCTGACAAGTCAGGTCTCTATCTGAAAATGTCGTAGGTTTTTACCTAAAATAATATCTATGATACAAATATATTCTTTCTATAAAAAGTGAGAACAGTTTTAAAAAAACCATTGCACCTATCCTTTTGAAATGCCAGAATCACCTAAATACATTCAGCTGAAAATAACCAAATTGGAAAGAAAACTCCTGGACCAAATCTCTGAAACTATTCAATTTGACAAGCATGATGTACATTCCATCCAATTCTACCAAGCATTTTTGCCAAATTCTTCTTAAACACAAATCACACTTCCATTTTAAATAGTCTTACCAAAAACAACAAAACTTTAAACTTTTCTAATATCCTCTGGAATCTGTTACAAATTGGAGAACTTGCCCAAATCAATCAAAGATGAAATTATTTATAGTCCAGTTGCCTGACCCTGAGAAGTAGAAGACTTTCAGACTTACATTGTATGTATGAAACTAAACATTTCCAAAAACAGTGTTTCATAATCTCAGGAATTTTAAGATATGTGGACTTCAACTACCAGAATCCCCCAGCCTGCTGGTTGGCAAATTCTGAGAACTGAAGTTCAGGCATCTTAAAGAAACACTGCTTTAAATCAATCTAAAGGAAAGCAATTTATTTTCCTTGTTGCCAAACTAGGCTTTGAGCTAATTGTGCATCACCCTAATTTTCTACCTGATTTGGAATATTCTACACTGCCTCACCTTCTTAAAGGCCCATTCACAAATAGCAATAGCACTTTATTTATATACTCACCATATTACTTTTCAGCACTTTCTGAACAGTTTAAAATGTCAGCATATTGCCCACTAGGTCCTCATTTTACCCACCTTGGACTAAGGTGAAGGCTAACTCAATCTCGAGCCCATCAGGATCAAGCTCCTGGCAGTGGGCAGAGTTAGCCTGCAATACTGCATTCTAATCACTATGCCACCAGGGCTCCTTATATTACATAAAAAGATATTATACCACAGGTCTTATCTATAGCTTGCTTAGTCATGTAAACCAGAAATGATTATAAAGAGTTGCCTAGAAAATCCAAGGGGGTAGTGGACAACAGAAGTCCTTGCTTAAGGCCCTGTCACACTGCCCAACGGATGCAAAACGTTAGTAAAAAGGACACAACGGACGAGCAAAATGTTCCATCTGTTGTTATCCGCTCTCAAAAGGGGCAAAAATTTGCATAACCGGAGCGGATAACACGGAAAGGAACGGACGCGGGGAGGACACAGGGCGGATGGAAAGCAGATGCAGAACGGAAGCCCAGCGGATGGAAGCGGATGGGAGTGGATGGCACATCCGCTAGGCTTCCGGGAGGCCTCAGCAAAGCGGAGGCGGAACGGATACAGCGGATGCACAGCGGATGAAGCGGATGCAGAGTGGAAGCCTAGCGGATGCACAACGGATGAAGCGGATGCACAGCGGAAGCCTAGCGAATGCCTTGCGTTAATTGCACATGCGGGGGGGATTTATTGCATCAGCCCCGCGGATACAAAGGAAAGCAGCTCACACGTGGCCAGCATTCAGAGGAAAGACCTGCTGCCGGATACATTGAGTTCTTGCCTGCCCTGCCTGCAAGCCTTGCTGCAAGCCTTCCTGCCAGCCTTCCTGCCAGCATGCCTCCCAGCCTGCCTCCCAGCCTCCTGGCCAGCCTCCCTGCCAGCCTTGCTCTCTGTCTGCCTGCCTGCCAGCCTTGCTGCCAGCCTGCCTTCCAGCCTCCCTGCCAGCCAGTCTGCCTGCCAGCCTTGGTGCCTGCCTTCCTGCCTGCCTTCCTGCCAGGCTTCCTGCCAGCCTTCCTGCCAGCCTTGGTGCCTGCCTGCTAGCCTTCCTGCCAGGCTTCCTGCCAGCCTTCCTGCCAGCCTTGGTGCCTGCCAGCCTCCCTGCCAGCCTCCCTGCCAGCCAGCAACCCCACAACCATGGGGAAGAAGCGAAAGCCACAGCAACCTGCCGCCATCCCTGGCAAGAGGGACAGGGCCACTCTCCCGCCCCCTGTCCCTGACTTTGCTTCTGCTGGGGCTTCTGATGCTCGGGCTCGCTCTTCTGGTGCTGGAGCTTCTGCTGAAGCTGCTCCTGGTGGTGGTGCTTCTGCTGGTGCTTACGCTGCTGAAGCTGCTCCTGGTCCTGCTGGTCCTGCTGGTCCTGCTTGTGCTCCTGGACTTGCTCGTACTGCTCGTGCTCCTGGTCCTGCTCGTGCTCCTGGTCCTGCTGGTGCTGGTGCTGGTGCTGCTGCTGCTGCTGCTGATCCTTCTGGTGCTGCTGCTGCTGCTGATGATGATGATGATGATGATGATGATGATTATGATCCTGATGATGATGATGATGATGATGATGATGATGATGATGATGATCCTGCTGCTGCTGGTGGTGGTGGTGGTGTGGAGGAGCAGCCCCTACTACCTGGGAGCCCCTCTGATGAGGGCCGATCTGGTCCTGCCAAAGGGAGGAAGAGGCGTATGCGACAACGGGAGAGGAGGCAATACTATATTGAGGAGGAACACGAGGATGAGGTGCTAGAGTGGCTGAGAGAGAATGACTATCTGTGGCGGAAGGGACACCAGCTGTACAGGGACACCAAAAGGAAGCAGGCTGCTTGGAGAGAGAAGGCGGAGAGTATGGGCTACACTTCGGAGGTTCTCCTCGGCTGGTGGAAGCACATGCACACCTGGTACGGGAAGCTGCACCTCAAGAAATCTGGCCAGGCTACGGTTAAGCTGACAGACAGAGAGACCTACGTCATGGCCAGGTGCAGCTTCCTGGAGGGTGAGATCCGCCACCGAGGAGCACCAGGAGCCCCTCTCACAACCCCCGCTCTCAGCATCCTGCTGAGAGCCAGTCCTCTTCCGGCCGAGAGTCAGTCCCTGTCTCCAGGCAGGTTTCTGTGGAGCGTCCCACGGCGGAGAACCCGCGGACAGGTGTTGTAACCGTGGTGGAGCATGTGGAGGACTCCCTGGTGCGGTAAGAGAAAGGAGATGTCGCATCCACCACAGCCGTAGCCGCATCCCCCCCCCCCAGCTCCACCTCCACAGAAAGGCAGAGAGCCAGACAGCAGGAGGGGCAGAGTCACACTGTCCTGCTGGAGATCAGGGACACCATCCGGACCAGCATAGATCTCTCTCTGCTGGTCCATACCGACTCCTCATCCTCCAACCACAAGCCCTTCCTCACCTATGTCAACCAGACCCTCAGGAACATGGAGGAACCCCAGTACCAGGTGGTGAAGGACCAGATCACCAAGCTGCTTCAGAACCCTCCAGATCCAGAGGAACCTGCTCACACCCAGTCCAGGTCTGCTCCTCCACCCCAGGTGATGTCGCTCCCATTCCAAGGCTTCCCACAGCCCCTCACCTACCAGGGCTACGGATACCAGGAGGTCCAGCAGCACAGGCAGCAGCCCTTCCCAGTCCAGGCACAGAGTCATCGGGCGACACCGTTGCCACCGGTTCCACTGATGCCACCGATGCCACTCACACCAATGATGCCACCGACAACAGCGATGCCACCCATGCCACCAATACCACCCACGCCAGTCCTCACCCAGCTGCAGACCAGACAGCCCCACTACTCTACTCCTTCCTCCACCCCACAGCCAAGCCCGGCCTCAGTACATCTGTCATCAGTACTGGGGCTGACACCCCATGGCATGGAGGAAGGATCTCTCAGCATCACGGGTCTGAGCCAGCTGTCCGAGAGCTTTCTCAACACACCGTCACCTGTTGTCCTCTCGGGGCCAGGCACACCAGTGGTGCTTCAGACCAGCACTGCAGCAGCACCCACCTCCATAGCACCTGGACCCTTCACCCCTGAGACTGGGCACACCTCCGAGTGACCAAGAGGAGTGCCAGAGACTGGCTAGCTGGCTTCCTGTGGACTTTATTTGGACACTTGACTTGAGTCATTTTTCTTTTACAGCTTGTTGTTCAATAAAGTCTATCTTTGATTCACACACTTGCTTCATTTATTTTTTTTAATAAAGTCTTGGTGGAAACTTTTAGAAATGGTTTAAGCCTTTGCATGCTTGTGGGATGGGTTAAGATAGCAGTGGGGTGGGCAGGGATACCTGTGGAATGAGCAGGGATACCTTTGGGATGGGTAATAGCTGTGGGGATAGATAAACCTCCAGTGCAAGCATAGTGGGACTGTATGGTCCACCCTCCCAAGTGCCACACCTATGGCCCTTTATTATCAATAACAATGTAATAATCATCCATACATGTCAACACAAACACAACTCTTTATTAAATGCCCTGATCATTGTAGGCCCACCCAACATACATGGCCTAATCTCATCAGTGTGATGAGACAGGCTGAAGGAAGCATCCATTAATCATCTATCATCCTGTCTTGCCACTCCACTGCTCCAGCTGGGGAGTTGCACCAGTGTTTCAGGAGGTTGCGCTGCTTCTTCCCTTCACATGAGGCTCTGTTGGGGCCTTGCACATCCTCAGTGTCGATCAGGTTTTGCCCTTGCCTCCATTCCCCAGGCTCCATGTCCCCATTGCCTTGTTGGAGGTCCACGAGCCTGTTCTGCAAGACTGGGTAGCGGGTGCGCATGAGATTGTGCAGGATGCAGCAAGCTTCCATGATCCTCCTCATGGTCTCTGGACGATGCTGCATAGTGGTGAGAAGTACCTGGAACCTGTTGGCCAGGATGCCAAAGGCAATCTCCACCACCTTTCTTGCCCTGTACAGCCTGTAGTTGAAGATCCTCTCTTCACAGGTGAGGCATCTGGAGGTGTAGGGCTTCATGAGGTAGGTTCTGAGGGAGAAGGCGTCATCACCCACGATGAAGTAGGGCACATCTTGCGTGTTGTTGGGCAGGGGATCTGGATCTGGGAAGCCCACAATGAGGTTGTGGTCCAGCCCCTCCTTGAGGTCACTGGTGTTGTATACCTGGGCATCTGAACATGAGCCGTTGCCTGAAGCATCGATGTACATGAACTTCTAGTCAGCATCGACCATGGTGAAGAGGACAATGCTGAAGAAGCCCTTGTAGTTGAAATAAGTGGACCCCAACTTGGCTTGAGCTTTGCAGGCCACGTGCTTCCCATCTATGGCTCCAACGGTGTGTGGGAAGTTCCACTTCTGATACCACTGCTCTGCAACTTTCTTCCATCCTTCTTCAGTGGAGGGGCACTGGGGGAGCTCCTCCAGGTATTCTTCGATGATGGCCTGCACCACTTCTCTGACCCCAATGCTGATGGTGTTGGGTGGCACCCTCCAGCCGTACTGCATGCTCCTGTAGGTGGTCCCTGAGGCCAGGTGGCGTAGAGTGAGTGCCACCTTCAGCCCAGGTTCCAGGCTGGGCCGGAAGTCGGTGTTTGCCTTGGTCAACCTGGGTGTCAGCTGCTGCATAACTTCGTCAAACATGGCTGGAGGCATCCTCATGAAGTTCTGGAATGCACGAGTGTCTTCGTTCCTGAGCTCCACCATCAGCTTGTTGTACAGTCTGTTCTCTGCTCTTCTCCCGATCCATCTTCGGACCCAGACGCTTTTTGGCCACCTCCTTTTCTTCCCGTAGTAGAGTTCACAGAGCCTGTAGATGGCTTCGCACTGTTGCAGAAGGATGGTGGCTGCCAAAAGGACTGTGTTACGATCCACGGTGGACATGACTGGATGCTGTGGAAGAGCAAGAGTCAGATGAAGGCTGCAGAGGTCTGCTCAGCTCGGCTGCTGGTCTGAAAGTGAGATGCAGACGAGTTCCTCCCCCTTTTTATAGGCAGTATAGGTGTCCCTTTGCATCCTCTAGGCATCCTCTAGGCATCCTCTAGACATCCTTAATATCTGAGATAGGTCCCCTCTGCGAACGTTTTTTCCGTTTTAAATGCTTTGTTTCCATGCTGCATCCGCTAGGCATTCGTTCTGCATCCGTTCCGTGTCCGTTCCACTTCCTCCCTGTGTCTGAGCGGATGCGAGTTGCGTGGATGTGGAACGGATGTCTAGCAGATATAGCGGATGCGTAACGGAAGCAGAACGGATGCCTAGCGGATTCCTAGCGGATGCAGAACGGACGAATTGGATACATTTTCCGCGCAAAAGTTTTGAGCAGCTCAAAACTTTCTGAGCGGATGAAATGTCCATACACGGATGCTGGACAGATAGAGAGGAAGCAAAACGGAGGCAGTGAGTACAGAACGGATACATCGCGTTAACCAACGGATGGCAAGCTTTTTTGTCCGTTTTACATCCTCTTTGCATCTGTTGGTGCAGTGTGACAATGGCTTTACCTTATTCTTATTGTTAAGCCTGGGTTCCCCAACCAGGGTTAGGTAGACAAGCTAAACAGAATGTGCAGCGTTAGTCAGATAGGCACACAGATAAATGAGTGAGCTAAGCTTGTATGTTTATTAACATACAGTAAAAATAACAGATACGCTTGTGCTATCAAGAATATA
>BLBF01000020.1:17164006-17213487 GCA_015471245.1 Laticauda colubrina | reverse complement strand
TCTTCAAAATAATTCTGTTTAGAATTTCTAATTTTCTGTGCCAGTTCTTCTTTCTCTATTAATTCCATTTTATGCTTAATTACATCCAGTTTCAATTTAATATCTTTTTTCTGTGGTATTTTCTGTAATTCTTTTTCAAGTCTTATATATTCATCTTCCAAGGCCTTAGAGGTTTGTCTTTTCCTAATATTCTTTTTTCTTGTATAGTCTATTATCAAACCTCTTACATATGCCTTCATTTTATCCCAAACATTCTGTATTGAGGTATCTTCTTTTTTATTTTCTTTAAAAAAAAAGACCAATTCCTTCTCCATCCATTGTATAAAATCTTTCTCCTTTAAAATGGTATTGTTTAATGTCCATCTCGATCTTTTTTTTTGTCCCTTCCATTTAATTGTCATTGGACTATGATCTGCCCAAGTACTTATTTCAATATTTGTTTCTTGAATAGTAGATATTAATTCTGTTGAGATCCAAATCATATCTAACCTGGACCATGATAAATGTCTATTAGAATAAAAAGTATATTGTTTAGTTTTAACATTTCTTTCCCTCCGAATATCTTTTAAGGTTAATTCATCTGTCATTTTAAAAAAAGATTTAGGGAGAATCTTTCTATTTTGTTTTGTTGTTGTTGTTATATAGTCCAATTTATTGTCCACAATTCCATTAAAGTCTCCCATCATAATTATGTTAACATAGTCCAGTCTAATTATTTCCATATGTAGTTTTTTATAAAACTCTTCTTGTTTATCATTCGGAGCATAAATTGCAATCAAGAGTATTTTTTTATTATTATCCATTATTTCCACCATTAATACTCTTCCATCTTCATCCGTGTAGATCAGTTTTGCTGGAATATCTTCTTTAATGTAGAGAACCACTCTTCTTTTCTTACATTGAATCAAAGAAGTAAATATTTTCCCTAATTTTGGCTGTACTAACAAATGCTCATGTTGCTTTTTAATATGAACTTCTTGTAAGCAAATTATATCAAATTTTAATTTCTCTAATTTGTGAAAAGTTTTCCTTCTTTTAACAGCTGAGTTAAGTCCATTTATATTCATTGTAATCAGTTTTTTTTCTTCCATGATTATGCTTTATATTTAGGTCTAACAGCTCTCGTAGCTCTCACTTCACGTTGTTCTTTACTGTCTACCTGTCCACCTACAACTCCTTTCTCTTTTTCAATCTCCAGTTGTTCCTCCAGAAGCTCAATTAATGAGACCTCTTTCTCTGCCTCCTCTTTTTTTCTTCCAAAAAATTCTGCATAAAAAAGTTCTGCTTTTTCAATCGAGTCAATTCTATGTCTCTGTTCTTGCCACGTAAAAATTAGTCCTTCTGGTATCAGCCATCTGTAGTTCACTTCATTTTCCAATAGCATTTTGGTCAAAAATCGATATTCTCTTCTCATCTCTCTCACTCTTCTAGGTATTTGTTTTAAAACTACAATCTCTTTGCTTTTATATTTCAATGTTTTTTCTCTTGCCACTTGTAATATTTGTGTTCTGATGGATTTTTTAGTAAATCTAATATGTACTTCCTTTGGTAGTTTATTTCTCATCGCATATCTTGTATAAACTCGGTATATCTCATCTACTCCGTCCATCATTTTTTCCTCAGTAATTTCCAGAAGATCTGCCAATATTTCTATCATTATCACAGCCAAGTTTTCTCCTTTTTTCTCTTCTATATTTTGAAATCTAAGATAAAATTCTGATCTTTCCATCTCCCACCTCAACATCCCATTTTTTTTTTTGTTCTATCACTGTTAATCTAGTGTCAATATTTCCAATCTTCTCCTCTCTTTGTTTTCCTTCTTCCTCAATTTTTTGGAATCTCTCCTCATACTTTCCCATCATTTGTTTAAAATTTTCATCAGATTTCTCTATTTTTTTGTCCATGGTATATATTTTTATCTTAATATCTTGAATTCCTTGCATAATCATCTGTAAATTTACTTTTTCTTGTTCCTTATCTTGCTTCAACATTGTCTGAATTGAAAGTTGTCCTTCAAGTGGTGGGGAAGCAGAGGTAGAAGCAAAAACGTCAAATGGTTTTGGCTTCCTGCTCATTTTAATATTTCCAAGTCTTCAAGCTCTCTTTGACTTTAAATCCAGCTGGTATAGTAACCAAATATAGTCCCAAAAAAATCAAAAAGAAAAAAAAAATCCAATAGTAAAAAGCCCAAAACCAAAAAAGAAAAAAGGAAAAAGGAAAAAGAAAGGTCTTCAGGTTCTTCTAGACCCTAATCCAATTAAAATAAATGGAAGAAGCAAAGAAGCAAGAGAAAAAAAAAGAAAGAGAAGAAAAAAGAAAGAACTCTGAGGCTTTCCCTTTAAAATAAAAAGCAAGAATACTAGAGTTAAAATTAACCAAAAAGGCTGGCGAGTAGGAGTTTCAAAGGTATATATATATATATATATATATATATATATGCACTGTACACTGCACTTTATTTCTTTATCCAAGGCTCTTATTATGACTGTCTTCTCCAGCAGCTTCAAAGCCAAACCTCAAATGTTGAGATATTGATAAGAGTCCAAGAGAGCACCTGTAATAATATTTTACTGTATTCTCCCTCTATCTTATCACATTAAAATGTCCTTGAAAAGAAGTGCTTTTCTCCCCAATTCAAATAAAATATTTTCAAGCCTCTAGTTGGCAGTGTTACAGCATCTCTAAATACTCTTTCCCCCCCCAGCCAAGAGAAAAAATATTTATAAAGAACTCAAACAAAAAAAAAGATAGTCAAAGGGAGCCTCTATCCTAAAAAGAAAGTTAAAAAGATAAAAAATAAAAATCAAGTAAAAAATAAAAATATATATGAGAGAAAATTCAGTCCGGTTACCTACAAAGTCACCTTAAAGTCCTCAAAGAAAATAAGAAAAAAAAAATCCAAGTCTCAATTTGACATCACTTAAACGCCGCTCAACCCAGGTTCAGTCAAAAGAAAAATAAAGCCACAGATTTCTTCTTTGTTCAGGATGTCCTTTCAAGTCTTAATCAATTTATAATGCAAAAGAATTTCTCACCCAACCGATACACGCTCATTTAAATCCCTTTCTTTCCGGAGTTGTCCCGACTTCAGCAGCTTTAGAGGCTGCCTTTCTGCTTCCAGCAAAAGGGCTTCTCCCGGATCAAACCAGAGATTTTGCGATATCTCTGGGATCCTGGGACTGTGCCCTTCACAATCCCCGTCTCTACGGGACGGTTTAGGTCCGTTAGAACCGACCAGAGGCAAAAATATCAGCTGAGATCTCAGAGCCCCGAGATCGCAGCTGTAGCACCGAGACGTAGCTCCGCCTTCTCCACCAATTGCTTATATATGATAAGCTACCAATCAAGGATTGATATATGGACTTATCAAATTTGGGACTTTGATCATTAGTTTGGCAAACTTCCTGACTCATTGGAGTCTTTGCCGGTTTACAAAGTTCCATCTTATAAGTTTTAATTAATTGGCAAATTTTATCTTCTTGAGATATCTTAAAACCATTATTTGTTTTATTAATTGTCAATCCTAGATACCTTTTAATTTCACCTAAATGCTTTATTTTTATCTTTTTGGCTAATAATGATATAATCTCATTAGCTTCATTATTAGTTTTAGTTATTAAAGCAATATCATCAGTAAATAATAATAATAATGACACCGTTCCATTATTTTCTCTTTTAAACACACACGGATCTGCTAAACCAGATTTAAAACCTATATTGTTTAACTCTTTCACAATATATTGGTTCCACTCAAACCCAGATTGTTTCAACCCGAAAAGACTCTTTTTGAGTTTCCAACAATCATTACTATTTATTTTATTTTATTTTATGCCAATTGGTTTTCTTAAATATATAGTGTGCTGCAATGGTGCATGTAGATAAGCAGTTTCTACATCTAAATGGTTAATGACATAGTTTTTCTTAGCTGCCCACACTAATGCTGCTCTTAGAGATGTAGCTTTAAGGCTTGGTGCAAACACTTCATCATAATCAGATGCAGTTTGATTAAATCCTTGAGCTACTAACCTAGCTTTATGGGTAACAGTCCCATCATTTCCAGTTTTTACTTTAAATATCCATTTGCACCCAATGGATTTTTCTCCTGGAGGTAATTTGGCATCTTCATACACTTTCATTACCTTTAATGAATTTAGTTCCTTTTCCATTGCCTTTTGCCAATTCTCCTGATCCTTAGCAGGATACATCCTAAGTTCATCTACACTAGTTGGAACTTTAGTTACTTGGCAAACTATACTTGCTTGATACCTATCAGGTGGTCTAGTTACACGTGTACTACGTGTAGTATTTTAGGACTTACAGGTGGACTTTCATTTATTAATTGTTCTTGATCATGTAACTCTTCCTGATCAACTATTTCCTCTTGTTCTGGTCCTATTTGCTCTTCGTGGACTTCTTCTTTAATTGGACTCTTCTTATAGCTAATCTCATCTTTCTGCCTTTTGTAGGGTTCAATAAATACTTCATTATTTAAATCTTGCTCTAATCTATTCCATCCTACATGTTCTAGGAATTTTTTGCACTAGCACTGATGTAAACTCTAGATGTACCTGGTTCCCAGAATCTATAAGATCTATGATTAGATGTGTATCCTACAAAAATCAATCTTTTAGCTCTATGCTGTCCTTTGTATCTAAGTTGTGTAGGGATATGCACCCATGCTGGTGCTCCAAATGTGTGCATGTAACTTAAATCAGGTTTTGTACCATGCCACAGTGTGAATGGTAATTCACCTGTTGTTGAATTAACAACATTATTTAATATATGATTACCACACATTATTGCTTCTCCCCATAAATTGTCAGGTAATCCTGAATCAGACATCATAGTTCGTGCCATTGATTGTAATGTTTGGCCTCTTCTCTCTACAAAGGCATTATGTTGTGGCCTATATGGTGCAGACATTTTATGTTGAATACCTAACATTCTAAGTCTGTTTTTAAATTTATTATTTGTAAATTCTGTACCATTATCTGTGATGAGAGTTACTAATTTCTTTTTAGTTTTTCTTTCAGCGAATTTTAGCCAATTAAATAGATTTTGATATGTTTCAGTTTTGCTCTTCATTAAATAGCAAAACCCATATCTTGAATAGTGATCCATTATACTTAGTATGTGGCGAGCTCCTCCTACACTTGGTTTTTTCGGACCTATTAAATCAGCAAATACTACTTCTAAAGGCTCTTTAGTAATAAATCCATCAATTCTATTAGCCGGTATGACCCTGCTCTTATTTTGATTACAGGCATTACATTGCAAATACTTATTACAAGATTTTAAACTTATTCCCTTAGACAATTCAACAGTTTTCTTAAGCATTTTAAAATTTAAATGCCCTAGCCTTCGATGTAACAAGTGAATACATTCATCATGAGGTTTCTTATTTTCATAAATTGTGTTAGCCACCTTTAAACCATCATCATTTAACACATATAATCCATCTCTTAAAGATGCAGTAATTCTCTTATCTTCTTTTTCAATTATGCAGTTATCTCCCCTAAATGTAACTACATATCCTAGTTTAACCAACATTCTAACTGAAATTAAATTAAACTTAAGTTGTGGTACATATAACATTTTTATATTCTCTTTTATAAAAGAACAATATGCTATACCTTCACCTTTAGCTTTCAGTTTCCAGCCATTGGCTAACGATATCTGCTGTTTACTCTGGGACATTTTAATAAAATTTTTGTTATCATTTGTTATACAATGGGATGCCCCACTGTCAACCACCCATAAATTATTTTTTACAGCTCCGTTAGTATACATGGCTAACTCTAAATTTGTATTTATTTTTTGATGATTTTTAGTATTCTGGCCAGCGTTCTGGTGCTTTGCCTTTTTACAAAATCTTGCCAAATGTCCTCTTCCTCCACAATTAAAGCACCTTTTAATTGCGTATGCAGTAGGAGATTTATTATCTTCTTTTTGAGGTTGCTCCCTCCTTAATTCATCTCTTTCATGCCTTCTTCTGGCCTCTTCGATCAATCTGCCAGTTATATCAGTTAAAGTTAAACTTTCCTTTGGCAAAATTTCAAGTGAAGTTACGTAGTTATCATAACTTTCATCAAGGGAAGATAGAATTATATAAACTTGATGTTGTTCAGAGAATATAAGCTCTTTCTCGTGTAATTCTTGGAAAATGCTTTGCATAGTTTTTAAATGACTCAGCATATCACCATTTGTTTGGAGATGTGTCCTGAAAAGCTTCCGTGTTAGATTTATGTGAGCACCAATATTATCTCGAACATAAATTCTCTTCAGCTTCTGCCAACACCCAAAAGCCGTTTTCTCTCCGTGGATATAAACAAGCTGTTGATCAGTTAAGGTTAACCCAATTATGCAAATGGCTTGTTGATTTTTATGCTTAAATTCTTCTATCTTTAGTCTGTCTTCCTCATCCTCTGGATCCCATTCTTCTACGTTTGGTGGATTTTCAATTATGTTCCATTAAATCCCAAAGGTTTTACTAAATTCATTGGCTCTTGTATTGGGTGAACATATTTTGGATTGTGCTTTGAATTATGTTCCCTGAAAGGTATCTTGCATTGAACTTAATTTAACATGTCCCTTCGGCTTCATTTGTATTCACTAATAACTAACTTCATATGATTCATATTTTCTTCATTGTTCAGTCCTATGATTTTGGATGTTCCTCTGATATTCAGGTACCCCAAAAACACATTTTTCAGCACCAAATAATAGATCTGAAACCTGTAAAACTCTCATCTTCATAGAAGTTGATTGCATGTGTGTGTTTTTGATTGTTGCTCTTCAATTATTTGAGAGTTTCTTTTAAATGTAGCAAGCCTACATGGTTCTGCATTGATCATCATGTATTAAAGATGATTATGTCCCTTTTGCTATATTTCTAATATTTGTTATCTATCAAGATATTATCACACAACATTAAAAGGAAAATTTTTTACCTCATTTGCAGCAATAGATTCTCAATGTATGTTGTTTGTCAACATTTGAAATAAATCTTGTGCTGGTTATTGTTTTGAAAAAAAAGGGTAAAGAAGATATTGAAGCAATATAGTCAAGTTTTTGGAGTTGTTTTGCTTATAACATAATTATCCATAAGTTGTTTCTTTTTCTTTTTTTCATCAAAATTACTTACTCTGAAGTTATGCACATTCTTTCTGTTTGTATGCAGCTCTTTGTTCCTCTCTATTAACAAGTGTAACACAATAAAATCAATGTAATGAAAATCAATGCAGGAAAATGAGTAAACTAAAGAGCAAATCAAATCATATAAAATGAGCATTGTTCACTTATCCCAAATTTTAACTTTAAAATTGCTGAATTCTTGGTTTTGCAATATGGTTATACAATTGAGGAAAATCATATTAATGGTACTCACCATCAGCTAGAAAGAGTTCCTACCTAGAATGGGTCGTATTCAGCTTAAAGGACAAAAATGCAAGATGAATTACAAACAGGAAAAGTTAAAAAAAAATACCTTGAAAGCATTAAAATAGTTCTGTGAACATTAATTTTAACTTGGTTAATGTTAAGGGAGTTGCATGATATGAAATATATTATTAAAAGGGGTATTGGAAAATGAACGAAAGACAGCAACGAACAAAAAAACAAAGCCAAGCATTAAGTAGACTATGTATTTATTATAGAATAATAAAGAATTATCTAGAAATTGGATATAGTATTAGAATATCTTTAACACCAATATATGTGCAACTATATATAGCAGAAAAGGATTTTTCCATGACATCTTGGTTTTCCATTAAAAGTAAAAAAAAAAAAAAAGCTAGTAGGATAATACATGTAATACTATCTGTAGGAAGCTCAGTTAGCTGAAAACTAGAACCTTATGGACTGTTAAATGTAGATCAGCTCTCAAAAGTTTTATCTCCTGAAACACAATGCTTGTAAAATGTTCACAGAAACAACTAAGAGGGCTGATTGTAATCAGTCTATGACTCAACTTGTAACTGGGAAGCATTTAGTCCTGGTTAAACCATGCCTGCCTAAATTATCAGGTGTTGTAAAAGTAACATTTACATACATACATACATACATACGTACGTACGTACGTACGTACATACATACATACATACACACACACACACACATACACACACAAAAGCACCTGCCATTTTGAGTTGGCTCCTTGTAAGTTATTGGCATCCTTTTCATGCCTTTTTTCCCCTTGTCTTTAAATCCTCTAATCCAGGCGTGTCAAACTCACGTCAACACAGCAGCATCACATGATGTATTGGGACTTTTTTCTCCTTCACTAAATCGGCCATGGGTGTGGCCAGCGCGTGATGCATCTGGCCCGCAGGCTGGGAGTTTGACAGCCCTGCTGTAATTCCACTAGATCTGACATAACTCATGTCACTGAGTTGATCATATGCCAAAGTTAGTCCAAATGTGATGATATTATACAATTGTTTGTAAAACAGGATTAAATGGCCACGTTCACAAAAGATACCAATAGGTTAATGAACATCACTGATAATTCTGAAAAGTATTTCTTTTGCAGGTGAGTGTTTTCGAAATCAAACCATCAACATTAGAATTCATTCTTCATGACAATCTAATGTATCACCTAATGAAATGCATATATATATCTTATTTACTAAATATCAATAAATATTAAAAATTGGGGTGTCCAAAAGGAGGTAAAAAGGACAAGGTGATCAGAATATCATGCAGCCATCTTGATTTCTGCTTTCTCTTGCCAATAAGCCTGCTAGTAACTCTTTTTCCAATTTTCTGTTTGCGCTAGACATAAATCAAAGGCTTATCTTCAACTACTGTGCTGTAATATTTTGAATCTTCCTCTGCTATTTATTGACAATCTCTACAATTTCATTTCTTTAAGGGGAAAAAATTAAGCCAAATGCAACACCTTTTTGTGTGTCCAATTATATCATCATAAAATGCAACAAATACACGATGCTTTATTGAACATCTGTGTTGGTTATCCTGAGGGGATTTTAATAAAGGACCAAATAGCATATTGATGTTAATTTTACAATACCGGGACTTTAAATAAAAAAAAATCCAAAATAAATAGCATCCATTAAACCGATCATAGTGTTGTAACTCAAATTGTGTTTATTATGCTAATGGAACATGAAATTAAGAAAAAGACCTTTATGCCAGTGGAATTAATTAATGAGCTTTATGAAGGCATTGGGATGTAATTTATTTCTAGATAAGTAAGTCTAATTTGCAGTTCCATGGGTCTCTGCAATGCTGATTGTAATAGTTATTCCTGCAGATGTGCTGCTCACAGCATGCCTTTCCATTAGAACTGAACACCTCATTATATAAACTGTACCTAATTAAACATAATACAGTGGTGACTTGTTAAACTGGCCTTTTTAAGTCAGCAGCTGCTTAAGCTAATAATACTGTACTCAAGATTTATTCATCTACCATATAATACCAATATTAAAATATACAGCCCAAGGGATTGATATTAATTTACTGCAATGCAACAGGTATATTTCAGATTTACTGATAAGAGATCAAGGCTTATGATTCCATAAAATTGACTTAAACTGAAGTCCCTTTGTTCTTCTTAATTATCATTAATGTGTTTTAATCATTTTTATCTGCAGGCAAAAATCACAAGTTGTTATAACTGTAAAAGAGTCTGGTGATCTGTTTGTCATGGCATATTTTAGTCTAGACTTTCTTAATTTGGAGACCTCTAGATGTGTTTATGGGAGCTGATGGCCAATACATCTAGAAGGTGTCGAGTTGGTAACAGAAGAGTTTAGTCACTGCTACCAAAACTAGCAGGTATATTTGCAGAAAGGATGCATGCAAAATGAGGCAGGCTTTGACCACATGGATATGGCCATCATGTCAATTATTTTTATCCTTTTCCTGTGGACACCCCTGAAAACAATTTTGGTAGACAGAACTAAGAAAGGGTTGATGTCAAACATCCAAGTTAATTATATCAAATATCATTAAGTTAATTATATCAAATGTTTATTTATAGGACTAAAATGTCATATGGAAAATACTTCCTCCTAAGATTCAAAAGGTCTTGAAGAATGGGTTCTTCTCACAAGAGTTTGGGTAGTCTGAGGCTGAAGCCTGTCTAGATGGAAAGTTGATGTGTAGGATAGTGTTGCCCCAGAGCACCAATATTTGCTATGATTGTTTGGTTTTTTAAAAAATGTATGCATTAATGAATACCAGGCCAATAATCAAGTAAATAATACCCCAATCAAGGAACTACCAAATCAAAACAAGCAAGCTAGGTAACAGTAAACAACAAACCAAGGAAGTTTAGAAATCTCAAGTCTAGGTTACCAGTGTCTATTTCTCCTGTACATGATCCAAACATCCTTCCATACATTTCAGGTCAGCCCTGACCTACAGGATTTCTTTCTTCTAGGGCAGTGTTTCTCAACCTTGGCAACTTTACAAGGGGTAGGCTTCAACTCCCAGAATTCTCCAGCCAGCAAAGTGTTTCTCATCCTTGCTGGCTGGGGAACCCTGGGAGTTGAAGTCCACACATCTTAAAATTGCCAAGCTTCACAACCACTAATGCAAACTTTCAGCTTTAGAAGATGAAAGTAATGACCTAGGAACAAATTGACTGGTAAGTCTAATTACTATATTATATATCTTTATATAATAGTATATTAACATCATTTCAATATATATCACCCTTTCAGATAGGGAATGCTAAGACAAGCTATAAATGAGTAGCTGTCCATCAGAGTTCAGCAGGTTTTTCCTTTACCTCTGAACAAGTGTAACTTCTACAATCCCATCCTCCAGTTGTTTAGAATTAAGGAGCATCAGACTCAACAAACTACAGTGATCAGGGGTTTCAAACTTGATTTCACTGAAGGCCATATCAGGGTTCTGTTTGACCACGGGGCACTGGGGTGGGCATGGCCGACTTGTCCTCACTCATGTCAGGGTGCCTGTGGTGGCCTGAGCACTCTGCCAGCAAAAATGAGATCCCAAGCTCCATTTTTGGAATGGCCTCCTCGGGAGCACTGCCCTCCTGAGCTCCGTTTTCATTGGCAGAGGCACCTCAGGCCGGTCCTTCACTGTTTCCAGGGTAGCCCCTGGGCCAACTCTAAGTACCCATGGCCAGATTCAGTCCATGGGCTTTGAGTTTGAACAGCCCTAGAGTAGATGGAAAACCAAACTACTGTACTTTTTTCTCCAATCTCTCTGAAATTCTCTTTTTTTCCCTTATATTTTTCCTAATCTCTATGGAGTAAGAGAAACAGAGAAAACTAGCCAATTGCCTTTAGTAGTCTGTTATCTCTCTCTCTCCCTCCTACCCTCCCTCCCTCACCTTCCTTTCCCCCCTCTCTCTTTCTCCCTCCCTCTTTCTCTATCTTCAAAGAAAGCTATGTGGCTCACAATTAATTTTACAGTGAGAAAAATACTGAAATTAATGCACTAAAAGCCAGTTCTATTATAATTATCCCATAGGCTTAGGTATGAAAAAATCTATAATGAATGGATGAAGACAGGTTTAAAAAAAAAAAACAGGGCAATTGGAAAACTAGGTTTTGTCTTGACTCTGAAGGTATGGTTCTCTGAACTGAATCAGACCAACTGAAAAGTTGTAAACGGTACTGTCAAGATTCACAAAAGTTGGCATTCTGTAACAATTGGTGATATCAAACCACACATTCATAGCCGTTTTCAGCAACAGGACAAAAATACAAACAGAGCCTCCTCTTAAGTTTTAGGTTCTCTAGCTTTGGGCACTCCAGCTGAATTTAAGCATATCCCACACATTTGGGAGACGCTAGGTAGGAAAAGCTTCTGAACATAATAAAGGGTTTCCAGGTACCGAAAAAGCTTTTTCACTCGTCCTCAGTAAGAAGGATAGTGATGAAGCCTTTTGACAGTTTGTCTGACTTAAAAAAAAAAAAAAAAAAGTCTTATATCTCGTATTTCACAGCTGTGACAATTTAACCACCACCCCTTTTTTTAAAAAAAGGCTTTTATTCAGATAATGACCCCTGTCAGTTTCATAATCTCTTGTCTTCCTAATATCTGAGGCAAGATATCTTTGGGGTTTCTTGGCAGAGACACTCTGACATTCAGCTTCAAATGCTGAAAGCTTTACATCACTCAAAATTGAGCATCTCCAGCGGGTTAAGTACATAATAATTTATATGCAGTTGATGTGCTTGCACATCTAATTCTACATCCCCAAACTTTTTGCTTTATAAAAATTTTATTTGGGTTTTCACAAAACATAATACAAATAAAATTTATTTTTTTGAGAATAGCATAGTCCCAGGTTATCACTTCTCCATACAGACACGAATTCAATTTCATATTCCTCTTTGTGTTCTATTCCATATCTTATTACTATTTTAACATTTTCTCAATAATTTTTCCCTTCTCTTAGTTTTCTCAACCTTACTTTTAATTATCTCATTCCTTCCTAAATTCAATTATATATACAGTATATATATGTATCTTTTTCTCAGTTTCAATATCTTTCTAGTCATTATATTTATACTTTTGTCTATCCTGTTTCAATTTCATATTTTCTTTTCTCATTAAACATTTTTCCCCTGTAGTGACTAATTGGAGTATGACCCCTTTGTATCTTTTAATTTTTATCTATTCAACTCTTATTTAAACTTCAATTTATGCCTTTAACAATTATAACATTCAATATAACACATAACTTCCAGTTGAATTCTGCTTGGTACCTTTTTAAAATACGCACTAAGTTCTTAAAGAGAAAATATATATATAACAATAATAAATAAAATACTTATTCTATTCCAGTTCAGCTCTATCATTAATGTTAGTTATAATCTTTGACATCTTTAACATTTCTTTTCAATAGGGTAACATACTTCAAGGAACACTTATAATATTTCCATAATTTTTTCATGTTCCTTTCATATTTCTCTTTACTTAAATTTTTATAACATATTGATAATAATTAAAATGTTCCCCTCCTTTCCTAATTTCATTCTCTCATTCTCTTTATTTCATTTATTTATTAAACATTCCATTATGTTACAATGAGTGTTTTATCTATCATTTTAATCACACTTGTTTCATATTTTCAAAGTTCATTTCTATTTCTAATATAACAATACTATCTTATGTACCCTTGCAGAATCCCCCTTTCAATTAAGTTTTCACCCATTACCTCTGTGTCTTCTAAATAAGCTTATACCCATAATCCTTGTACGTTTTCCCTGTTTCTCTATGTCCTATTTCTGTCCTTTATAATTTCTTTTCCTTTCCCTCTTCCCCCTCTTCTTCTCCCTTCCCTTTTTGATCCCTTCTCTCTCTAATTCTGATTCTCTCTCCTGTAATCCTCTTTTCTGTTTCTTCCTAATGTTATAATTACTTTTCAAACTATTCTTTTTGGGGGTTGTTTTTTCAAATCTTAAATTTTTCACTCTCTTTCCCCCCTTTCCTTCCTTTTCCCCACATAGAAATACTTGGTCATTGAAGATGGCTTCTTCTTTGTCCCACCCTTCTTGTTCTACAGGCCTTTCTTGTTGTTTCTCATAGTTCAGGATCTCCATTTCTAAAAATTGAAATTCGAAGCCAAAAGAACCTCTTCCTTCTTATGCATCTTCTTTCCGTTTTTTAAGTTCCATTCTCAATTCTTCCAAGAGTGATACCATTTTAAAAACTTTTGAACAACCACTTGATTAATTTTAGTCCTTTAGATCCAATAGCCAAAAATCCAAAAATCACCAAGTAATCCAAATAATCCAAAGCTGTTTCTTTCTGCTTCTTTTTTCCACTTCCTCTTCCTGGGGTTCTCTTATCTTGTTACAAAGTTTCAGTTAAAATGTATCTTTTAGGAATCTTGTTAAAGTTTCACTGTTAATTCCTTTCATTTCCAGGTGGTCTCCTCCATTTTTCCAGATCCCACTCTTTTGTTTTTTCCTTCTTTTAAAAGTTTTTGAGAATCCAGAATCTTTATTATTCCTTTGACATTTTATTTTCTCCTCGACTCTGCTGGCAGTCTCCCCCCTCTTCACCACCTCTATGGGGTAGCTTAGCCCCAAAACCAGCTGGCTCAGAGCGCTCCAGCGGTGAGCACAGATCGAAACTGTGCATGATCACAGATTTCGGTCTGTTGCCGAAGAAGCTCAAACCAGAAGCCTACATCCTCCAAACTGAGGGTAGTCCAGGGTTTAAGGTATCCCAGCAGGCCTGAGGAGTCCCAGATTTTAATATTTCATCTCAAATTTATTTCTAGCTATAGCTACCTTTAGGATTTTGGGCAAGCGCAATTTACTACATAAGGTTGTGTTTGTGGGGAAAAACAAGAGAATGGAACAATAAGTATCCCACATGCAAATATAAATCACATAAATACAAGGGGTTTTCAAATTACAGTTTCAGATAATCTGTAGTACGTCCAGTCAGACTATCAATGCAGGCAACATAAATGGGATATTAATAATTCTCAACCACATTTTGCTGTCATTGTAACCACTTCACAACCAAAAGTCCATTCTATTGCTTCTGTTATCATCTTGCCTCCAAAGTCCCAAAACAAAAGAGAATTGCCCATCTATTTTTGATCCATTGGGGAAACTTCTGTTAATGCAGCTAAAAACATTCTAGTTGTAACACTGAAGGATTGGTTGTAAATTCTATATCAAAAGAAGCAAAATATATATTTTAAAAGTTTTGTTGCGGAAGTGTTTCAATCTTTCAGCATAGTAAAATAGAAAATGGTGATAAAGAACAGCTGGAACATTATGATTATTTTTAAAAAAATAAGTTAAAGTTGTCAATAGAATCTGGCATCATAAATGGGCAATAAATCAATTCCTACTCCAATCCAATTAGTAATAATATTTTTCCTGGCCCTCTGGCTGATATCCATACCACCTGGAATCAACCAAACTCCAACAAAGCTAAATGGGTATCATAAGCTTACAGAGGCTTAAAACCCACAAATCCTTTCCTGTGTATAATATAATTAGTATAGTATAGTATACAATACAATACAACAATACTGAGGCTTTCCATTCAATTCATCTGAATTTGTTTTGTACAGCCCATAGACAAACAAAGTGCCACTCAAGATCACCCAAGACCCTAATCCCATGATGGCAAACCTATGGCACATGTGCCAGAAGTGGCACGCAGAGTCACTTCTGCCAGCATGTAAGAGGTCGCCCGGAAGAGCCCCACTGTGCATGCGCACGTGCTGCCCACCCACCAGCTGATTGTTGGGTATCTGGCATGCATGCGTGGGGGCCAGAGGGTGCAGGAGATGCACACTTATGCACAGAGACACGTGGGGTGCATGGTGGGATCACACATGCATGCACAGGGGATGTGGGGGGGCATGCACATTGCCTTCTATGTGCTGGCATGCGAGCGAGCGTGCACAATTTTCAGCACATGTGCCCAAAAAGGTTAGCCACTGCTGCCCTAATCCAAATAAATGCGTTCTCCACAACAAAAGTCATAAAATCAGGCATCGTCATGTAGTGACCTTCTTAACAACTGCCATGACCTACGACCAAAGTTCCAGATACACTTACGGTCCATAAATTGAGAACTATCTATCTGCATTTATATAAAATAGAATCTGGATATCTCAAAGCTGAAATGGTGGATGGGGATTTCTCACTTAGTGATCCCCAGGGACTGCCTTCACTGAATTTATTTATTTATTTATTGCACTTATGGCATATCGTACACAGACTAGCAATGTGTATCTGCCTTCACTGAAAGTTAAACTTGAAGAATTATAGGAACATTCTATATGCTAGTGACTATATGAACATTCCGACAGCAACTATGATTTGAACTGATTTTTACATTATTCGACATTCAGTCTTCAAGTAATAAGCACTTGTAAATCTTTTCCCAGTCCTATGACAATTAATAGTTTAATCCAGCAAAGACACAGACTTTTGATGTCCTTCTCTTCTTATAAGTTACCAGGCTTGCTATCTTAAAATTCCTTCCAATCCAAAGAAATGGATCAAGCTTATGACATAGCATCTGAAAACAATTTATACATGAGTGAGGCAAGCATGTTCTCTCCCATGAAAGATTTTAACATGAAATCTCTGGAAGAGGTCATAGAGTAGTCCATTGGATAATGCTGGGGAAATCCTAATCTGAGTCCTGGAAGAGGTAAAGAGCTGAATGTCTAACTGTATAGTTATTTTAAGTGTAATGAATCTCAAGTCTTAAATTTAGGGATATCTTCCTGGATGTTTAGCTCCAGCCATGATTGAAATCATCTTTGAGTGGTGTATACAGTACACCACAGTGGATCTATCAGGATCGGGATGCCTTGGCAATAGTATCCCATATCCTTGCCAGATACTCTTGAAGAGAAGGCTTTCTGAAGATACTATCCCCTCTGGAGGAAAGGAGGTGAGTGCCAATAAGATGTCTTCCCCGTGGCTGTCCTGCATTATAGAATATATGCACCAAGACAAATTCCTTGTGTCTTGGCCAATAAAGAATTCTATGATCTACGATCTAGAACAGGGGTTCCCAAACTTGGCAACCTTAAGACTTGTGGACTTCAACTCCCAGAATTGAAGCATTGCTGGCTGGAGAATTCTGGGAGTTGATGTCCACAAGTCTTAAAGTTTCCAAGTTTGGAGACCTCTGATCTGGAAGAACTTGTCTATCATGATATGGAAAGCCTGACTCTCTTAACGTTTTAGAAACTTCTTAAAACCTGACTTTCCATCAAATATTTTGGAACAAATCATGTGCTGGCTGCCTTGTAAATAGCTAACTTGTTATTGATTACACCTGGTTTTATTAACCTGTGGGGGAGAGTTTTATAAACCACTTTCAATCCATTGAAGGGTGTATCATAACTAACTAAACTAATATTGTATCCAAACTTTAAAAGTTCAGATGATTCCTTAGAGCAGGGGTGTCAAATTCAAGGCCCACGGGCTGGATCCAGCCCTTGGGGTGCTTAGATCTGGCCCACAGAGCCAACCTGGAAACAACAAATGACCAGCCTGTGGTGCCTCTGCCAGTGAAAATAGAGCTTGGGAGGACTGAGCATGGCCCTTCCAAGCTCTGTTTTCACTGGCAGAGGGTTGCAGGAGGCCGTTGCAGTAAAAAAAATGGACCTTGCGATGGGCGTGCATGACCCTCCCAAGCTCCATTTTCACTGGCAGAGGATTGCAGGAGGCTATTGTAACCAAAAACAGACTGGCAAGGGCCATGCATGGCCCTCCCGAGTTCTGTTTTCACTGGCAGAGGGTTGCAAGAGGCTGTTGCAGCTGAAAACAGAGGTTAGGAGTCCGTTTTCATTAGCAGAGCACTCAGGTAACCACAGATGCCCCCACAAGTAATGTCAAGCCGGCCGTGCCCAACCTGGCCACACCCATCCCTGCCCCCCAAGGTCAAACGCAACTCTGATTCGGCCCTCAATAAAATCGAATTTGACACCCCTGTCCAAGAGCAGGGGTGGCCAACTTTTTGAACCTCTGGGCCCACCAAACTCATAATTCTAAATCCCAGGGACCACAAACTGGTTCTGTGGGCATGGGCTAATTTGTGGGTGTGGCTTGGTGGTTATGTGATTGGCTGGGCATGGCCTATATGTAAATATTACAAATATTTACATAAATATTGAATTTTTTATTAAAAAAAGAGCAACTTTTACCCAAAATCAGACAAAGCAGGCAGGCAGATTGAGTTGCTCACAGAATCACAGATTCATTCAGTGATCTATCTATCTGCCATCGGTTAGCACATAAAATTTGCTAGCAAGCAAACTCACAAAATTAACTCACAATATACCATGTATGTAAATAATGAATTTTTTATATAAAAAAAGAGCAACTTTTACCCCAAAGCAGGCAAAATAGGCAGGCAGATTGAGTTGCTCACAGAATCATTCATTGATCTATCTGCCATGGGCTAGTTCAGTCTCTCAAATTTGCTTGCCATTTGTCTGCACTGAATAATAGAACCTTCAGCCCTAAGGGAGGTTCGACTATGCTTAAAAGCAGAACCAAAGATAATCTAAATCTCCTGGCACAGCAGAACACCTGATGGTTGGAAAAAGGAAAAATAGCAATTTAGCAGGCAAGTTTGCAGGGTAAAGAGTAAGTGGGTGGGGAGGGTTCCCACGGCCATGTGGGCGGTGCAGCTTTGTGTTTTTGCACAGCCTGGATTAATTGCTTTGGGGGGATCCTCTGGGGGTAAGATTTCTCAAAATTTTCTTACAGCCCACCAGTGGGTCACAGCCCACTGGTTGGCAACCGCTGCCCTAGAGGGTATGCAAAGATATATTGTAAGTTCACTGCTGCCATCTAGTGGCCATGCAGAGTTTTATGACTGACAGATGCAGAACCTCACACCAGAAGTCTAAAGAGACTCTTCTTGAGAATTCACCATGGGTAGTCCTACAAAGGTTTAGTAGGAGAGACGATTGAAACTATTTTTGTTGAAAGATTTCTTAATCTATTTACAAAATGCTGCTCTTGGTTGTTGTTGTTTTTATCTCTTACGACAAAGAAATGCAAATCTGTTCTAAATAATGCCAGGAAACTTAAAACATCCATTTGCAAATAAGTAATTGCAAAAAGGCAGTAGTTTTCAAACGCTATGCTGAATAGCTGTACTGATTAGTATTTTTAATTAAAGTACTCTGGATACAGATTAATTTTGTATGCTCAAATTTTATTATTTTGCTACCTTCCGAAAGGGAAATATGCACAGTCTGATAAATGGATTGAGAGGCTTTCAGTTTCCCTGACTTCTCTGCAAATTCAATATTTATTTCCAAATTCTCAGCTGAAGTATGATTTTGTAATTTATTGCAGGTAACAACAGTAAAATTGGGACCAGATTTTCCATCACTAAGGAATATAATATAAGTGTAATATATAAAGAATATAAAAGGTGATATCATGTGACTGTATTGCTTCATGAAAATTCTGGCACTTCTGGTTGCCATTGATAAACAAAGCCCTCAACATCATTCAATGCAACATCACATGGTCAGTATTTGGACCCTCCTGCCAGTTTCCCCCTTGTCTTTGCTCATAGGAAGATAGATAGGAAGGTCACATATGGGGAATCACATGTCTCTGGCACACCACAACATAATAATTGCTAGTTTGTTGCCAAACAGCAATAGCACTTAGACTTATATACCACTTTACAGTGCTTTACAGCCCTCTCTAAGTGGTTTGCAGAGTCAGTGTATTTCCCCCAGCAATCTGGGTCCTCGTTTTACCAACCTTGGAAGGACACAAAGCTGAGTCAACCTTGAGCCTGGTGAGATTTGAACTGCCAAATTGCAGACAGCCGGCTGGCAGCAGAAGTAGCCTACAGTGCTGCATTCTAACCACTGCACCACAATGGTGCTACAAATACCTGTATCATGATCCCATGACCATAAGGTCACTTCCACCATCATAAATACAAGGACATTGAACAAATAGTCAACCAATTCAATTCAATCAGAATGGAGCTGAAAGGGATATTGGAGATCTTCTAGTAGTCCAATCCCCTGCTCAAGCAAAAGACCCTATACCATTTCAGACAAGTGACTGTCCAATCTCTTCTTAAAAACCACCGGTAATGAAGAACCTACAACTTCTGATGGCAAGCTGTTCCACTGATTAATTGTCCTCACTGTTAGGAAGTTTCTCTCCTTGAATAGTTTCCATCCATTGTTTCTTGTACTGCCTTCGGGTGCTTTGGTAAGTAAATTGACCTCCTCTTTGTGGCCACCTCTCAAATACTGGAACATTGCTATCATGTCACCCATAGACAGGACCACCTATACAGTTAAACAATGAATTGTCACAGAAAATACTTGTACAATAACCACAAAAAAAAAATTAAAAATATCTTATTTTTCCTGTGGTGAAAATGTATAACACTGTCAGAAAGGACTATTATTGATCAAAACACTAATCCTTTATCTCATTGCTAGTTGTATCTTTTGTTGGGTTCAGGCAGAACAAAAAGCAATGAATGGAAACTAATAAAGGAGAGACTCATTTTAGAACTATGGAGAAATTTCTTAACAGTTAGAACAATTAATCAGTGGCACAATTTGCCTCCAAAGTTGTAGGTGCTCCAACACTGGAGGGTTTTAAGAAGAAATTGAACAATCATTTTACTGAAATGGAATAGAATCTCCTGCTTGGCCAGAGGGTTGAACTACAAGCTCTCCAATCTCTGTTATTTTGTTATTCTGCAAAATAGCTCGAACAAGGGCAAAAAGAGATAAAGAAAAAAAAACTTTAGCTGTTTAATATGGAAAGCATATTACTAATCAAAAGTGTACTGGGGTGCCTTTGCAGATATCATTTGGGAACCTGCTATTTCTACAAGGAATCCACATTTCAAAGAAATGCATAAGTAGCATTTAACACCAAGAATGCTGCCATACACTAGCACAACCGCGTTGGAGTAGGTATCAAGAATGAATTACTGATACTCATGTAATGGTCTTATTTCTTGGAAGGGTACTATTAGCTCATATATCTGGAAAAATAAAGTGTCAGATAGGATAATCATTAATTATTCAGAATAATGTTGATGAGAAGTCAAAAGGATGAAGAAATCCAATTTCTTGCTCAGTGTGAGAACCCAAATGAAAATTTTGCTGACAGATGGCAATCTAACCAACACCCTTCTAAGTAATTGATTCTATTCTGACATTGCTTTTACAAATAGGATGCTACTTCTAATATTTAATTAGAATCTGCCTCCTTCTAAGTTATGTCTGTTATTCCATATCCTGCATTCTGGGACAATTGAGAACACAGTTTGACCTGGGTGACATTCTTAAGTTATATGAAAAGATTTACATATCATCCTTTCTTTCTCAAGGCTAAAAATTCAGAATTTTCCATCTGTCTTCATAAGTCCCAGTTTCTAACCCTAAATCTTCATTGCCTTTCTGCTTCTTGAAAAGTGATATCTATAGTGGGACTCAGTGTTCAAGGGATGGGAGGTGGAGTCTAACTTACACCAAATAAAGTAGAACATTAAACTCCTTATTTGGGGGAAAATAAAATTTCTGTCGATAAATTTTAAAAATGTGTTGCTTTTTTTTATAGCCACATCACCCTACAAATTTATATCAATTTCTAAGAGATCCTTGGTGTTCTTTGAGCTTGGTTATTTTCATGTAGAGGCTTCATTACCCAAACTAGGTAAAGCCCATGTCACACTGCACCAAGGGATGCAAAGAGAATATAAAACGGACAAAAAAGCTTGCCATCCATTGGTTAATGTGATGCATCCGCTCTGTACTCACTGCGTGTGTGATTCATACATTCTATCCATCCAGCATCTGTCTACTGAGATTTCATCCACTCAAAAAGTTTTGAGCTGCACAAAACTTTTTGAGCGGATGAATTTTCCTCCACGTCCGTTCTACATCTGCGACACATACGGGGAACAAACGTTCTACATCCGTCATCATCCGTTAAACATCTGCTGTATCCGCTCGGCATCCGCTGTGCATCCGCGCAACTCGCATCCGCTCCAGCGGAAAATGAAAAGAGGGAGGAAGCGAAACGGACGTGGAACATCCACACAGCATTAGTACCACGGACATAGAAAGGATGAAAGCGGATGCACCTCGGACATAAAGCATTAAAATGGAAAAAACGTTTGTATATGGGATGTATCTTGGATATTTAGGATGTCTGCAGGATGTCTAGAGGATGCAGAAGGACACCTAGAGGAAAACCAATATTTCCTATAAAAAGGAGGAGGAAATCAACTGGATCTCACTTTCAGTCCAGCAGACGTGGTGTGCAGACCTCTTCAGCCTTGCTCTTGCTCTTCAACATCATCCACTGATCTCCACCATGGATCAACGCACACTCCTTTTGGTAGCCGCCATCATTCAACACCAGATCCAAGCCCTCTTCAGACTGTTTCACCTTTTCTACGCAAGAAGAAGAAGGAGACATCCAAGAGCTGTCTGGGTCTGATGCTGGATTGGGAGAAGACTCTATGACAAGCTGATGGTGGAGCTGAGGAATGAAGACACTCGTGCATTCCAGCACTTCATGAGGATGCCACCAGCCATGTTTGACAAAGTTGTGGAGCGTCTGAGACCCAGGTTGACCAAGCCAAGCACCAACTTCCATCCCAACCTGGACCCTGGACTGAAGGTGGGACTGACTCTTCACCACCTGGCCTCTGGAACCACGTACAGAAACATGCAGTATGCCTGGAGGGTGCCACACAACACCATCAGCATTGTGGTCAGAGAAGTGGTGCAGGCCATCATCGAAGAATACCTGGAGGAGCTCCTCCAGTGTCCCACCATGAAGAAGGCTGGAAGAAAGTTGCAGAGCAGTGGTATCAGAAGTGGAACTTCCCCCAAACCGTTGGAGCCATAGATGGGAAGCACGTGGCCTGCAAAGCTCCAGCCAACTCAGGGTCCTCTTATCACAACTACAAGGGCTTCTTCAGCATCATCCTCTTTGCCATGGTCGATGCTGACTACAAGTTCATGTACATCGATGCTTCAGGCAAAGGGTCAGTTTCAGATGCCCAGGTATACAACGCCAGTCACCTCAAGGAGGGGATGGAACGCAACCTCATCATGGGCTTCCCAGATCCAGACCCCCTGCCCAACGACTCACAAGATGTTCCCTACTTCATCGTGGGGGATGACGCCTTCTCCCTCAGAACCTACCTCATGAAGCCCTACACTTCCAGATGCCTCACACGTGAAGAGAGGATTTTCAACTACAGGCTGTCCAGGGCAAGACGGGTGGTGGAGAATGCCTTTGGCATCCTGACCAACAGGTTCCAGGTACTTCTCACCACCATGCAGCATCACCCAGAAACCGTGAGGAACATCGTGGAAGCTTGCTGCATCCTGCACAATCTCATGCACACCTGCTACCCAGTCTTGCAGAACAGGCTTGTGGACTGCCAACAAGGCAATGGGGACATGGAGCCTGGGGAATGGAGGCAAGGGTGAAACCTGATCGACACTGTGGATGTGCAAGGCCCCAACAGAGCTTCACGTGAAGGGAAGAAGCAACGCAACCTCTTGAAACACTGGTGCAACTCCCCAGCTGGAGCGGTGGAGTGGCAAGACAGGATGGTAGATGATTAATGGATTCTTCCTTCAGCCTGTCTCATGACACTGATGAGATTGTGCCATGTATGTTGAGTGGCCCTACAATGAACAGGGCATTAATAAAGAGCTTTGTTTATGTTGAAATGTGTCATCAATGAATAAATTGTTATTGATAAAAAAGGGCCACACATGTGGCAGCTGGGAGGGTGGACCATACAGTCCCACTATGCTTGCACTGGAGGTTTATCCATCCCACAGCTATCCTTGCCCATCCCACAGCTATCCTTGCCCATCCCACAAGCATGCAAAGGGTTAACCATTTTCTAAAAGTTTCCACCAAGACTTTATTAAGTAAAAGAAATGAAGCAAGTGTGTGAAGCAAAGATAACCTTTATTAATAACAAACTGTTAAAGCAAAATGACCCAAGTAAAGTGTCTCAAGCAAAGATAAAGTCAACAGGTAACAACTCAATCTCTGGCACCGTTCTCAGTCACTCTGAGGCATGCCCATGGTCTCAGGTGTAAAGGGTCCAGGGACTGTGGAGGTGGCAGTGGCTGGAGTGCTGGTCTGAGGCACCATTGGGGTGCCTGGCCCTGAGAGGACAACAGGAGATGGTGTGTGCAGGAAGCTCTCAGAGAGCTGGCTCAGGCCTGTGAGGTTGAGAGGCCCTTCATCCAGGACCTGGGATGTCAGGCATAGGACCAATGACATATGTTCTGTTGAGGAGCTTGGCTGTGGGGTGGAGGAAGGAGGAGTGTAGTGAGGCTATCTGGTCTGCAGCTGGGCGAGGTGAGGTGTCGGTTGCATCTGTGGCGTCAGTGGCATCGGTGGCATCGGTGGCATCTGTGACAGGCGATGAACGTGGGCCTGGACTAGGAAGGGCTGTCTCTGTTGAAGGAAGTCCTGGTAGCCATAGCCTTGGTAGGAGAGGGGCTGTTGAAAGCCTTGGAAGGGCTGTGACATCGCCTGGAGTGGAGAAGCAGACCTGGAGTGGGTGGGAGCAGGTTCAGCTGGGCCTGGAGGGTGGTGCAGAAGTGCAGTGATCCTCTCCTTCATCACCTGGTACTGGGGCTCGGGCATGTCCATGAGGGTCTGGGTCACGTAGCTGAGGAAGGGCTTGCGGTTTGAGGATGGAATCTCGAAGTGTACCAGCTGAGAGAGGAAATCTGCGCTGTTCTTGATTGTGTCCCTGATCTCCAAGAGGACAGTGTGGCTCTGTCCCTCCGGTCTGCCTCTCTGCCTGCTTTCTGTGGAGGTGGAGTTGGTGTGTGTGTGAGTTGGTCTCTGGTGGCTGCAGCCTCCTCTTGCTCCATCTGCGTCAGGGGATCCTCCACGTCCTCTGGCATGGGGTGTGCAGCTGTCAGGGGAGTCTCTGTCGTGGGGTGCTCCGCAGACACCTGCCTGGACACACTGGCTGTTTCCTGGCTGGAAGAGGAGTGGCTCTCTGTGGGCTGTCTGAGGGAGAGGGTTGACAAAGGGGCTGCTCCTTGGTGGCGGATCTCACCCTGCAGGAAGCTGCACCTGGCCACGACATAGGTTCCCGGTCCATGAGCTTGACAGTGGCCTGGCCAGATCTCTTCAGGTGCAGCTTGCCATACCAGATGTGCATATGTTTCCACCACCCCAGAAGGACATCAGAAGTGTAGCCCAGGCTCTCCGCCTTCTCTCTCCAAGCCGCCTGCTTCTGCTTGGTGTCTCGATATAGCCTGTGGCCCTTCTTCCACAGGTACTCGTTCTCCCTCAGCCATTCGAGCACCTCCTCCTCATGGTCCTCTGCAATGGAGTACTGTTTCCTCTCCCCCTTCTCCTTCTCCTTCGATTGCCTCTTCCTCCCTCTGGCAGGGACTTCTGGGCCCTCATCAGCAGGGCTTTGAGGGCCTTGGGGCTGGTCCACCACATCAGCAGCACCAGCAGCAGTAGCAGCAGCAGCACCAGCAGCACCAGCAGCACCAGCAGCACCAGCAACAGAAGCACCAGCAACAGAAATACCAGCACCAGCAGCAGCACCAGCAGCAGCAGAAGAAGAAGAAGCACCAGCAGCACCAGCAGAAGCACCAGCACTGCTTGCGAGCTGCCTCCTTTTATATCCGCGGAGCTTATACAATTCATCCTCCCCGCATGTGCAATGAATGCTTTGCATCCGCTACATATCCGCTACGCATCCGCTACGCATCCGCTAGGCGTCCGTGATGCATCCGCGTCATCCGCTACGCATCCGCACATTCCACTACACGTCCGCTTTGCTGTTCTCCCCCAGAAGCCCTGCGGACGTGCCATCCGCTTCCATCCGCTTCCATCTGCTAGGCTTCCATTGAGCATCCGCTTAACATCCTCGCTACGTCCTCTCCCCGTCCATTCCTTTCCGTTCTTTTCCGTTCTGTTTATGCAAATTTTTGCCCCTTTTGAGAACGGATAACAACAGATGGAAAATTTGCTCGTCTGCTGTGTCCTTTTTACACACGTTTTGCATCCGTCGGCCAGTGTGACCTAGCCTTAACATCATCAGTGCTAGTTTAGCATTGGTCTAGTCTACAGTAGGTAGGACTAATAGTTATCTAGTTGGGTAATGAAACATCTGAGGAATCACTGATGAGGAATCACTGATAAGAATTCACTGAGTGTGCGCCATGAGCTAGCTATGTATCTTCTAAATTGTCATTACAACCAACTCAAAATTAACAAGATTGTACATCACTTTGTCCTCAATGGTTTTGTCAAATGCTTGTTGAAATCAAGAAATATTGCATCTACAACATTCTCATAACCTTCCAAGGAAATCACCCAATTCACTAATGAGATAGGATCAGTCTGACAAGATTTGTTTCTAATAAATCCATGATGATTTCTAGTAATTACTCCATTATTTTCAGGTCGATTTCTTTATGATCTGCTTTAGAATCCAAAACATTTATCTCATAACAATTGGTCTATAATTTCTTAAATTCCTCTTCCTGTCCTATTTGAACACAGGGATACCATTTATCTTCCTCCATCTATTTGGCAGTTCACCTATTCTCCAGAATTTTTTTTAAAACTATAAATCTTCAGCCATCAGCAAGTTTCTGGTGAATCCAGAGGGTGCTATTAATCTGCCCCCGAAAGTTTTAAATTTCTTCAAAATAAATAGATACCCCTTTATTAAGTTTCTGTCAATCTCAAATTCCAACTCTGCTCCTTCAATTAAAAATTATACCTAGTGCAAAAACTATCTTCTATAGGAGGAGTGAACAGTTCTGCCTTTTCATCACTACTTGTTATTATTTTGCTAAAAACTGGTAAGAGTTATTCTTTTCTCTCATTTGAATTTACCTTAAGAAATTATCCTTGTTGTTCTTAGCTTCTTTAACAAATCACTTATTATTTGGAATGTTGTTGTTGTCATCTCTCCTGTATTTGGCTATCTGACTATATCTTCTTTAATAACCTTTATATTTTTTCCATTTCTCTATTTATAAGGAATATTGTATATATTTTATTCTTAGATCTTCACTAAGGTTTATATGTAGCGATACTGATGATTTCTGTTGTCTGCCCTCTTTTTCATTCGAATTGTTTGCAAGTGTGCTTTTATCTTTTTTTTAAAAAAAATCCCATTTATCTTGAGTTCTTGTTAATTTCTTCTGCCATTAAAACATATTTACCAATTTTTTCTTTGTTTATCTTTTTCTTTTCTTTCTTTCTTTTCTTTTCTTTTTCTTTTTCTTTGCTTTTGAATGAATCTTATCTCCTGACGAATGCCTGGACAATTCATTAAAATTTTCTTGGCAAGACTTCAGAAGTGGTTTGCCACCGCCTTCTTCCAAGGGCTGAAACAGAGTGACCACCCAAGATCCCCCAGCTCCTTTTGAGGCAGTTTTTGCTCTCCCGGAGGTTCAAAAGAAGCTTCTGCAGCCCTGGGAGGCCGAAAAACGGGCCTTATGGAAATACTGGGCCCATTTTCAGCTTCCCAAGGCTCCAGAGGCTTCCCTTGAGTCACCAGGAGGGCGAAAATGGCCTTCCCCAGGCTTCAGAGGCCCTCCTTAGGCTGAAAATGGGCACTTCTGGTATTTCTGGAAGGCCCATTTTTCAGCCTCCCGAGGCTGCAGAAGCTTCTCTCAAGCCTCCGGGAGGGTGAAAATGGCCTCAAATGGGCCAAAAATCAGCTGGGAGGCTTGTGCATGCACAGTGCAGATAAAGGGACAGGGAGGGAGGTGCTGCACATACATGCACAGGAAGAGGGGCACATTGCATTGTGGGTGCCGGCGCAAGCATGCGTGCTTTAGGCACACCACAAAAAAAAAAAGGTTCACCATCACTGCCCTAGCTAGCTTGTACCTAAGGCAGGGCCATGACTCACAGTTTCATATTTTCTAGCCTGCTGCCTTAACCACTACACTTTTAGGATCATTAAAATCTTCTACAATGATTTGGTAGCACTTCTATTGGAATTGGAAATGTCCTCATAGCAGTTATTTGGCACATATTTGGGTTCTAAAATCATTTGATTAAAGGCCCTGTCACACTGCCCAACGGATGCAAAACGGACACAACGGACGAGAAAAATGTTCCATCCGTTGTTATCTGCTCTCAGAAGGGGCAAAAATTTGCATAACCGGAGCGGATAACACGGACGCGGGGAGGATGCAGGACGGATGGAAAGAGGATGCGGAACGGAAGCCCAGCGGATGGAAGCAGATGGAGCGGATGGCACATCTGCTAGGTTTCCGGGGGGCTTCAGCAAAGCGGATGCAGAATGGATACAGCGGATGCAGAGGGGAAGCCTAGCGGATGCACAGTGGAAGCCTAGCGGATGCCTGGCGTTAATTGCACATGCGGGGGGGATGCATTGCGCAAGCCCCGCGGATATACCAGAAGCAGCTCGGAAGCAGGTCACCATTCAGAGGAAAGACCTGCTTCCAGACACATCGACTGCCTTGCCTGTCCTGCCTGCATGTCTGCCTGCATGTCTGCCTGCAAGCCTTGCGGCCAGCCTTGCTGCCAGCCTCCCTGCCAGCCTTGCTGTCTGCCTGCCTGCCAGCCTCGCTGCCAGCCTTGCTGTCTGCCTGCCTGCCAGCCTTGCTGTCTGCCTGCCTGCCAGCCTTGCTGCCAGCCAGTCTGCCTGCCAGCCTTGGTGCCTGCCTGCTTGCCTGCCTGCCAGCCTTGGTTCATGCCTGCCTGCCAACCTTGGTGCCTGCATGCCTGCCAGCCTTCCTGCCAGTCTTGGTGCCGGCCTTGCTGCCTGCCTGTCTCCCAGCCTTGCTGCCTGCCTTGGTGCCTGCCTCCCTGCCATCCTTGGTGCCTGCCTTGGTGCCTGACTGCCTGCCTGCCTGCCAGCCTTGGTGCCTGCCAGCCTTGCTCTCTGCCTGCCTGCCTGCCAGCCATCCTGCCAGCCTCCCTACAAGCCAGCAACCCCACAACCATGCGGAAGCACAGCAAGCCTCAGCCATCTGCTGCCAGCCCTGGCAAGAGGGACAGGGCTACCATCCCGCCCCCTGCCCTCACTCAGGTTCTGCTGGGGCTTCTGCACCACGGGCTCGCTCTTCTGGGGCTGGGGCTTCTGCTGCTTCTGCTTTTGGAGGAGCTGACAACAAGCACTCCAGCACCAGCCACCTCCACAGCACCTGGACCCTTCACCCCTGAGACTGAGCGACCAAGAGGAGTGCCAGAGACTCATTTTTGTTTTATAGCTTCTTGTTAATAAAGTCAATTTTTGATTCATACACTTGCTTCATTTCTTTTTTTTAATAAAGTCTTGCTGGAAACTTTTAGAAATGGTTTAAGCCTTTGCATGATTGTGGGATGGGTTAAGATAGCAGTGGGTTGGGCAGGGATACCTGTGGGATGGGCAGGGATACCTTTGGGATGGGTAATAGCTGTGGGATAGATAAACCTCCAGTGCAAGCATAGTGGGACTGTATGGTCCACCCTCCCAGGTGCCACACCTATGGCCCTTTATTATCAATAACAATGTAATCATTGATCCACACATTTCAACATAAACACAACTCTTTATTAAATGCCCTGTTCATTATAGGGCCACTCAACATACATGGCCCAATCTCATCAGTTTGATGAGACAGGCTGAAGGAAGCATCCATTAAGCATCTATCATCCTGTCTTGCCACTCCACCGCTCCAGCTGGGGAGTTGCACCAGTGTTTCAGGAGGTTGCGCTGCTTCTTCCCTTCACGTGAGGCTCTGTCGGGGCCTTGCATATCCTGAGTGTCTATCAGGTTTCGCCCTTGCCTCCATTCCCCAGGCTCCATGTCCCCATTGCCTTGTTGGAGGTCCACGAGCCTGTTCTGCAAGACTGGGTAGCGGGTGCGCATGAGATTGTGCAGGATGCAGCAAGCTTCCATGATCCTCCTCACAGTCTCTGGGCGATGCTGCATGGTCGTGAGAAGTACCTGGAACCTGTTGGCCAGAATGCCAAAGGCGTTCTCCACCACCTGCCTTGCCCTGGACAGCCTGTAGTTGAAGATCCTCTCTTCACGGGTGAGGACTCTGGAAGTGTAGGGCTTCATGAGGTAGGTTGTGAGGGAGAAGGCGTCATCCCCCACGATGAAGTAGGGCACATCTTGTGTGTTGTTGGGCAGGGGTTCTGGATCTGGGAAGCCCACGATGAGGTTGCCTTCCAGCTCCTCCTTGAGGTGACTGGCGTTGTATACCTGGGCATCTGAAGATGAGCCGTTGCCTGAAGCATCGATGTACATGAACTTGTAGTCAGCATCGACCATGGTGAAGAGGACAATGCTGAAGAAGCCCTTGTAGTTGAAATAAGTGGACCCCAACTTGGCTGGAGCTTTGCAGGCCACATGCTTGCCATCTATGGCTCCAACGGTGTGTGGGAAGTTCCACTTCTGATACCACTGCTCTTCAACTTTCTTCCATCCTTCTTCAGTGGAGGGGCACTGGAGGAGCTCCTCCTTGTATTCTTCGATGATGGCCTGCACCACTTCTCTGACCACAATGCTCATGGTGTTGTGTGGCACCCTCCATCCGTACTGCATGCTGCTGTAGGTGGTCCCTGAGGCCAGGTGGCACAGAGTGAGTGCCACCTTGAGCCCAGGTTCCAGGCTGGGCCGGAAGTTGGTGCTCTGCTTGGTCAACCTGAGTGTCAGCTGCTGCACAACTTCGTCAAACATGGCTGGAGGCATCCTCATGAAGTTCTGGAATGCACGAGTGTCTTCGTTCCTGAGCTCCACCATCAGCTTGTTGTACAGTCCGTCCTCTGCTCTTGTGGTGATCCATCTTCGTACCCAGAGGCTTCTTGGCCGCCTCTTTTTCTTCCCATAGTAGAGTTCACAGAGCCTGTAGATGGCTTCGCACTGTTGCAGAAGGATGGTGGCTGCCAAAAGGACTGTGTTACGATCCTCGATGGACATGACTGGATGCTGTGGAAGAGCAAGAGGCAGATGAAGGCTGCAGAGGTCTGCACCGCAGGGCTGCTGTTCTGAAAGTGAGATCCAGATGTGTTGCTCCCCCTTTTTCTCGGCTGTATAGGTGTCCCTTTGCATCCTCTAGGCATCCTCTATGCATCCTGTAGACATCCTTAATATCCGAGATAGGTCCCCTCTGCGGACGTTTTTTCCATTTTAAATGCTTTGTTTCCGCTTGGCATCCATTCTGCATTCGTTCTGCATCCGTTCTGCGTCTGTTTCACTTCCTCCCTGCGTCCAAGCGGATGCGAGTTGCGCGGATGTGCAGCGGATGCCTAGTGGATATAGCGGATGCATAGCGGATGCATAACGGACGAATTGGATACATTTTCCGCGCAAAAGTTTTGGGCAGCTCAAAACTTTCTGAGCAGATGAAACATCAATAGACGGATGCTGGACGGATAGAGAGGAAGCAAATTGGAGGCAGTGAGTACATCGCGTTAACCAACGGATGGCAAGCTTTTTTGTCTGTTTTACATCCTCTTTGCATCCGTTGGTGCAGTGTGACATGGGCTTTACACCTGCAAAAAAAAAAAAAAAAGTTAACCAGAGCTGTTGGAGACAAAGCTATAATCAAGATGAATGTATTTAAAGTTATACGATACATCTTGATTTCCTTTCTCAATAAAAGCAATTCCTTGTATTCTACCTGGTATCCTCCAAATGCATCAGATGAAGTTCATAGATATCCTGACTTGGATCTGTTATTATTAAATGACTATCACATATTGCAAGTACATTTCCTCACAAACCACCAAAGTAGAAAAAATTTCTTTTACTCCGTCCAACAGCCAATTTTTCCAACATTAGCTATCTCAGATTTATAAATCAGAAAGTAGTGAGGGTTGTTTTGTTTTTTCATTTATTTGCTTTCAAGAAATCTGTCCATTTGGTATATTGCAGATGGACAGCTTTTAGGACTATTGGTCAAAAGGCAAAAACAGTTCTCACCGTACCATTTGACATATATATACATGACTATTCTTTTCTAAAGTGCTAAATAGTGATCTTCATCTGATGACACAATTTTATTACTCAAATAATCCTCTATATGTTTAAATTAGAGTCCTAATTTATAGCATTGCGATGCCTTGAGATTCCAAGCGAGATAACTTGTTAACTTTCATAAGTAAAACCTTTTGGTACTCTTCATTTGATGAGGATAATTGGAATTTCACTGTTGTCTAATTAACTTTAATGGAATCTATTCATAGCTCCAATATTGCTTCTACTGAAATAAAAAAAAAACCACCAGTGTGTTCAGTGGGAACAGGATTGGGCCCCTGGTATGCATATCAAAGGAAGCAGGCATCCTTACCTTAATATTTTCTGAATACATCCTTTTGATTGCTATGAGGGGATAAGACACCTGATAAATATAATAGATGAAAGCCTATTATCTATACCATCTGTATTATAAGAAATAAACAATTTATGTGGGATGTGTGTCTGTGTCTATGTCTGTTTCTGTGTGTGTGTGTGTATACACACATACTGTACCCTTCTGGAAAAGTTGACCTGGTTACTAAAGGACAAGTTTTTAAATATGATGCCAATGAAATTTTCAACAACACACATTTTAACAATATTTCTCATGCCTCAGCAGATTAGATATATCTTCAGAGCAAAATATAAATATAGTGCCAGGATTTTATCTTATCCTTTCTCGAGTGCTATCTGTTAAGTAAATTATTCAATATGGTTTTCTAAATAAACATGAATCTCTAAGGCTGAGTCCTTAGAATTTTTTAAAAGACAAGCAATTAATTGAACCTTTCTTTTTTTTTTCCTTTGCACCTGGAACATTTTGAATAAACATAATGCACCAGCTATCAACACATGTGAACTGGCTACATGTATTCACAGTATACATTGTTCAATTTCACTTTTTCTCAGAAAAGTCAGTGTTTCTCTTATAGGTAGTAGAAAAATATGTTGAATGTTCGGAGTGAGGATGTTAATATACATTGGGATCTACTGTGGGTAGTTGATATAAGATTTATTATTATATACATATTTCCTATTTCTCAACTGCCCATCTCTCTCAGAGGAACCACTAAAATATTTTAAGTTTTTATTACTGGATGGTTCTTTTGAATAAAAGCCCAATCTAAAATAGTGGTTAAAAAACAATAGCAACAGCAGTAGCAAAGCTGAATCTAACTTATCACTCTCCAATTGTAGGTGCTACTGGTTGTTGCTATGTTAAAACTTAACAGCACACATGCTCAACAGAACTCCTGAACCCAAGAAAGATAAGTTCTATTTTATATCATTTTTAACTCACCCCAAGTGCTCTGTTCTTGATTCAAAATCACTCCAAATCTGCCACCAATGTGCCAAAAGATACTGAGGGGGGAAAATGACCTGATGTGTGCAATCATAGAACATCTTGATGCCTTCAAATACAAGTAATTCTTATGAGTTAGTATCATTTGTTGAATGAAAACAGCTCTAGGGCTGATTTCTTTCATGTAGTCTGTTGATTTCCTCACTATTTCTCTTTTCTGTTTCTAGAAGTTGCTTTGACTCATCTACCTGGCTGGCCTAAGAATATTTTACATTTTTAAGTTATTGTTTTAGGCCTCAATAGGTGGCAACATCTGGACAGCCATGTTTGGGCTTGCATGAGGCTAACAGCAAGAGGATAGCAACACTTTCAATTGAATTTAGTATCATGAAAAGAAAGAGAATTGATAAAATAAATAAATGCCAAAATCTTGTTCCTGTTTCTTTATGTGTTATTTGACAAAAGCTGTCTTTGAACACAATCCTATTGGAAGTTTGATAGGCAGAAAAGATCTTGGACATAAGCAATATGGAAAACTTTTTAATGCTTTTTTAAAAAGCATTAAATTTTTAAAGACAATTAATAAATTTACAAATTTTTCAAATACTGATTATGCAGAGTTTATTCACTTTGTTATTAGTATCCTTCATAGAATATCTTTCATAACAATTAAGACCCCAAAGACCAGCTTTGTTTAGAAACTTTTTCTCTATATATACTCTCTAGATATACATATATCCATCTCCATCTCCATATCCATATCCATATCCATACATACATATATACATACATACATATTTTCTTAAGTTTTCATGGGTACTTACATGAATGCTGTTCAGCTTCCTTCGGGTATTATCCCACATCATTGTAGTTGTGCTTTTAAAGTTGTCGCAACGTTTTGGCAGAATCTCATCTGCCATCATCAGGCTTCTGTATTGAGTTCATCTGGGAGTCAGGCTATCACAGCCATTTAGTTTTAAATTTGAGGCTAGCCTACTGTTGAGCCAGAATGCTTTTTTCTTCATCCTAATTGGTTGGAAGTCTTGGTCATGTTTATTGGTCTTGGAGTTTGCTTGATTGGTGTTTCTGGTTTATTCTGTCTGTTTTGTGGCTTTGATTGGCTGGCAACATTATGTTCATGTATTGGAGGCTTTCAGTGCAGCTTGGCTTCGAGTAAAAGGACAGCTATCATCTATTAGGAAGCTAAGTTTCATCTGGGTGCCTGGTTGGGGTGTGTTTGAGCTGAAGGTATCAGGGGGAGTCTGTTTGTGCCCAGGTGTTTGCCTGGCTTGTGGTGTGGAGATCTTTCTGTTTGAGAGAGCAGGCTTCCAAACGATTGACAGTCTGTTAGAATCATCTCTTCTATTCATGCTTTCAGGACTTTTTTTCAATCTCTATGGCTTCTCTGATGATTCTGTGGCTGGGGTTTTCTACAGTGGCTAGGGTTTTGGTGCCATTGAAGTTCATGTTCTGACCTGTGGCTTTCAAGTGTGGGACTAGTGAGGAGACTGAACTATGCACCCTGACTAAAATATTGACAGCCAATGGCTTTCACAAAAACAACATCACCAACTTGATCCACAAAAACACACCAAGACATAGTAGAGACCTAGAAGATGAACAGACCTATGGAACAGCTGTCCTGCCCTAAACAATTTCCTCATACACCTAAAGCCCATGTCACACTGCCCAACGGATGCAAAAAGGACACAACGGACGAGCAAAATATTCCATTGTTATCCGCTCTCAAAAGGGGCAAAAATTTGCATAACCGGAGCGGATAACACGGATGCAGGGCAGATGCAAAGTGGATGCGGAACGGAAACCCAGCGGATGGAAGCGGATGAGGGCGGATAGCACATCCGCTAGGCTTCCGGGGGACCTCAGCAAAGCGGATGTGGAATGGATACAGCGTATGCAGAGCGGACGCCAAACGGATGAAGCGGATGCACAGAGGATGCACAGCGGATGCACAGCGGAAGCCTAACAGATGCCTGGCATTAATTGCGCATGCGGGGGGGATGCATTGCGTCAGCCCCACGGATATAATGGAAGCAGCTCGGAAGCAGGTCGCCATTCAGAGGAAAGACCTGCTGCCGGACGGATTGGCTGCCTTGCCTGCCCTGCCTGCATGTCTGCCTGCAAGCCTTGCTGCCAGCCTGCCTGCAAGCCTTGCTGCCAGCAGGTCTGCATGCCAACCTTGCTGCCTGCCTTCCTGCCAGCCTTGGTTCATGTCTGCCTGCCAGCCTTGATGCCTGCCTGCCTGCAAGCCTTCATGCCAGCCTTGATGCCAGCCTTCCTGCCAACCTTGGTGCCTGCCTGCCTGCATGCCTGCCAGCCTTCCTGCCAGCCTTCCTGCCAGCCTTGCTCTCTGCCTGCCTGCAAGCCTTGGTGGCTGCCTGCCTGCCAGCCTTGGTTCCTGCCAGCCTCCCTGCCAGCCAGCAACCCCACAACCATGCGGAAGAACAGCAAGCCTCAGCCATCTGCTGCCAGCCCTTGCAAGAGGGACAGGGCTACCATCCCGCCCCCTAGCCGTCACTCTCGATCTGCTGGGGCTTCTGCACCACGGGCTCGCTCTTCTGGGGCTGGGGCTTCTGCTGCTTCTGCTTCTGGAGGAGCTGATGAAAAGCACTCCAGCACCAGCCACCTCCACAGCACCTGGACCCTTCACCCCTGAGACTGAGCGACCAAGAGGAGTGCCAGAGACTCATTTTTGTTTTATAGCTTGTTGTTAATAAAGTCAATTTTTGATTCACACACTTGCTTCATTTTTTTTTTTAATAAAGTCTTGCTGGAAACTTTTAGAAATGGTTTTAGCCTTTGCATGCTTGTGGGATGGGTAAGGATACCTGTGGGATGAGTTAGGATACCTGTGGGATGGGTAATAGCTGTGGGATGGGTTAGGATAGCAGTGGAATAGATAAACCTCCAGTGCAAGCATAGTGGGACTGTATGATCCACCCTCCCAGGTGCCACACCTATGGCCCTTTATTATCAATAATAATATAATAATTATCAACATAAACACAACTCTTTATTAAACGCCCTGTTCATTGTAGGCCAACCAAACATACATGTCATCCGTGTGATGAGACAGGCTGAAGGAAGCATCCATTAAGCATCTACCATCCTGTCTTGCCACTGCACTGCTCCAGCTGGGGAGTTGCACCAGTGTCTCAGGAGGTTGCGCTGTTTCTTCGCTTCATGTGAGGCTCTGTTGGGGCCTTGCACATCCTCAGTGTCAATCAGATTTTGCCCTTGCCTCCATTCACCAGGCTCCATGTCCCCATTGCCTTGTTGGAGGTCCACAACCCTGTTCTGCAAGACTAGGTAGCAGGTGCGCATGAGATTGTGCAGGATGCAGCAAGCTTCCACGATCCTCCTCACGGTCTCTGGGAGATGCTACATAGTGATGAGAAGTACCTGGAACCTGTTGGCCAGAATGCCAAAGGCGTTCTCCACCACCCGCCTTGCCCTGGACAGCCTGTAGTTGAAGATCCTCTCTTCACGGGTGAGGACTCTGGAAGTGTAGGGCTTCATGAGGTAGGTTGTGAGGGAGAAGGCGTCATCCCCCACGATGAAGTAGGGCACATCTTGTGTGTCGTTGGGCAGGGGTTCTGGATCTGGGAAGCCCACGATGAGGTTGCGTACCAGCTCCTCCTTGAGGTGACTGGCGTATACCTGGGCATCTGAAGATGAGCCGTTGCCTGAAGCATCGATGTACATGAACTTGTAGTCAGCATCGACCATGGCGAAGAGGATGATGCTGAAGAAGCCCTTGGAGTTGAAATAAGTGGACCCCGACTTGGCTGCAGCTTTGCAGGCCACGTGCTTGCCATCTATGGCTCCAACGGTGTGTGGGAAGTTCCACTTCTGATACCACTGCTCTTCAACTTTCTTCCATCCTTCTTCAGTGGAGGGGCACTGGAGGAGCTCCTCCTTGTATTCTTCGATGATGGCCTGCAACACTTCTCTGACCACAATGCTGATGTTGTTGTGTGTCACCCTCCAGCCGTACTGCATGCTCCTGTAGGTGGTCCCTGAGGCCAGGTGGCGCAGAGTGAGTGCCACCTTGAGCCCAGGTTCCAGGCTGGGCTTGAAGCTGGTGTTTGCCTTGGTCAACCTGGGTGTCAGCCGCTGCACAACTTCGTAAAACATGGCTGGAGGCATCCTCATGAAGTTCTGGAACGCCCGAGTGTCTTCGTTCCTGAGCTCCACCATCAGCTTGTTGTAAAGTCCGTCCTCTGCTCTTCTGGCGAACCATCTTCGTACCCAGATTCTTTTTGGCTGCCTCTTTTTCTTCTCACAGTAGAGTTCACAGAGCCTGCAGATGGCTTCGCACTGTTGCAGAACAATGGTGGCTGCCGAAAGGACTTTGTTACAATCCACGGTGGACATGACTGGGTGCTGTGGGAGAGGAAGAGCCAGATGAAGGCTGCAGAGGTCTGCACCGCTGGGCTGCTGTTCTGAAAGTGAGATGCAGATGAATTGCTCCCCCTTTTTATAGGAAATATAGATTTTCTGCTAGGCATCCTCTAGGCATTCTCTAGACATCCTTAATATCCAAGATAGGTCCCCTCTGAGAATGTTTTTTCTGTTTTAAATGCTTTGTTTCCGTGCTGCATCCGCTAGGCATCCATTCTGCATCCGTTCTGTGTCCGTTCCACTTCCTCCCTACTTCCGGGCGGATGGAGTTGCACGGATGCGTAGCGGATGCCTAGCGGATGTGTAACGGATGCGTAACGGATGCGTAACGGATGCCTAGTGGATGCATAGCGGATGCAGAATGGATGAACTGGATACATTTTCCGCGCAAAAGTTTTGGGCAGCCCAAAACTTTCGGAGCAGATGAAACGTCAATAAACGGATGCTGGACGGATAGAGAGGAAGCAAAATGGAGGCAGTGAGTACATCGCGTTTTCCAACGGATGGCAAGCTTTTTTGTCCATTTTACATCCTCTTTGCATCCGTTGGTTCAGTGTGACAGGGGCTTTAACAACACACACCCCAAAATCAAGTTCACCATGGAAATGGAAATAAACAAACAACTACCATTCCTAGATGTACTAATGTACAAAAGAACAGATGGCACACTGGGACACACCGTATACCAGAAGAAAACACACACCAACCACTACCTCAACGCCCAATCCCACCACCACCAGCACAGATAAATTCTGTGGCCAAAACACTAATAACCAGAACCAAACGCCTGGCAGACAAGACACATATAAAGACTGAACTATGCACCCTGACTAAAGTATTGACAGCCAATGGCTTCCACAAAAACAAAATCACCAGCTTGATCCACAAAAACACACTAAGACAGAATACAGACCTAGAAGATGAACAGACCTATGGAACAGCTGTCCTGCCCTACATAAGAGGGACGACAGACAAAATCAGTAAGATACTACATAGGCATCACATCAAGACTGCCTTCAAAACAGACAAAAAAATAGCAGCCATCCTTAGAAACCCCAAAGGAATAATTGACCTGGAAAACCAAGGCATATACGAAGTCCCCTGTGCTTCATGCCCAGCCACATACATTGGACAGACTAATAGAAGAATAAGAACCTGCCTGGATGTACACAAAAATGCAGTAAAAAAGCTGGAACACACTTCCTCACTAGTCCAACACATGAAATCCACAGGTCATAACATCAACTTCAATGGCACCAAAACCCTAGCCACTATAGAAAACCCCAGCCACAGAATCATTAGAGAAGCCATAGAGATTGAAAAAAGACCTGAAAGCATGAATAGAAGAGATGATTCTAACAGACTGTCAATCATTTGGAAGCCTGCACTCTCAAACAGAAAGATCTCTACACCACAAGCCAGGCAAACAGATGAAACCCACCTTCCTAATAGATGATAGACGTCCTTTTACTCAAAGCCAAGCTGCACTGAAAGCCTCCAATACATGAACACAATGTTGCCAGCCAATCAAAGCCACAAAACAGACAGAATAAACCAGAAACACCAATCAAGGAAACTCAAAGACCAATAAACACAGACCAAGACTCCCAACCAATCAGGATGAAGAAAAAAGCATTCTGGCTCAACAGTAGGCTAGCCTCAAATTGAAAACTAAATGGCTGTGATAGCCTGACTCCCAGATGAACTCAATACAGAAGCCTGAAACGTTGCTACAACTTTAAAAGCACAACTACAATGACGTGGGATAATACCCGAAGAAAGCTGAACAGCATATATATATTTTTTACGTTTTTGCGGGTACTTACATGAATGCAGTTCAGCTTCCTTCGGGTATTATCCCACGTCACTGTAGTGCTTTTAAAGTTGTAGCAACGTTTCAGCAGAATCTCATCTGCCATCATCAGGCTTCTGTATGGAGTTTCTATGTGGGTCAGGCTATCACAGGCGTTGGTTTTAAATTTGAGGCTAGCTTATTGCTGTGCCAGGATGTTTTTTTCTACATCCTGATTTGTTGGGAGTCTTTGTCTGTGTTTATTGGACTTGGAGCTTGTTTGATTCGTGTTTCTGGTTTCTTCTGTCTGTTTTGTGACTTTGATTGGCTGGCAACACTGTGTTTCTGTGTTGGAGGCTTTCAGTGCAGCATGGCTTCGTGTGAAAGGACGGCTATTATATATCCAGCTCAAACACACCCCAACCAGGCACCCAGATGAAACCTAGCTTCCTAATAGATAATAGCTGTCCTTTCATGCGAAGCCAAGCTGCATTGAAAGCCTCCAATACAGAAACACAGTTTCTCAACAAAAAAACTCAATACAGAAGCCTGATGATAGCAGATGAGATTCTGCTGAAATGTTGCTACAACTTTAAAAGCACAACTACAATGACGTGGGATAATACCCGAAGGAAGCTGAACAGCATACATGTAAGTACCCGCGAAAGATTAAAAAAAAAACATATATATATATGTAAGTATACACACATATATATACATGTGTGTATGTGTGTGTGTGTGTGCTGTTCAGCTTCCTTCGGGTATTATCCCATGTCACTGTAGTGCTTTCAAAGTTGTAGCAACGTTTCAGCAGAATCCCATCTGCCATCATCAGGTTTCTGTGTGGATGTGGGTCTCACAGCCTCTGGTTTCAAATTCGAGGCTGGCCTATTCTGATTGGCTGGGAGTCTTGGTCTGTATTTACTGGACTTGGAGTTTCATTGATTGGTGTTTCTGGTTTCTTCTGTCTGTTTTGTGGCTTTGATTGGCTGGCAACACTCTGTTCCTGTGTTGGAGGCTTTCAGTGCAGCTTGGCTTCGTGTGAAAGGACGGCTGCTTTCCATTAGGAAGCCAGGTTTCACCTGGGTGCCTGGTGGGGGGGTGTTCGAGTTGGAGGCATCAGAGGGAGTCTGTTTGTGCTCAGGTGTTTGCCTGGCTTGTGGTGTGGAGATCTTTCTATTTGAGAGTGCAGGCTTCCAAATGATTGACAGTCTGCTGGAATCATCTCTTCTATTCATGCTTTCAGGTCTTTTTTCAATCTCTATGGTTTCTCTGATGATTCTGTGGCTGGGGTTTTCCTCAATGCCCAATCCCACCACCTCAACACCCAATCCCACCACCACCCAGCACAGATAAATTCTGTGGCTAAAACACTAATTACCAGAACCAAACGCCTGGCAGACAAGACACATATAAAGACTGAACTATGCACCCTGACTGAAGTATTGACAGCCAATGGCTTCCACAAAAACAAAATCACCAACTTGATCCACAAAAACACACCAAGACATAACAGAGACCTAGAAGATGAACTGACCTATGGAACAGCTGTCCTGCCCTACATAAGAGGGACGACAGACAAAATCAGTAAGATACTACATAGGCATCACATCAAGACTGCCTTCAAAACAGACAAAAAAATAGCAGCCATCCTTAGAAACCCCAAAGACAAAATTGACCTGGAAAACCAAGGCATATATGAAGTTCCCTGTACATCATGCCCGGCCACATACATTGGACAGACCAATAGGAGAATAAGTACCCGCCTGGATGAACACAAAAATGCAGTAAAAAAGCTGGAACACACCTCCTCACTAGTCCAACACATGAAAACCACAGGTCACAACACCAACTTCAATGGCACTAAAACCCTAGCCACAATAGAAAACACATGTAAGTACCCGCGAAAGCTTTAAAAAACATATATATATACACATGGATCTTTGGTTATTCGGGTTTTCTCCCGTGTAAAATTGGAAGTATCTAGGCAACATTTCGATGAAGTCTCATTCATCATCTTCAGGCTTGTTTCTTCGGCTCTGTGCTTCTCAGAGTAATGTGAGCTTGCAGCTGATTCTTCCTTTTAACTGCGAGTGGGGGTGTGACTTGATTGGGTGGGGGCTTGGTTGTGTTCTGATTGGGTAGGGGTGTATTCTCATTGGTTGGGTTTTGGCTGTGTTCTGATTGGTAGGGGGGGTTGGCTGTGTTCTGATTGGCTGGGGGTGTGTTCTGTTCAGGTGGGGGCTTGGCTGTGCTCAGGTTAATCTTAGTTGCTGGTGGATTTGAGCTGGTGAGCTGTGATCCTGTTGTTTAGCTTTGCGTTGGTGGTTGTGCCACATCTTCATGGTGGGTGTCAGTTCGCTTCTTGTATGGGTCAGAGGGGTTTGAAGCGGGTAGTGATGCAGCTGCAATACAGCTTCTGGTCCGTGGTCGTGTCTCATCATCTGTGTGAGTGTGAGTCTTTTTTCTACGTGGAAGTGTGGTGGCAGCATCTTGTGTGGCACTCGTGGGTGTGGGTCTGGTGTCATTCTTCATGTTAGGTACTCATTTATTAATGAGGGCAGGTTTCCAAATGACTGGTAGGTGGGAGGTATCATCTCGTTTATTCATGCTGTGTGGGCGTTTTTCTATCTCTATGGCTTCTCTGATTATTCTGTTGTTGAAGTGTTCGGTTTTGGCGATAGTTCTGGTATTTTTAAAGTCAATTTCATGTCCTGTGGCTTTGAGGTGTTGGACCAGGGAAGAGGTCAGTTCTTCTTTTTTGATTGAGTTCTTGTGTTCTTCAATGCGTGCACTAATTCTTCTGTTGGTTTGTCCGATGTATGTGGTGGGACAGGCAATGCAAGGGATTTCGTATACTCCTTGGTTTTCTAACTCAATTTTGTCTTTAGGGTTTCTTAGGATGGTGGATATTTTTCTATTTGTGCAGAATACTGTTTTAATGTTGTGTCTTTGGAGGATCTTGCTGATTTTGTCTGTAGTGCCTTTTATATATGGGAGGAGGGCTTTGCCATTCTCTTGTTCTCTGTCTTGGCTTTTGGTTGGGGTTTCTTTTTGGATTAGGTGGGTAATCTTCTTTTTTTGGAATCCATTGTAAGTGTAAGTCCATTAGTGAGAGTGTGTAGTTCGGTTTTTAATTGTTGTTCGTCAGCTAAGCATTTTGTTCTGGAGATGAGTGTCTCGGCTATGGAATTGATCTGTGCTGGGTGGTGGTGTGAGAGTGCATGTAGATAGTGGTTTGTATGTGTTTTCTTCTGGTAGATGGTGTGTCCTAGGGAGCCATTGGATTTTTTGTATACTAAGACATCTAGGAAGGGAAGTTGACTGTTGGCTTCTGTTTCCATGGTGAATTGTATTTTGGGGTGTAGGCTGTTGAGGTGTGTGAGGAAGTTGTTCAGTTTTTCTTTCCCATGTGGCCAGATTATGAAGGTGTCATCTATGTATCTGAGCCAGAGTTTGGGTTTGTGATCATATTTTTCTTGAGCTTGTGTTTCAAAGTGTTCCATGTAGAGGTTTGCGACGACAGGTGAGAGGGGTGATCCCATGGGTGCTCCTTCTATTTGTTTGTATTTTTGTCTGTTGTAGGTGAAGTATGTATTGGATAGGCAGTGGTTGGTAAGATCTAGGATGTACTTGGGGGGTTGTATTTGTTTTGGATGGCTGTCAAGGCTTCTTTTGTAGGCACTTGGGTGAAGAGGGATATGACATCGAAGCTCACTAGTAGGTCACTGGGTTGTAAGTTTTGTTTCTTTATGATCTCGATGAACTGGAATGAGTTCCTTACATGTGAATTGATGGATTCTGCATAGGGCTGTAGTTGTTTGGTGAGAAATTTGGCTAAGTTTTGTAGAGGTGAGCCTATGGAGCTGACTATTGGTTGTAGTGGGGTTCCTTCTTTGTGTATCTTGGGGAGACCATAAAGCTTAGGCATCTGGATGATTTTTCTCTGGGTATGATTCTTTGCTGGATTTCTTCGCTGATGGGGGAGGCTTTTATTTTGGATCTGGTGGTTTTTTCTAGGTAGGTGGTGGGGTCAGTGTTTAGGGGTTTGTATGTGGGGTCTTGGAGTAGGTTGATTAACTTGGTTTGGTAGTCAGATGTATTCATAACCACTGTCGCATTGCCCTTGTCTGCTGGTAGGATTATTATGCTGGTGTCTTCTTTCAGGTTAAGTAATGCAGTTTGTTCTTCTTTGGATAAGTTGCTTTTGGGTGGTTTGCTTGTGCAGAGGATGTTGGTGATTTCGAGTCTGATTCTGTTAGCATCATCAGGGTTGGTTTTGGTCAGGCTGGTTTCAACTCCGCATATGATGGTTTCTGTGGGGATGTGTTTTGGAGCAACAGCAAAGTTGAATCCTTTCGAAAGGACATTGGTTTCAGCTTCAGTGAGGATCTTGTCTGAGATGTTGTGCACTGTTTGTTTCATGTGTGGCTGTGAGCGGGGAGGAGTTTGTTTCTGGTGTTGTAGTTTTCTGAGTTTGTTGGTATGTGTGTCTGTCTTGAGGGTTTGTCTAGATGCAAACAGAATCGGACTTTTAAATATTTAAATTTTAAACCAATGGTTCTGATAGCCTAACCCACATACGAACTCAATACAGAAGCCTATGATGGCAGATGAGATTCTGCTGAAACATTGCTACAACTTTAAAAGCACTACAATGACATGGGATAATACTCGAAGGAAGCTGAACAGCACACATGTAAGTACCCGTGAAAACTTATGTATATATATATACACATATACATACATACATACATACATACATACATACATACATACATATATATATATTCGTAGATTTTCATGGGTACAGGTATGTAGGTCTAGGTGTGTTCGGGTCTTTTCCCATGTAAGATTAAGAGTATCTTGGCGACGTTTCGGCAAGGTCCCACATGCCATCCTCAGACTGGTGCTTTCGGCTTCGTGACAGTGCAAGCAGTGTGTGATAAGAGCTACCATCTCTCTATAAATTCTGGATACACAAGCACAATACAGAACACAATATACAAGCCTCAAACGAACACAATACAGAAGCCTGATGATGGCAGATGAGATTCTGCTGAAATGTTGCTACAACTTTAAAAGCACAAGTGTAATGACATGGAAAATACCTGAACAAAGCTGAATACCATACATGTAAGTATTTGCAAAAACGTAAGAAAATATATATATTATGCATACATGCATACACACACACACACACATATATGTTCACACATATACAAACACACCCAAAATCTCCAAATATTTTTTTAATTTCCATTGTAATTTTATTTAAACAAATGAATCTCAAAATCTAGATCTTTTCTTCAGATAAACCTTATATTTTCCAATCATGATAGTTGTTTATATATTAGGTACTATTTTGTATGTAATTGTGCTACACTTCAGCATCTCTAAATTAATTCACATTAATCTAGTTACCCAAATTACATTTGAAAATTTATTTTAATGTGACAGCATGGCTAATTTATTCCTTTGTTACTCTGTTCCTCTGTCTCCAGGGCAATGCAACTGCATAGCTTCTCTGTCTACCATAGTCTGAGGGCTCCAGTACATTGCATTATTATTGTAAATCATCTAGATAGCATTTTAGTGTGTAGAATGCTTTAATTGGATGAGTGTGTGTGTGTGTGTATCTCTTCTCTCTCTCTCTTTTGTCCCCATAGCAATGTTTTGTGCTGTTTACTTTCCCCTTTTAACAAGGTATTTTGGAAAGACAAAACTATTCATGTGTTGTGCTTGAATAAGGCACATAAGAGGGACAGTCCATCAGCTATGTTCAAATGTTCTCAATCTTATGTAAGTGAGAAGATTCAGAGGTGACTCTATTAGATGTGTATGAATGGGAGAAAAGGCCTTGAACAGCTCTGCATCAGGGCTCCCAGGAATCAAACGGTTCTACTCATGCTGAAACAAACATTTATTTGTTTGTTTGCTTGTTTGTTTGTTGAACATATATTAGATAACACATATAAATATAAACATGAAATGGGTATAAATAAAAGGGAACATTAGGACAGGGACAGTAGGCATGTTGGTGCACTTATGCATGCCCCTTACAAACCTCTTAGGAATGGGGTGAGGTCAACAGTAGATAGTCTAAGGCAGGGACCGGTTCAGGTGAACCAAATGTTAAAATTATATCTGGTTCGCCAAATCGGTATTGCAACCTGCCTGGATGGCTCCTCCCACCCTGCCCTGCTCCTCCCAGGAGTCTACACACAATGCAGGTAAGTACAGGGTCTGCATGAAAACTGGGAAGAGGAAAAATGGGCCTTCTGGAAGTCTGGAAACAGGCCTGTTTCTGGATTCCTGAGAGTCTCCAGAGCCGGGGAGAGGCTGTTTTTGCCCTCCAGAGGCCCGGGGAAGGCAAAAAATGGCCCTCCCAGAAGTTCTGGAAGTTCAAAATTCAAAAACATTTTCATCCTCCCAAAGGTGCAGAGGCTTCCCCTGGGTCTCTGTGAAAACAGCTTCGCCCGGACTCTGGAGGCCCACCGGAAGCCAGAGCCTGGGGGAGGCTGTTTTCCCAGAGGTTCAGGGGAAGCCTCTCCACCCTTGGGAGAATGAAAATGGCCTTCCCTGGGTTCTGGAGACCCACTGGAAACTGGAAACAGGAAGATCTGGTAGGCCATGCCTACCATGGCCACGCTCACCCAGCAACCGGGCAGCAAACCGGTTGCTGGGATTTTTGAATCTCACCCTTTGGGGTTTGGGAAAGAAACCACAGTGTCAGGTAGTGTATTCCAGGCATTGACCACTCTGTTGCTGAAGGCATATTTCCTGCAATCAAGTTTTGTGCAGCTTACCTTGAGTTTGTATCTATTGTGTGCTCTTGTATTGTTATGAAGCTGAAGTAATCATTGATAAGTAGGACATTGCAACATATAATTTTATGTTCTATGCTTAGGTCAGATTGCAGGCGGTGTAGTTCTAAATTGTCTAAGCCTAAAATTTCAAGTCTGGTGGCATAAGGTATTCTGCTGCAAGTAGAGGAGTGGAGGACTCTTCTTGTGAAATATATCTGGACTCTTTTGATTGTATTGATGTCAGATATGCAATGTGAGTTCCAAACAGATGAGCTGTATTCGAGAATTGGTCAAGTAAATGTTTTATATGCTCTAGTTAGTAGTACAATATTACCAGAGAAATAGCAACACAGGATTAGGTTAACAAATTAATGCCTTTTTGGCAGTATTGTTACAGTGGGCTCTAAGCACTTTAACACCACATTAACACCACTAAAACATTAAAACATTAACACCGCTAAACTTCCATTCAGTACATAGGGTTCATGGACCAGAAGCAGACCTATGACTACATGGTTGCCTTCTTATATAAGGGATCCTCAAACTAAAGAAGTACCAAAGTGTTTCATGAATGAGGATTTGGAACTGGCCTGATAACAGTGAGGTGATTCACATTATTGTTGTTGTTGCTTAAATTTACATTTATATTTATATGCTGCTTAGCTGCTTTTTGTACTAAGTAAGAACTCATATTCACCTTGCTTATTTCCCATATCTTGTGCAACAAAAGAGATGAACTTTATTGTCCATTTTCTTTTAAATTTTCTAATAAATGATTTAATACCCTCGTTACTATTGGACAAATCTTTATATGAAATTCTTGGGATATTTAATCTCCAACTTAGAAAAAATATTTTTAAAGCTATCCTATAGCTCTTCTTTTTGGTTATTTCTCTCTTCTACAGTTTGGCTTCCTTTGTTTGATACTCTTTGTTATGGACAATAGCCTCCTCTATCAGTTTTATTCAATCTGATGATTCTTCGTCCTCTCTCATAAGTTGCACCACTTTTTGTTCAATCCACCAACTTCTTCTACAAGCTTCTATTTGCTGAAGATATACACCACTTCATTTTCAGACAGGAATACAGACATTTTTTAAAAAAATATTTTATTTATAGTAACAAGGCAATCTTAAAAAAAAAGAAAAAATACAAATATAATCTAAAAGAACTTAGAATAAAATAGAATAAAGCTGGAAGGGAGGTTTTCTAGTCCAACTCCTTGCTCAAACAGGAGATCCTATACCATTTCAAATACATGGTCATTCAGTCATTTCTTAAAAATCTCCAATGATGAAGCATCTACAAGCTGTTCCACTGGTTAATTTTCCTCATTGTCGGGACCTTTCTCTTTAATTCCAGGTTGCTTCTGTCCTTGATTAGTTTCCATCCATTGTTTCTTGTCCTGCCCTCCGTGTTTGGAAAATAAGTTGATCCAAACTTAGGAAGGAATTTCCAAGCTTGGAAGGAAGGAAAATATACATATTACCAGGGTAGATATTTTGTGCTATCTTACAGTATGGTAATATTCTTTACTGTTCAAATTATAGTAATATATTATAGTATAATTAAGGTAATAGGCCAATGACTATTGAACAGTATAAAATATAAGGTAGATTATTTTTTCAATCAGAAATACAAAAATGCTAAAAACACTCCTACCGACCTTGCTCTGAAAATTGTTTCAGAGGAACACTCTTTCATTTGCCTCTTTGCTAGTTCATCACCAAGAAAAGGCCACTTTCCCTTCCGACTGATCTGTTAGAGGCCTCTGGGTTAAGCTTTCACAATTTATTTATTTTTTCTGTTTGGTAACAGGACGTTTTATTAGAAATTTCCTTGGGTAATTGGGTTTGGATTTGATTGGTTCTAAACTTTATTTTATGATAGCCCTTGGCTTCTTTCAGATGTCATTTAAAACATAATCATGGCATTGGAAATGTTTTATACTGAGTTAGATGTTTCCATACAAAATATTTTTATTAAATATTTTACTCTATCTGACTGGCTTCTGCGTAAACATGCCATGAGTGAAGCTCTAGAAAGGAGGAACATACAGAAAGAGATGAAAACTTCTGGAGAAACAAAGTAAAACTTTTTTTTTCTTTTTTTCTTTTTCTTCCTCTTCCTCTTCCTCTTCCTCCTCCTCCTCCTCGTCTTCTTCTCCTCCTCCTCCTCCTCCTCCTCCTCCTCCTCCTCCTCCTCCTTCTTCTTCTATCAGAATCATCAACATAACTTTTCAACAGTATTGCAGGCTAACTTTGCTCACTCCCAGCAGTTCAATCCTGACCGGTTCAAGGTTGACTTATCCTTCCATCCTTCCAAGGTCAGTAAAATGAGGACCTGGATTGTTGGGGACAATATGCTGACACTGTAAACCGCATAGAGAGGGCTGTAAAGCACTGCGAGGTGGTATATAAGTCTAAGCGCTATTGGCATTGCTATTGATATTACATAAGATATGGGCTCCTTGCAAGGAGAGCTTGATCTCTCTGATTGCATCAAATGAGTCATGCTTGAAAAACTTCCACAAAATACAGCAATAGGGCAGATATTGGACTGTGCCCAGATAACCTTGGATCGGGCTTTCCATCAACAGCTTCTCAATGATTCTGCGTTTTCATTTACAAGTGAATGGATTTATTTTTGCTGCCCTGTGCAATAAAGGCAAGCAGCGTCATTGAGATGCCTCACCATTGATGTCATAGTATCATGTAAGAAATACATAAGTAATCTGCTTTCTGCCTGTGTTCAGAAAAGTGGAATAAGTCAGCCAAGGCTTTAGACATACGCTGACAGAGAGTACAAGGTTTTCATGAAGCGGTTACCAGTTGCCCCTTAAGCCATTTGATATTTGTCAGTAATGTGGCAGCTTAAGAATTGGCCAACATTGAACTCTCAATTATTGAGGTTCACACTCTTCAAAAAGTCAGTGACTTTATAGATTCCTTCGTACAAGCACACAATCCTAGCAATTTATGTATACTGAACATTAAATGCCTGAAATCCAGAGAGATACTTTTTTTTTCAAGTAGCAGAATAAACTCTCAGGTACCCACAGTATCCAATTAGAAATCTGTATTGCTATAATAGAAACAAGTCTAAGTAGAATGAGTGTGTATCTGTGTGTGTGTTTGTGTATGTGTGTGTGTATGTGTATGCATCTTTTCCCCCTTGCTTTCAGGATCTGAAATCTGCTTCTTTTGATGCATCTCCCTATCTCATCCAATTCCATTTGATTTTTTTCAAAGATTCTTTCAAGTAAAATAAAGAAATAGGAAGTTGGCATGCCATGTGAGAAACTGCCAGATTCTGACAGGGACTCACTTTGTAATAATACCTCTGGGCATCATATAAGCTTCAGCATTCTCAATAAATGAAAACTGTAAGGCAGCTATAATGCAATATATAGTTTGGACATATGGACAAATGCTTCCTTATGAAAGGTAAGCCAGAGTAGTAGGATGTACTGGGAAAAAGAGCCACACCACAGATATCTAAAGGAGAAAATATGTTATGTCATTTGGATTCTGATGTCATTGTAGCTTGTGACATCATTGTAGCTTGCATAGTTTGTCTTCTGGTTCCTTAGATTTTTGTTGTATGCCACCTTACTAACCTAACTGCATAGATAAAGCAGGTTATTATTATTATTATTATTATTATTATTATTATTATTATTATTATT
>BLBF01000020.1:17143353-17163996 GCA_015471245.1 Laticauda colubrina | reverse complement strand
TTATTATTATTATTATTATTATTATTATTATTATTATTATTATTATTATCCTGCCTTTATTATTTTTATAAGTAGCTCAAGGCAGCAAACATACCTAATACTCTTTCTTCCTTCTATTTCCCCAAAACAATAACCCTGTGAGGTAGGTTGAGCTGAGAGAGATTGACAGGCCCAAAGTCACTATGCCTAAGGCCTGACTAAAACTCACAATCTTGACTAAAACAGTTTCAATGCCTAAGACCTGACTAAAACTCACAATCTCCTACTTCCTAGCCCAACAACTTAACCACTACACCAAATACAGTAGGTAAGTGAAATAGAATAGACTTTTTTGAGAGCTTTATGTTGTTACTTAGCTCTAAGCAATGCTATTAAAGTCTGTCCTAGAAAAGACCCCAAATTATGACAAAACAAGATTTCAGATTTGTGGGCTGCATAGCTGAAGAGCCAGTAGCAACTTCTTTTAACATATTTGACAACCTAAATGCGCATTTATTCTTAACAAGCTTCTTTATTTAATTACTGTGCTTCTGTTCTGTAGAGGAGTTGATTCAGTTTGCAAAAGAACAGAAAAAAGCAGCCTTTAATTAAAAACACCACAATAAAGCTGACAAACTTAAAAACAGTGAATGAAAACATTGATATGATTGTTTTTTAAAAAACAGAAAAATTAAACCGACAGTGAAGCTAACTTTAAAGTAATGTAAAGATAACTGTTTGATGATGTCTTATCATTCCTTATAAAGGGTCCTTAGTAACTTTCAGAGAAGTATAGCTCCCAGAGCAGCCCTAGATGAATCACTATTAAACTGCTCTAAGGCTATTGTTTAGCTATGTTCACAGTGTGATTGAAATAGTCTGTGTTTCCCCATATGAAATTTAATAATTCTGTTCAGTGACAGGCAATCCTTTTACTGTGATTACTCTTGACATGAACAATCATCATCATACTTTCACATATCACACTTGCCGCCTTGTATACATATATACACTTAGCATAATTTTTATTGTTCCAAACTTTCTTTAAAACCATCAGTAACTTACCCACACATGGACTACTTCCAAGTGAGGCCTTGGCCATTAGTAGAAATGTACATTTGCAGTAATTATTGTTCATTTATTTTTGTCATGGAGCTATGTTTCATCTCTGCTTTCCATCTGGGTCTCTTGCTATGTGATGGATTCCTCTTTCAAAAACATTCTTTACTTCTTTCTTCACTTCTTTCTTTATTTCTTTCCTTTCTTCTTTCTTTATTTTTTTCTTTTCTTTCTTTCTTTCTTTCTTTTTTCTTTCTTTCTTTCTTTTTCTTTCTTTCTTTCTTTCCAGTATTCTAAGACAAATTTTGCACAGTATTCCAGTATTCAGAACTATAGAAATATCCCTCTTTGAGGCTCAGCCATCAAAAACAAAAAATGTATTTAATTTTTATTTATTTAGGAGAATAAAGTCCTGTCTTCTGGAATCAGAGTTAGGGAAATGGGGGTGGGGGTGGGGTTTTATATCCTGGCTTTTAAAACTTATTTAAAAGTACTTTAAGGCTCCATTGCAGCTTTTGTATCTACACTGTCTCGAAATGTAAAGAACCAAGTGACTGAAAAAGACCAAGATCCAGGAGTTTTTTGGATTGCCAAAAGGAGTCTTGAAGGATCAAATATACTTTTAAATTTGACAACCATTCCTGGGCAAATTAAGTTAAAGATTGGGTGGCAGGGCCTAGAGGATCAACCTACTTGGAGACAATTTTCTGTCATGAGAAAGCTTGCCCGTGTCAGATGATGATGAGCCATGCCACGCCATACTTTTGTGGTTAGTCAAACGTGGGCTGACATCACCAGGCAATGTGGCCAAGATCGTGCGACTGTCCTGGAAGGATGTGCCACATTCTGCTGTAAGTTGAACCGTGGTGAACCCTATCAAAGAAAAAAAAAGAAAGTGGTTTGCATGATCAAACCAGTTAAAATGCACCCTTGCAAGAGAATGCAGGCAGATGTTTGGTTGCAGATTACTCACCCTGATTCAAAATAGGCTAAGCTGACTCTTCAAAAGTGTTTGCAATTACCAGAGCTGTATGAAAACTACACTAAAAAAAAAAACAGAATTGACCCAACCAGGGTAAATAACATGGTGCATTCTGAGGAACTTCTCTTGGAGCTTGCTACATTCACTGATTCATGTTATTTCTTTTCATATCATTTAAATATAAATAAAAAAGAAAGAAAATGGCAACCCACAAAGGGAAGCACCAGCCTTTACCACCATTTTGTTTTGCAAGAATGGGGCTTCACAAGCTTTCCTTAAAACATCAAAATATGATGGCTGCTAGGATATCTGCCTTGGAGAAGAAGAAAAAGAGAGATAAAAGTAAACCAGCTTGGTAGAAAGCATCCTAAAGGACCAACCAGAAGGCATCTCGTCGTGTTCATGCTGACAGTTCTGTGAATAATTAAGCTCTCCCATCATAGTGTTTTTGTAAAAATGTTCTTGTCCCTGGTTCAGAAGGTGTCCAACACAGACTTACCAGGCTATTAAGGTTGCCCTCAGAGGTCCCGCACTGTGTTTGTAGCCATTTGAAATCAGGAGAGTGATGACAAGAACTTCAACCTTTCCAGAAGTAACATTCCAGCAATGGAATTCTCTTCCTGAGATGTTACTGTAATACAGCGGTATCTTTATTGTAACTTCGGTACTCAGTTGGGAAGTTAAAATAAATAGTCAGGCTTCTTAATATTGTGTTATGTTGGATTCTCTCACTTGTGAGGTTTGTTTGTATGTGCTTTATTTTGACTAAAGAGTAGCTAACAAGTATATGTATACAATATATGTTAGTATCTTCACATCATCTCAATCATGACACAATGTAGTTCAGATATTTTTCACACAAGAAGTCCCAGTTGGCACCTTGAAATATAGACAGGAAAACCTGCAGTCAAATACCCCCAAAGGGCCAGGTATTGAAAGATAACACTGACTTAAATGAGCTAAGAATCTGATTTGTTAGAATCAAAGTTTTCTGCTTAACCATCCTTTCAGAATGAGCCATTCAAAATCCCCCAAACCATGTTGTTCTACAAAGTAATGGAGTTTTGCCACAATGTTGGCATGGCAAGGCCAATGAGAAGCTGCAGTATCAAAATTTGTTACGTAAGCAGAAGATTGTAAATAAGTAGGTCCAAATAATGCACAAATTTTACCGCCATGCAGCTTTGCTACATAGAATAATTTCTTGCAGTTCTTCCAAGGATTTGCCACCGAATTTCTAAGTTACTTCCAAATTTCTAATTAAAGCTATATGTTTAGACCATACCAAAGCTCAATACAACATGATCTTCTTCAGCAATGAAACCCAGTGAGTCTGTCCACTCTGACTCAGGCCTCCTTCCTGATCGACATCAAATTCTTCATTATTCCATAGGTAACCATTCTTTTTCCCATAAACAGTTGCACTTCTACTTACTCAGTGTAAAGATTATTGCCACCCTCAGTTAATCCTCATTGCTGGATAATAAATGAACACCACAGTGGAGGTACCAAGTTAGTGAGAATTTATTTTGCTCTGTATTCAGAACATCTTGGGTGTGTGGGAAGCTGGACTTAAGAGAAAGTTCAGTTTTAGTTTAGTAGCATATTAATTTTGCTTCTTTGTGCTAAATGGCTATATTTTAAGGGTTTCTAACTCCCCCCACCTCTCTCTCACACACACACACACTCCCCCCTTTTCTTTGCAGTCTTCAAATCCCCCTTCCCCCAGCAGCAATCTTTTGAGAATCACTCACTCACATCTTTTTACGTTGCTATCATGGGAAGCAGTGGGATATTCACATCTTTCCTTGAAGCACTATTTTACTTTAATAATAATTTGTCTCACCTGGTCTCAACTCAAGACTTTGATTTAAGTGAGGTGAATCAGTCATAAAAAATAGAGCCTTTGTTCATTATAGTTGGAGGAGGATGAGTAGAGCAAAGAATGAGTCTGAAAAGAAAGTGATGGAATATCTGGAAATCACATCCCATGTCCTCTTCACAGTATCATAATACAGCTAAAATAAATCCATGAGTACTTGCTGTTCCAGTAGGAAAAGTTGAAAGCCAATGGCAATATCAGGAAGTTCCCTCCAACAGAGGACAAAATATACCAAGGAGAGCAGAACAAAGATGAGCTTCAGCAAGCAATAAAAAAAGAATCTTCCTCTGCAAGATAATGGAAAACTAGCAAGCATGGCTTCTTGCATAACTGAGCAACTTCTAATTTGCCAACCCTCTCAACCCCCAAACTAAAGAAATGTAAAAAAGTAAGGCTCAGGATATTAGTTACAGTTTTAGGAACCTGAGAGAAATAGGACCACCTCTGAAGTAGGAGAAGGATAATAATGGCAACCAAGAATTGTACTTTACATTTGGAGAAAGGGAGGAAGGCCAGTCACAGTGGCAGGACAATAATGCAAAGGGTATAGAATCATATTACCTATGTGATAGATTGTTATTTTATTACTGCATTATTTGTCAATGGGAACATTTGAGGAGTTTCTTTGTTCTTTAACATTCTGTTGATATTTATAAAGTTTATAATTGCACTGTGGTGGTGCAGTTGTTAGAATGTAGTATTGCAGACTAATTCTGCCCACCACCAGCAGTTCAATTCCCACCTGCTCAAGGTTGACTCAGCCTTCCATCCTTCCGAGATTGGTAAAAATGGGGACCCAGATTGTCGAGGTCAATACACTTAGAGACGGCTTTGAAGCACTGTGAAGCAGTAACTCTAAGTGCTATTGCTATATAAACAATGCTGATCTGAATGAAAGAAACCACACTGTAGAGTTTCAACAATAATGACCAGGAGGCCTCTTGGGACCACAAATTAAGGTGCTATGCAGTTCTCGGTCATGATAAGTGACTCCTCCTGCTGTAGGAGAAGGAAGGCTGTCTTGGCTTGTCCTTCTCATTGCAAATTCCCTCCTCTCTTCAGAAGAGTCTCCTTGTTCCGTCCGGAAAAACGCGAGGTAGACCGGGTTCCAAAAACAAAGTCTTTATTATATACAGCAGTGGGAAGAACAGTACATTGGTTCAAGCCGCGGCAGCCTTTTTATAGGGATTTGCCTGCCAGCTTGTAGCCAATGACAGGTATTTAGTTTTGCCGCCTTTTGAGCGGTTTCTTGGATTGGTTCCTATTGAACCAATCCCCATTCAGGTTTTTTAGCCAATCAGAATCCTGTGTTAGGAGTCTACTATTCTACATACAGAACACTCCTCTCTTCTGAAATCTGAGATTGGGATAGCAACAAGAAAATTAAAGCACACAAGGCCACTATCCAGCACTCTGTATCACCTCGTGGCCAACCAGGTGTATCACAAATATGGACAGAAATACAGTACCACTCTTCTGGTTTGCAATTGGTACCGCATCTAAAGTATACATTTGGTTTCTTCTACACCCATGATGGTGAACCTATGGCACACATGCCATAGGTGGCATGCAGAACCATTTGTGCCAGCATGTGAACTGCAGGCAAACTTACTTCACTGCGCATGTGTGTGCCTCACAGCTGATTTTCAGCGGGCTTGAGGCCTTTTTCGGCCTCCCAAAGGCTTGAGGAAGGCTTCTGCAGGCTTTGCAGGCCAAAAACTAGCCCTGTTTCATTACTTCCTGTTTTTCCAAAAATACTGGGAGTGATGAAATGGGGCTAGTTTTGGGTCTGCAAAGCCTGCAAAAGCCTTCCTCAAGCCTTTGGGAGGCCGAAAAGGCCTCAAACCCACCAAAAATCAGCTGTGAGGTGCAGTGCAGGTAAGGGGGTGGCGGGGAGGCACGCATTGCCTCCTGGGTGCTGGCACACAAATGTACAAGCACATACACAATTTTTGGCACAGGAAGTTTTGGCCCAAAAAGGTTAGTCCTACACTGTTAAAACTGACCAGGTCTTTGGAGTCAGCCTTCAGATAAGGACTTTTTCATTTCCTTGCACAGTTTTGGCAGGACGAACTCAGCTGAAATTGGGATGAAACATGGTGCGCTGCCAGGGTGCCATGAAGAAGCTTGCCACAAAGTGGCCTGGGTTTCAGAAGCACATAGGTTAATGTTAAATAGCAACCAGTGCAGTTAACAGAGCAACCATGAAGTGATTAAGCACTCAGACTGAATAACACTGTGCCCTCCCCCCAGCATATCTGAAAGATGGAGAGAGCAAAGAACCAGCATCTTTAAGATTTTAAACCAATATAATTTAAGAGGTTGGACAACTATTTATCTGAAATGATATAGGGGTTCATACCTCAGCAGAGGGTTGAGCTAGAAGCCCTCCAAGGTCTCTTCCAATTCTGTTATCTGTGTATTCAGTCAACATCCCTACATTCAGTCAAAATCCATTACAACTAATGTTTGTGTCATTTGCTGTTCCGATGACCTGAAGCAGCGGTGGCCAACCAGTGGGCCATGGCCCACTGGTGGTATGAGGGAAAATGTTGGTGGGGCGCAAAGAAATCTCACCCCCAGAGCAATTAATCCAGGCTGCGCAGAAACATAAGGGTGCTCAGCCCACATGACCTGCGGGAACCCTCCCCACCCACTCACTCCTTGCCCGGCAAACTTGCCTGCTAAATTGCTATTTTTCCAACCATCATCTGTGAGATTTAGATTAGCTAGGAAGCAGGAAATGGTTGGATTTCTTGCTTTCTAGTTAGTATTTAGATCTTCAGCTCTGCTTTTAAGCATAGCCGAACCTCCCTTAGGACAGAAGGTTCTATTATTCAGTGCAGACATGGCAAGCAAATTTGAGAGACTGAGCTAGCTGATGGCAGATAGATCTCTGAATGATTCTGTAAGCAACTCAATCTGCCTGCCTGCTTTGCCTGATTTTGAGTAAAAATTGCTCTCTTATAATGTAAAAATTTCAATATTTATATACATGGTGTGTTGTGAGTTAATTTTGTGAGTTTGCTAGCTAGGAAATTTTATGTGACAGACTGAGCTAGCTGATGGCAGATAGATAGATATCTGAATAAATCTTTGATTCTGTAAGCAACTCAATCTGCCTGCCTGCTTTGTCTGATTTTGGGTAAAAGTTGCTCTTTTTTTATAAAAAATTCAATATTTATATAAATATTTATAATATTTACATATAAGCCGTGCCCAGCTAGTCACATGACCATCAAGCCATACCCATAAATTAGCCCATGCCCTCAGAACTGGTTCATGGTCCCTGGGATTTAAAATTATGAGTGTGGTGGTCCCTAGGGTCTAAAAGGAATACCAAACAAATCTTGCTAAACATACCATTTCACTAACACTTCATTGTTGTTCCCTGAACCCTTCTTGTATGTTTACATGCCCTCCCCCAGTTTCAACTGAGTAACCACTAATAAGTAAGCTGCACTGAAATGCTTCAGCATGTCTTTTGTTTATGCATATCTGGCCTGTTTTGTTTCTTCATCATAAAATATTTACAAATAATACAAACATGTTTCACAGCAATCACACATGCCAGCATTTGTGAAAGTGGCAAAGACAGCTGCTATTTACAGGACATGCAGTGCAGTTCATGAACAGAAGACCTAATGGTGAGATATTGTGCAGAAGTGATCATTGTCTAGACTGTTTTACCAAGCAATGGGTGTTGTGCAGTATTTTGGGTAAAGTCCAATTTCAGATTTAATTGTAACATTCCAACCAGAGGTCAAGATTTTACTGTACATAAATTTAAAAAATAAATAAATAAGCCTCCCTCACATCTAGACTGAGTCCTTCTGGTGATGTTGTAGATGAGTCTATGCAGTTTTCTTGGCAAGAGTATTAAAGTGGTTTGCCATCCACAGGCATTTTGTACTGACTGTGAGGATGAAAAATGTATGTTGTGACATTATGATGCAAACACTGAACCTGCAAATTTACATCTTAACTTTGTACACAAGTATATAAATCATTGGGTTTATGTACATATCTTTGATCACCTGCTCTCCTTATCTCCCCCAGATGTGCTGTGCTTATATTCTTTCTTCCAAAATGTCTTCCCATTTCCTAATATCACCTTAAATTGTGGTATTCCTTACAAATCTCTCTCCAAATACTTCCCATGCTTCAACTTTCGTAATTTCAAAGCCAGCCAAGGTAAGGCAGATGCTACCACTTGGATTAAAGTCCCATTCCCAAGAAAACCAATACAAAATACAGAAAATATCTCATTTGTTTACTATTGCTTATGTTTACCAAGTCATGCAGAACCTACCCAAACTGGCACTGCTGGTTAAAATAATGCAACATTGTGTACTTATATATTTAACTTCACTTTAATTTCACTTTGTAACAGGAAATTAATGTGTCGGTTGTACTCGGCGAATCTATGGCACACGTGCCAAAGGTGGCACACAGACCCATTTGTGTCGGCATGTGAGCTGCAGGCAACCTTACCTCACTGCGTATATGTGTGCCTCACAGGTGATTTTCGGCAGGTTTGAGGCCTTTTTCAGCATCCCAAAGGCTTGAGGAAGGCTTCTGCAGGCTTTGCAGGCCAAAAACTAGCCCCGTTTCATCACTTCCTGTTTTTCTAAAAATACAGGAAATGACAAAACGGGGCTAGTTTTCAGCCTACAGAAAGCCTTTCTCAAACATTTGGGAGGCCGAAAAAGGCCTCAAATCCACCCAAAATCAGCTGTGAGGCGCAGTGCAGGTAAGGGGGCGGCGGGGTGGGTGGGTGGGTGGGGATTACACATGTATGCATAGGGGTTGTGGGGTGGCACACATTGTTTCATGGGTGTTTGCACGTGCACGTGCATGCACGCACACAAGTTTTTGCACAGGAGCCCAAAAAGGTTAACTACCACTGTCCTAGAACCTAAAAAGCAACTGGGAGCAATCCAAGCCTTGCGCCAATCTACAGTACAGACAGCCCTCTATTTATGGCCATAATAGGTTCAAAATTTATGTTGCTAAGTGAGACAGTTGTTAAGTGAGTTTTGTCCCACTTTACAACCTTTCTTGCCACAGTGGCTAAGTGAATCACTGCAGTTGTTAGGTTTGTAACGTGGTTGTTAAGTGAATTGACTTTGCTTGTCAGAAGCTCACAAAAGGGGATCACATGACCCTGAGACACTGCCAACATCATAAATATGAGTCAGTTGCTAAGCATCTCAATTTTGATCATGTGACCATGGGGATACTGCAATGGTTACATGTGTGAAAAACGGTCCTAACTCACTTTTTTCAGTGCCATTGTAACTTCAAATGGTCACTAAATGAACTGTGGTAAGTCCTATATTAACTTTCTAGCAATTTGACAGGTAGATTCAAATAAAGATGCCCTTCAAATACAGATAATATTAAGGAATTCGTATGGCTTTTCAATATTTATACTAAATTGAGGAGGTTATTCCTCTTCAGCAATAAGCACATGCACACACACATACTCACACACACACACCTACTTAAAAAGATTCCTGATCTATGTTTTCAACCCTCGTAGAAATTACACCCAGTTTCCTAGACTCTGAAAAGCTAATTATGCATTCAATTAGAGTTTCTTAATAAAGATTAAAACTCAGAAGTCTATTATGAGCCCATATTTAATTCAAATGCCATTTTATCCATGCCATGAAAGTGCGAGTGGTAACAATGAATATAAATTATAATACATGCCACCAAGTGAATGCTATTTGTTCAAGAACGTTGCTATAAAGAATTAAATTTTGCTATCCGTTCCATAATCTAGTTAAAATAGGTATTCTTTATTTGGTCTTTCAATGTAGTCCAATTTCCCTACTTTGAAAAACAAATTCCAGTGACTAAAGAAAAGAGATTAATTTATCATTAAGATTCTGCCTAATTGAAGTCAATTCTGAACAAACTTGAATTCAATTTCTGCTCATTAAATTGAATGTGCTCTGCGTTTTCTCTCTGCATTGCTTTGAGCAAGCAGCTGAGAACAAGGGACTAACATCAAAATTATTAAATTGAGGAGATTTTATTTGGTCTTCACATGCCAGGGCCGCTTTGATGAGGAGCTGTTTTGGCACTGAAAGGAAACGAGAGCAGCTGGAGGAAAAATCAAATGAAACTAAGCCTTGGAAAATTGAAGAAAATGCAAGCTTAATAATATTTAATAATTAAATTTCCACAAACAATAGCGGCAAATGAAGTAATCTGCAAAGTCTGTGAACTCATTTGCATAATTGATGCCGGTCCCCTGTAAATGAATAATGAAGATAATAAAAGATGTTGCTAAAAATGGGCACAATAACAGCAAAATTTCATCAAGCCGTGCTCTCTGATTAATCTGCTCTTGCAAATCAGCAGCGAAAGGGGAACGCGTGATTAACCACACCGAGGACTGCAGCAGGCAGCAAGCTGCCCTTTCTCTGTGTGTGTCTCTGGGTACCGCAGCTCAACCTTCTCCCCTGCACTGCTGTCCTGCTCTTGCCAATGCAGGAAAGAGGCACCACTACCACCCCTCCCAAACCCAGCTCTTTTCCAGGAGCCACCACATTTTTGTCATTAACCACATCGCTTCTGTCTTCCTTCTCAGCTAGACTCAAATAAACAAAGCTGGCTTTGGATTCCTAGGCCAAGCTGCTTTTGCAGTCTTGCTTAGCTTTGTTTGCAAGGACCGGCAGCAGGGTTGCTCCAGGTGTTGATGAGAGGTTTTTCTCACTCTATTCACAGAACCAGGTCTCCTGGCTATGAAGAAGGAACTCTCCCATTCTGGCTACTGCTGCTGGGCCAGAACGGGGTCTGAGCAAAATGAGTTGGGAATGGGTTAGGTTTGAGGAAGTTCTACAGTAGACATCTTTGACCTTTTCTCCACCCGAAGTAGCATCAGAGGCAGTAGTGGGATTCAATTTTTTTTTTACTTTTGTTCTGTGGACGTGGCAGAGGAAGGATACTGTAAAATCTCCAGTCAGAGGTGGTATTTGCTGGTTCTCCAAACTACTCAAAATTTCCACTCCTAGTTCTCCAGAACTGGTCAGAACCTGCTGAATACCACCTCTGATCTGAGGGAAGTCAGGGGTGGGCTTCAAAATTTTTAGCAAAGGTTTCTTTGCCAGGTTGTTGGGTGGGCATGGCCATGGTGGGCGTGGCCTAGTTGGCCTCCTGCACCATGGAGGGGCATTTTTGCACTCCCCAGGCTCCGGAGGCTTTTCTTGAGGCTTCAGGAGTGTGAAAACGGCCTCCCCAGGCTCCAGAGGCCCCCTGGAGGCTGGAAACAGGCCCATTTCCAGCCTTCCAGAACTTCTGGTAGGCCCATTTTTCACCCGCCCTGAGCCTCCATGCACGCCCTGCACTTACCTGCATCCAAAACTGGCTGCATGGAGACTCCTGGGAGGGGAGGGGTGGCCCAGGCCAGCCAGGAGTGGAATTTGGTGGTTCTCTGAACTGCACAGAATCTTAACTAGGGGTTCTCCTAAACCCCCAGCAGCCCACCTTTGAGGGAAGTGCAAAAAACATTGGAGGCAGCCAGGAGAAAAACTAATCTGGACTTCATTTTGGCTAAATGAACAGTAGTGAATAGATTTATTAGCCAGTGAAGTGTTTAATCATTTTTCCTCTGATCATGTTAAAAAGGAAAAATTGGTAACTCTTTCTGGAGGTCTCTGAGGGCTACACCACAGTTTTCAAGAGCCCAGAAAGCCCTGAAGCTTTGTGTATCTCTCCTCTACAAGCGTTACTTTGGAGCCTGCGAAAAGATGCTAAGGTTAGGTGATATCCACCACCATTCACAGATAATTATAAGTGACAAATAGAGGGGCAGGTTTAGGGCAGGACCAGAGATGAGTGGCAAAGCACATTGTTCATATGAAGAAGGTGTCAAGTTTTTAACCCCAAACCCTAGAAATCAGTTGTCATTAAGAATAGAAAGCAACCTCCCCTCAATATGAAACCTGTTATATCTGCTGTACTTCAGCCCCACCAACACAGCCAGTACTCACCAGGTTAAAGAAGATTAGTGCAAACTCTTCTGTACAAAATGGGCTGATACTTGGATCTGGTTTAATGCTGCTTTGTCCTCTTGAAATCACATCTTAGTTAATTACTCTCCAGATGGCCTCAGCAAGACAGTAATTGCTCACTTTTAAACTTTCCATCTATAATAGGAATCATCTATAGCAGCTTGCCTTCCAGAACTATTGCAAAAATTCTTTAAATCATTTAATATACTTTCTTACTGCTATGATTAATTAATGTGTAGTTTCATACTTAATTCTTTTCCTAAATTCCTGTGTCTTTTCAAATGCTGCTTCTTGGCATTTTAGGAAGTAACTAATCAATCAAATCAAATCAACTTTAATTGTCAGAGTACAACATGTGTACAATGAGATTGCCTGAGCCTCCCTTCGTGCACCCCGTCCCCAACACAACTCACAGTGAAGACAGAAAGTCCTAACAATGGTGCTGGAAGTTGGATGTAGCAGAGAATTGGAATATTTTCAGTTTTGGTAATCAGTAAAAAAAAAAAAATCCTCAGGTCACACATCATACTCTCATGCCAATGTAGGGATTCCAAACCAATTCCCTGCTTGGCTCCTCCCCATGGTTCTGACAATTTCTCCCTGACAGAAACAAATATATACAATTATTTGGGAATAATCCATGTTGAAATCAAAGGAACTTCCAAGAAAAAAAATGGGGGGAAAAGGACTGAAGATTAATTTTATAGTGACTTTTCATGGGAGCAGTAGACCAGCTAAGGCCCACTAAATGTTGCTTACCTATAATTTCTAGCAGCTTCTACCAGCATGACCAGATGAAAAGGGTGGTACTTATAATTCAATAACAGCTTCAGAGTTACATTTTTATCCACCCTAAGTCACAGGAATGCAGCCTGTGGTGTTATTTGCAGCTAGTTTGTTGCTTCTACAATCATGAGTGATAGGCAGCATTCATTGGCAAATAAAAATTGTCATTATTTGATCTGAGAACTGTTTAGGCTACAGAGATGCTCAGTTGCTTAATGGTGTTGTAAGCTGACAGATGACTTGTAAAAAGTAAATGGCCAGTATATTGCATAATAACATGTGCAGTTATTTCCAAATTAGAATGACATCACTCATCCAGCAAGAGTCAGAAACATAGAGTATATTAACAGGGCTCGCATACAATTCCATGTTGTCGCAGAGGTTTATAACTCAGCAATATAAATTAGCTCCAGGCAGTAATGTGGCAACTAAGGTCTCAGTCTGGGATTTAATTATTTTGATTAATTTGAAAGGAAAATAATAGTCCATTTTTTTTTAATAATATCAAGAGAGCCGAAAGGAAGTCAGTAGAATCTCTCTGCTTATATAACTGAACTTTATTAAATGAAGGAGCACATGGCTGAAAACGCATACAAGGTTGTCTCAATATATATCGTCTTAGACAAAGAGGGTTTTGTCACATTTTTAAACTGAGTATTGTGGATATGTCAGATTTAGACATCAGTGTAGGAACCAGGAGACTGGGAGTTTTAGTTCTAGACTGGCTTTGGGCCAGTCTCAATTTCTCAGACCTAGAAAGAAGGCTGTGGCAATCTACTATTGAAATGGTTGGCTAGAAAGCTATATGAACTTGTCCAGGGGCGAGATTCAAAAATCCCAGCAACTGGTTTGCTGCCCGGTTGCTGGGTGGGTGTGGCCATGGTGGGCGTGGCCTACCAGAACTTCCAGGAGGGCCGTTTTTCACCTTTCCTGGTCTACCGGAACTTCCAGAAGGCCACGCCCACCATGACCACATCCACCCAGCAACCAGGCAGTAAACCAGTTGCTGGGATTTTTGAATCCCCCCTCCCTTGCACAAGTCCATATAATTTTTTTAGGCAACCATTTCAAAATGGTCCTTGGGGTTCTGGGAGGGTGAAAACAGCCTCACCCGGAGTCCAGAGGCCCTCTGGAAGCTGGAAACAGGCCTGTTTCTGAACTTCCAGAAGGCCCATTTTTCACCCTGCCAGAGCCTCCACGCAGACCTTGCACTTATCTGCATCCAAAACGGGCCATGTGGAGACTCCTGGGAGGGGCAGAGAGGGATGGGCAGGGCCAGCTAGCCAGTTCAACTACTGGTTTGGTGAACCAGATGTAAATTTAACTTCTGGTTCGCCCAAACCAGTCCGCAGCGGTAAAATCCCACCCCTGGACTTGTCCAGGCAGTCATCAGAAGTCAAGAATGACTCAGAGGCACACAAAAACATGCACACAAAATGTGCATATATATATAAGAGATAGGTTTGAAGCACTGCCTACATAAATGGTTCTACTATAGCTTTCTCCAACCTGATGCAATAGAACATAGGCTCTAACATAGGCAATAGAACATTTGTGCTACTTAGACATTGTAGGAATTTTTTAATATAACTAGGGAGCACCAAGTAGAAAGTCAAATTAAAACCTAATCTGCATGGGATGATTAAGGGAAAAAAGGGAAAAAATAAGCTGGTTTTTTTTCTTGCTGTAGCTTCCAAATGAAAATTTGTTCAGCCGAGAACAGGGCTGTCAAACTCGCGGTCCATGGGCCAAATGCATCATGCACTGGCCATGCTCATACAATTTAGTCAAGTGGGGGGGAGTCACGATACATCACATGATGCCACTGTGATGCCACGAGTTTGACACCCCTGCCTAGAAGATCCAGGTTTCAAACATCCAGATGGCCATTAGTCATAGCGGCAAGTTTCTTTCTGTGGCTTTTTAAGGATCTTCCACATAAATGCAGTCCAAATCTGGTTTCACCCACTGAGTTAAAATGCAAGGCATAAAACAGATTTGAAATATGTAGTAAATAAATGTGTGCCAAAAATAAGGTGTTGATTTCCTTCAACATCCTTTGAAAGATTTCACCTAGAAACATTCTGATATGATGAAAGATCTGCTCGTTTTAAGGTGGTGATGAATGCTAATGAATATGGGAGTCCCTAATCTTTGCCAAAGGGGCGGAACAGGGAAGGTAGGTGCTCAAAAAACAAATTAATAATTAATGGATCATTTAAAATGGCATGATGAAGCAAAGTTGATATTTACTTGGCAGTGATGTATACTGTGGCATCAAATAAAGTCTCCTGGCATATTCACTCACCATTCTCAAAACAAGGGAATAGGATTGGTAGAGTTGGCATCATTGTTTCTTTAGTCAGTGGATGTATAGCCATTGGAAGTAACTCATATTGTCACAAATATTCTTGTTAATAGGTTTCTGCTGTTATCTTTTGTATCTGTAAAAATAACATATCTTAAGTCCCAAAGGTGTTTTTTCAAGAGGCAACTGTACTTTCTGCTCTTTCTTTCTTTCTTTCTTTCTTTCTTTCTTTCTTTTCTTTTCTTTCTTTCTCTTTCTTTCTTCCTGTCTTTCTTTGTTTCTTTTTCTTTCTTTCTTTCTTTCTTTCTTTCTTTTTCTTGAAGACGTTTTGCTTCTCATCCAAGAAGTTTCTTCAGCTGCACAAGCTACTTGGATGGGAATCAAAACCTCTTCAAAGAAAAAACAAAAAGTCCAGTTGGCTGTTGAAAACGGACCTGGATGACTAAGAAACTCCATAGACATTAAACATATCCTAAGATGAGAATTCTATCTAGAAATTATTCCCATTAAACTTACAAGTGCTAAAAACCCTGTTATCTAAGCAAGAACATTTGTTTGCTTTGCTCTGCCTCTCTGAATGCAGCCTTGATTATCTTATGGATTGTTAGAATGGTGGGAATTGCCGAACCATTGGCAGAAGCAGGAGAGTGCAAAAGTAACCTGTAAGGCTACAGGTAATGTCCTCAACTTACTACCACAATTGAGCCCAAAATTTCTGTTTGGTAAGCGAGATATTTGCTAAGTGAATTCTGCCCTATTTTATTACCTTTTTTGCCACATTTGTTAATTGAATCACCTGAAATTGTCAAATTGGTAACACGGTTTGCTTGCAAAAGGTGGTCACTGCAACCGTCATAAGTTTGAGTCCCTTGCCAAGCATTTGAATTTTGATTCATGTGATCATGTGATCATGGGGATACTGCAATGGTCATAAACATGAAAAATGGTACTAAGTCATGTTTTTCAATGCCATCGTAACTTTAAATGGTCACTAAACAAACTGTTCTAAGTCAAGGGCTACTGTACTTACAAATCTGCAATACCAGAAGGCCAAATGCCAGGCCCAACCATGGCAATCTATTGGGCTGACCAATAGATCAACAATTGGGCTGACCAATGGAAAGATTACTGAAGCAATAACTCTTGGGAAATTAGAACACAAGGAGAATGCTCACACTTTGTCTGTGTAAGATCCTTAACCCGAGCCCATTTTTTCTAAATGGGTCACAAATAGTATGTGACAAGGAGACAAAAAATTCCTGGCACTTGGTAGGAAGGAGAGCAGAAGAGGATGGGGTGGGTGGGAGGTTTGCACCCCCTCCCAAAATCAAAATACATTGTCACAAACTTGAAAAGCTTATGTTTAGTCTTATGTTTTTCTTAAGTAAGAGAAGGAATTACCCTGATAATACTTTTCATTTTGTCATCTGGTATCAGATCTTTGAAATATTTGGGGCCACAATGTGGAATTAGTCAGGGGTGGGCTTCAAAAATTTTAGCAACAGGTTCTCTGCTCAGTTGCTGGGTGGGCGTGGCCATGGTGGGTGTGGCCTAGTCAGCCTCCTGCACCACAGCTGTTATTTTTGCCCTCCCTGGGCTCCGGAGGTTTTCCTCAAACCTCAGGGAGGGTGAAAATGGCCTCCCAGAGCTCCAGAATCTTCCTGGAAGCTGGAAATGGGCCCATTTTCAGCCTTCTGAGCTTCCAGGAGGCCCATTTTTCACGCTCCCCGAGCCTCCGTGCATACACTTACCTGCATCCAAAACAGGCCATGTGGGGACTCCTGGGAGGAGAAGGGTGGGCTCAACGGGACCAGCCAGGAGTGGGATTTGGGAGTTCTCCAAACTGTACAAAGTCTTAGCTAGGGGCTCTCCCAAACTCCTGTGAACCCCCAGCAACCAACCCCTGGAATTAGGGTTTCAAGAGGGGTTCTACCTCTGTCACAAAATAATGTTCAGGTACATAAATCAGCAGTCTGACATGAAAAAGCAAGCTTATCTATTTATTTGCTTGTTTTTTTTTTGTTAAATTTATTTGCCACCCACCTCGCTGTGTATTCAGCTGAAGCTCAATGTTACCTGGGAATATATCAGTATATTTAAAAAAGGGTATATTTCTGAATTCTTCCTGGTGAGTCTAAGATGTAATTAAATTAGTTAGACTGCTTCTATTTTATCCAAAGGCCTTAAGGTGAGCATGTTGGTATTATATATGCCAAAATATTGCCAGAATCATTTTTATTGAGTATTACACTCCCTGCTGCCTTTGATTTCACAGCTTTTCATTTGTGCAAAAATAAAATGATATTCTTTGGAATAAGAGGTGTTTGTGGGTCATCATGACAGCCTGGAATGAATAATAAATAACTCTTTGAGAAGAAGAATACTTGGAACAAGCCATCAACTGCTTGTAAATAAGCAAAAGGGAAGGTTACTTGCAAACGTCACCCACTTGAAAAATCAAGAAACTAAATGTGAACAGCATTTATTATAAAAATGTGCGCCGGGTTTTATTTCTTGAAAGCGAAGAGACATGGGATATTGAGTCCCTCTGGCAATGTAATCTCCTTTTTATTTTCTTCTCTTTTTTGAGCCAAAGGAGATAGTGCATGACATCTAAAGTTGTGTTTCATACATTTGTTGTTGCTTTTTGAAGTAGCAGAAGAATGGGTCCCTATCAAAATTGTGACATTTACGGCGAAGCCCTCCTTGCCATGGATCTATCAAAAATCATGTCCCACCCACTTTGGAAGCAAATTACATTAATATACCATACGTTGTGGTAACAGCAAATAAATTAAATCATTCTTCCTCTACACTACAAACATTAACATAGCATCTCTTCACTTTTTAAAAGAGATGCATGAAATCTAGGTTGATCTTTCGTGTATTATCTTGTTCAGACCTCAAGAAGGGAAGAAATGACATATAATATTTCCAAAACAATTGCTGTGCAGCTTTCATCAAATAATCACTGAAGCCATGTTGATATTAAATATAAATGCCAAAGATTACATGTGCATGCCTACTTACTTGCAATTCTACTTACGGACAGAGCTGTGGTGGCACAGTGGTTGCAATGAAGTATTGCAATGAAGTATTGCAGAACTTTGCCCACAGTCTGGAATTCGATCTTGACCATCACAAGATTGACTCAGCCTTCCATCCTTCTGTAAAATGAGGGCTCATATTTGGGGTGGGGGCAATATGCTGATTCCATAAACTGCTTAGAGAAGGCTGTAAAGTACTGTGAAGTGGTATATAAGTCTAAGTGCTATTGTTATTGCTACTTAGAAATAACTACCACTTAGATCCAATCCTTGGTTCCCAATACAGGTAATCCTCAACTTAAAACCATTCATTTACTGACTGAAGTCACAATGACACTGAAAAAGTGATTTATGACCATTTTTCACACTTACGTCCATTGCAGCATCCAAGTGATCAAAATTCGACCAGTTGGCAACTGGCTCACACTTATGACAGCTGCAGTGTCCTGGGGTCATGTCATTACCTTTTGGGACTTTCTGACAAGCAAAGTCAATGGGGAAGTTAGATTCACTTAACAACCAGGTTACTAACTTAACAATTGTCGTGATTCACCATACAACTTTGATAAAAAAAGTCATAAAGTGGGGTAAAACTCACTTAACAACTGTCTTGCTTAAACCCAAAGTCTATGTACACCATGTTCAATATTGCTCAGGTCCATTGTAAAACATATATGCAGAAAAATTAATGTACTCTGTGACTGATAGCAGAAAAATAATATTTAGTAGTAATAAAAATGTCTTTTCAGAGCCTGCAAGTAAGCCCTGTAAATTAGAGAGATTAAATAATGTAAGGATAAGCTTACATTGCTACTAAATATCTGGGGTTTCAACAGCAAAAGAAAGAATATATAATAAGAAGTCACTGGAGAGGGTAACTCAAATGTTTTTCTGTTTTGCATGGAAAATCCAACAATACATAAAAGAGTTGAACAGGGGGTGTTTAGCTACTAAGCCCCGAGGAAATACAAACACTGCTGTTGACTTCTTGCTTTTTGGCTACAAGGAATTTCTGCCTTAAATTGAATAAACAAATAAAGTTTTGAATCTACAGGAATGAATAATCGTGTGTTCTTATCTTACAATAATAGAAAATCTTTTGATCATTTCTATTGGCAAGGAAATGGTAGCTATACAGCCTGCAAACATTTCTGTCCAATGCCATATTCTCTTTCTCCATTTTTTTCTTCAAGAGGGCCAGAATTAATGTTTTTAATCCTTATTTATTTCAGAAATAGAGCATAGGAAAATCAGTAGAGCTAAGCACATGGTGTCTGCACATAATTAACTGCTCCATCTTGATCAGAATATATGATAGAATACAGTGTGTCTTCAGCAACCATCTGCTGGAAGAAGACAAGGAGTTTTCCAAACTCATCCTTAAATGACATAACTTTTGGACACAAGTATACTCTGAATATTCACCGGCAGGGAGGTTACTTACAACATTTGAGAAAACATGCCTGTTTAACTGATGCCTCCCTTCTGCAGCAGCTAATAGCAATTGCAAAACTGCATCTATATTGTTCTATAACTACTAGAATCACTCAGGCTGAAAAGAAGCACATATAAAATAGCAATAGCACTTAGACTTATATACCACTTCACAGTGCTTTGCAGCCCTCTCTAAGCGGTTTACAGAGTCAGCATACTGCTCCCAACAATCTGGTCCTCGTTTTATCAACCTTGAAGGAATGGAACCTTGAGCCAGTCCGGACTGAACTCCTGGCAGTGAGCAGAATTAGCCTGCAATACTGCATTCTAACCACTGCACCATCAAAAGAATCAGAATCAGAACTACACAGTTGTGAGTTTTGAAATTATTGATTTTTTTTTTAATTTTAGGAATAGGTCATCACTGAAATATCTAAATAAAACATGTATTTTAACAGCTGCTTGGCAAATGTAACCAAGCTATTCACAAATAGATGAAAAGCATTCATCTTATATTTAAGTTATATTTAATATACTTAAGTTATATTTATTCTTTTGCACCTTGTTATCCTCTTATTATTTGCTTGTCACAGTGTTGTCACAGACAACCTAACATTTGAATTGTTAAAGAACATAAGAGATTTTGGACCAAGAATGTTACAGGTTTTTACCACTCATCTTGTAAGCTAATCATACTTTTTAGTACCGTGTTATCTATCTATCTATCTATAATCTATCTATCTATCATCATCATCTATCTTTAATCTATCATCTATCCATCTATCATCTATATCAGGGGTGTCAAGCTCACGGCCCATCACTGGCCATGCCCATGCCCGGTTTAGCAAAGGGGGGGAAACAGTGAAACATCATATGACAACATGATGAAGTGAGTTTGACACCTCTGATCTACATCATCGATCGATCTATCTATTGATCTATCATCTATCATCTATATCATCTATCTTCTATCATCATTATCTGATAGATAGATAGATAGATAGATAGATAGATAGATAGATAGATAGATAGATCATATGTATCATCTATCGTCATTATTTGTCTATCATCTATCATTATTTATCATCTATCTATCTATCTATCTATCTATCTATCTATCTATCTATCTATCTATCTAT
>BLBF01000020.1:17103489-17127696 GCA_015471245.1 Laticauda colubrina | reverse complement strand
TATTCTATTCTATTCTATTCTATTCTATTCTATTCTATTCTATTCTAAACTTTTCCAAAACTCCAAAGTATTATTTCCCATTCAAACATAGGTCTCTATTTTTACCTTTCTATCTGTCTGTTCCAAGTTGTTTAACATGGGACTTTCTTCACGCTCTCATTTACCTTGCTTCTGGTACTTTCACCCCCAAACTCTATCTACAGAATTCATTGGGGAAAGAAAATACTTTATTCATATGTCAATACCAGCTACCACATCAAACATCTTTGATTTCTGACTCTGAGGAACAGAATCTAAAACACATCTATTTATGAAATGTAAAAACTTGATCACTAAAAAATTAGTTTAGATGGATAAGATCAACAGTGCTTATTTAAATATATCTCAAGCCCATTCAACTCAAAAGTTCACTGGATAACAAATAACCGTTTCTTAGCTTTGAATCAGCCTCATTATTCTTGGTACATACTTGGAATCTGAAATATTTTACTGACATGTATGAATACCTAAATCCTTGAGCCTTCCAGTATCACCAGAACCCAATTTCTTTCTGAAAGACTTGAAATCCAAACATACTGTTAAATGAATATTCAATTCAATATACTTCAGGACTTTATGGAGTCTAGCACTAAAATGTTAAGAAACCTGTCTAGATTTGTTTATTCATTTCTGCATAATTTATCTGCCAGTCAGTCCAGTTTTAAATATGATTACTCTTAAAATGCCTATATTTAATTGAGTGGAATTGAAAGCAGGGTTTTTTCTTATGACTTTTAAAATATTTTTCCAATGGATTGTCTCATGCTCTATACTAAAACAGGTACTTTTTTTTGGTTTAAACAGATCATTTTAGGACAATGAAATCTACCATCCACTTCCTTCCTGCATACGTTTGCATGCTACAACAGAGAAAGAAATAAAATAATCTGTCAGAAACTATTATGTTTTATTTAAGGAGGTCCAACATATGAAATGGCATTGGATCGACTATATTGGAATATATCTTTCATTGCTTTTTTTTTTTTAAAGCAAGTTTGAGGAGAGGAACTAGTAGGAGAAAATGAACTGTCTGCATTTTAAAACTGAGATTTGGCAATCATGAGAAAAATTTAGCCATATGCTAAGGAATTAGAAAAACAAACATGGAAAATCTGGATTAATAGGTGCTTTTGTCTGAATTGTTCTACTTAAGTAGAAGAGATTTTAGCCTTTCCAAGCTAAAATTCTAAGATTCTATAAGAGATCTTTAGATTCCAACAAATACACACTGGACTGTGTGACTTCAAAAGTTTTTTTTTCCCCAGAATTTAATATTATATTATTTTAATCTACAATCAGATTTGAAGATAAGGAAAAGCATTGCAATGTTAGACAGGGCTACTCTTGAAATCTCTTGCTGGTGAATATCTGATGTGAGTTCCCAAAGTCTGGAAAACAATGCATTCCTTCTTCCATCCACACTCACAAATTTACCATAAAGTGCCACCTTGTCATCTACTTCGGTAGAAGAAGAGACCCAACTCAGAATATACAGAATATATTCTGTATATTCTGTATATTCTGTAAAATCAGAATATACAAACCAAGTTAATTTGAGGTGAGTTAAGTTTGAATGGCTCTGTTGCATACAGTTGATATCTCAGTATATTTGAACTCTTTTTTGCTTCTACATAACAGTCTGGACCAGCAGCTGAATGCTGCTGTTATACAACCTCATGTGGTGTGATTAAGTTAATCTCTCCTAGATGCCTTAGATAGTCATCTCCACCTCATTGCAGGCATCTTCTGAAGCCATAATAGCAAGGACAAAGCTCAGCAAGACATCTGTCAGCTGATATACATTATCAACATCAGACCCCACAGTTCATCAAATGGGTAGGTTCTATTACACTGTTTCATTCAATTGACTTCCCTGGGTCTCAGCTTAAACAAGATGCAAATTCATCTCAGCTTAACTTCAGAGGAGACAGGCTTTCCAAAGTGAGATCCCAGTGTACAGGTGTTAACTGTAGCGGTACAAAAGGTTACATTTAAAGATTTAAAGCTCAGGACATGAACGGAAAAACCTAGGCAACTCTGCTTTTTTACTTTTGAGCCAGCTGCTTGAAGCAAAGTGGATTGGGAAGGCTCACAACTGGACATAAGCACCTGGAGATTAGCCCCAGGGTTAGTTTTGCTTTATTTTATTTATTTTATAATGAGTTGCATATTGTGTGGGCCTCAGAGGTAGCTAACAGTATCTTGCCATTCTTTCTTATTATGATACTTACCATATTTCAAGCAGTGATCAGACCCAGAAATACAAAATTTCTGATTTCTATATCCCCCGTTTGGTGATATCTATATATAAAGGTATCATTTTGATCATTTGAAAGAAGTATAAGCAATGTTTAAAAAAAACATTAGTCTGGCAGAACTGATAAGTTATCCTGCTTTATTTCAGTTTCTTAGGCCCTACAGTTCAACTGTTTTCCTCAATATTTCCAATTTTGACATTCCAGTCTCCCTAAGCAGCACATCTGCTATGATGTTCTATTGATTTTAGGTTTAATTTGACCATAAAACTCTTCAGTGTCCTCTTCTTCTCCATCAGTGGTTGAGCATAAACCTGGATAATCATATTAAAGTGTTATCCGTGAAGTCTAATTGATATTATTTCATCACAGGCTGCAATTTGCCCAAATACTGTCTTTACTATAGTCTTCCTGTGAAAGCAATATTATTCCTTATTTTGTAATAAAGAATATACAGGAGTACTAAACAATATCTTTTGATTAAAAATATCTATGTCCAGTCCACTTTCAATTTATTGATGCCTAAGATATCAATGTGAAGTTGATTAATTCCACCCTTCACTATGCTAACTTTTCATGCTCCTTATGTTCCGTGATCTCACTGTAATTCTGTCTCTATATTTTCACATTTTCTTTCCTTGCACAGCTTCATTAGCAACTAGATGATTGGAAGGTTTTAATCAAGCCACATCATTAACACTATTAACTATTAACACTATAAACATAGAACTGGTTTAATATAGAAGTTGCCTTTTCCCATGTAATATGAAATGATGCCTTTGCCATTGTCACTACACTACAGTGTTTATTCACCTCCAGCATGTCCTGTTATTGCTGTTGCCCAGTATCAGTGCCTGTTACTTTAGCTGGAAGCTGGAATGGCTTCCATTTTAAATTATGCTGCTGGAATTTCTTCACTCAATCCTGCAGGAACTCACCAACATCCCTACCATAGTGAGATAGCACAGCAGAACTGGGGTGTAAAGAGAAGGGTGACAGTGGAAATATGGACAGATTAAAAGTAGAGGACCTTACTTATTAGGAAATTTCCCATTGAAGAAAATTTAAGGAAGGACTCTCTGACTCCTTTGAAATCTTTTTTAAAAAGTATCTTAAAAACCACTGCTTTAAAATAAGGCGTCATAATAGAAGCCCAGATTAGCAAATAGTGGACATCCAGAAATTATGTAGAGGGTATATATGTGAGTAAGGACTTTTGTGTCATTGATTCATATAACTGAATAAGTAATAAGTCCCTTCAGACTGCAAATAGAGAATGGAATAAGATTCAAGCCAAAGATGGTCAATGCATCCAGGATCTTGCACTTAATATAGAGAGACAAAAAAGAAGTGAGCCATTGAATGTCCGAGTCATTAAAATGCATTCCAATTGACCAAAACTGCAATGCTGCCAGACTCAGCCATCAGCACCTGAGTCTTTGACTGGAAGGCTGCCCCAATTGATAGTCCGCCATCCTGACACAAAGCCTAGCAATGGCTGCACATCTTCCCCACAGAAAGCTATCCACAATGCTTCAACTCTTCCTGCTGGCTGGTTATTACTGCACCTGTGACTTCTTATATTAGCCACAGCTGGACTAGCTGAGACCCCTTGGTTGCCAATTCAGAGGGAGCTATACACAGACATCACCATGGGGCAATTGTAACTCCATTGTTCAGTGATACAGGCCCACAAAGAGGGAGAAACCTACTATATGCAATCAGCAAAGCTTTTTTCTTTTATACCTTTGACTAAGCAACACCAAGATGATTACTAAGTAGAGTAATTATACATTCAATATCAGATAGGATTGAGACATTATACATTCAAATGAAAGTAATGCAAATCTCTCATAAAGGAGAACAATTAAAAAATAACAAGTAAAAGTTATAAATCTGCTAACAGGGACAGTAGGCAGGCAGCTGTAGCCATCACAGCTCTGTGCCAAACATTTTCACACTGGTAAGATGCTGGGCCTCTCCAGATCCAACAATATGAACCTCCTATGGTGCAACTTATTAGAGAACAAGTATGAGAGCAGGTAGGTCTCAGTCTCCTGCAGAGCCAGGTATTAGTGCCTGACCTCACATCATTGGCAGAAGGGGACAATTTGACATCACACATTGTAGGTGTAGAAAAGTTTTAAGAAACATAATGTGGTGTGGTGTGCTTCTCATTCTCAGAAACCAGGCAATTGGAAGCAAACAGCAAATCAAAATGAAACACAGGGTGCATTCATAAGAGAAAACAATTTTCTCATATAATCATGTATTTACCTAGAGATAGTGTCATTGAGTTCAAATCAAGTTTTTAAGTTAAGCTGAAGTCAAAATAAAGTTTTCAGTAGCTTAGACGTAACCAAACAGTAATTCAATGATCTCCATTGCTGCTCGTCAAGACCCAGAATACTGAACATAACTCATTCTGCAACAACAATATTTTGTGTAACTGAATATACAATATAACCACCATAATGCATACTGGTTTGATACTCATAATTTATAGTAGTCACAGAATTCAGATTTCTTGGTCCAGGAATTTTAGGTTTCTCCTTTTGCTCACAAACTTATTCCCAACAATCACAGTGAGTCATTCACCACATCTTCTTACAGACATTCAAGGGCATGAAATTGCTGGTTTCTGTGGCTACACCTTTCACTTTATTACATTTTTCTCTGTTATTGGTTTTCAAATCAGATAATACAATAATGTGTTGCTGCTTCAAGAATCCCCACCTTGCCCTTGGCCTCCTTCTCCTAATAAGGGTGTTTAATTTAACTATTTAAAAGATAGAGGTTGCTTTAAAGCCCATGTCACACTGCACCAACGGATGGAAAGAGGATGTAAAACGAAGAGAAACACTTGCCATCCGTTGGTTAAAGCGATTCATCTGTTCTGTACTCACTGCCTCCGTTTTTCATCCTCTCTATCCATCCAGCATCCGTTGACTGAGGTTCCATCCGCTCAAAACGTTTTGAGCTGCTCAAAACTTTCTGAGCAGAAAATGTATCCAACGCGTCCGTTCTGCAGCCGTAACGCATACGGGGAACATCCATTCTACATCCGTTGTCATCCATTACACATCTGCTATATCCGCTAGGCATCCGCTGCGCATCCGCGCAACTCAAATCTGCTCCAGCGGAAAACAGAAACAGGGAGGAAGAGAAACGGACACGGAACGGATGTGCAGCATTAGTACACGGACGGAGAAAGGATGAAAGCGGATGCAGCTCGCAAAGAAAGCATTTAAAACGGAAAAAACGTTTGCAGAGAGGACCTTTGGCATCCTGGCCAACAGGTTCCAGGTACTTCTCACCACCATGCAGCATCGCCCAGAGACCGTGAGGAGGATCGTGGAAGCTTGCTGCATCCTGCACAATCTCATGCGCACCCGCTACCCAGTGTTGCAGAACAGGCTCGTGGACCTCCAACAAAGCAGTGGGGACATGGAGCCTGGGGAATGGAGGCAAGGGCGATATCTGATAGACACTAAGCATGTGCAAGGCCCCAACAGAGCTTCACGTGAAGAGAAGAAGCAGCGCAACCTCCTGAGACACTGGTGCAACTCCCCAGCTGGAGCAGTGGAGTGGCAAGACAGGATGATAGATGATTCATGGATGCTTCCTTCAGCCTGTCTCATAACACTGATGAGATTGTGCCATGTATGTTAGGTGGGCCTACAATGAACAGGGCATTTAATAAAGACTTGTGTTTATGTTGACATGTGTGGATGAATGATTAAATTGTTATTGATAATAAAGGGCCAAAGGTGTGGCACCTGGGAGGCTGGACCATACAGTCCCACTATGCTTGCACTGGAGGTTTATCTATCCCACAGCTATTACCCATCCCAAAGGTATCCCTGCCCATCCCACAGCTATTACCCATCCCAAAGGTATCCCTGCCCATCCCACAGCTATTACCCATCCAAAGGTATCCCTGCCCATCCCACTGCTATCTTAACCCATCCCACAAGCATGCAAAGGCTTAAACCATTTTTAAAGTTTCCACCAAGACTTTATTTACTAAAATAAATGAAGCAAGTGTGTGAAGCAAAGATAATCTTTATTAATAACAAGCTGTAAAAGAAAAATGACCCAAGTCAAGTCTCCAAAGCAAAAATAAAGTCAACAGGTAGCCACCCAGTCTCTGGCACTCCTCTTGGTCACTCGGAGGTGTGCCCAGTCTCAGGAGTGAAGGGTCCAGGTGCTGTGGAGGTGGCTGCTGCTGGAGTGCTGGTCTGAAGCACCACTGGGGTGCCTGGCCCCGAGAGGACAACAGGGGATGGTGTGTTGAGGAAGCTCTCAGACAGCTGGCTCAGCCCCGTGATGTTGAGAGCCCCTTCCTCCATGACATGGGGTGTCAGCCCCAATACCGATGACAGATGTACTGAGGCCGGGCTTGGCTGTGGGGTGAAGGAAGGAGCAGTGTAGTGGGGCTGTCTGGTCTGCATCTGGGTGAGGACTGGCATGGGTGGCATTGGTGGCGTGGGTGGCATCGGTGGTGTGGGTGGCATCGGTGACATCAGTGGCACCGGTGGCATCCGATGTCCCTTTGCCTGGACTGGGAAGGGCTGCCTGTGCTGCTGGACCTCCTGGTAGCCGTAGCCTTGGTAGGGTAGGGCCTGTGGAAAGCCTTGGAAGGACAGTGACATCACCTGGGGTGGAGGAGCAGGCCTGGACTGGGTGGGAGCAGGTTCATCTTGGTCTGGAGGGTTGTGAAGAAGTTCGGTGATCCTGTCCTTCACCACCTGGTACTGGGGTTCCGCCATGTTCATGAGGGTCTGGTTGACATAGGTGAGGAAGGGCTTGCGGTTGGAGGATGGGGCGTCAGTATGTACCAGCTGAGAGAGGAGATCTACGCTGCTCCTGATGGTGTCTCTTATCTCCAGCAGGACAGTGTGGCTCTGGCCCTCCGGTTTGCCTCTCTGCCTTTCTGTGGAGGTGGAGCTGGGGGTGGATGCGGGTTGGGCTGTGGTGGAAGTGCCGTCTCCTTTCTCCTACTGCATCAGGGGGTCCTCCATGTGCTCCGCCACAGGTAGTGCAGCTGCCGGGAGGGTCTCCATCGTGGCATGCTCCACAGATACCTGCCTGGACACAGGAGCTGACTCTTTGCCAGTAGAGGACTTGCTCTCAGCAGGCTGCCTGAGAGAGAGGGTTGTGAGAAGGGCTGCTCCTCGGTGGCAGATCTCACTCTCCAAGAAGCTGCACTTGGCCATCACGTAGGTCTCCCGGTCGGTGAGCTTGACCGTGGCCTGGCCAGACTTCTTGAGGTGCAGCTTCCCGTACCAGGTGTGCATGTGCTTCCACCAGCCGAGGAGCACCTCCGAAGTGTAGCCCAGGCTCTCCGCCTTCTCTCTCCAAGCAGCCTGATTCCTTTTGGTGTTGTGATAGAGCCTGTGTCCCTTCCGCCATAGATACTCATTCTCCCTCAGCCACTCCAGCACCTCCTCCTCATGTTCCTCTTCTATGTTGTATTGCCTCCTCTCCCATTCACACGTCTGCCTCTTCCTCCCTTTGGCAGGGCCATATGGGCCCTCATCAGAGGGGCTTTGAGGTTGTAGGGGCTGCTCCTCCACACCACCACCAGCAGCAGCAACAACAACAACAGTAGCAGCAAAAGCAGGACCAGCAGCACCAGCAGCACCCGCAGCACCAGCAGCACCAGAAGGACCAGAAGGACCAGGAGCAGGACCAGGAGCACCAGCAGGACTAGCAGGACCAGGAGCACCAGCAGGGCCAGGAACACCAGCAGGACCAGGAGCACCAGCAGGACCAGGAGCACCAGCAGGACCAGCAGGACCAGGAGCAGTGCCAGCAGAGTAAGCACCAGCAGGACCAGCAGGACCAGAGCAGTGCCAGCAGAGTAAGCACCAGCAGAAGCACCAGCACCAGGAGCAGTGCCAGCAGAGTAAGCACCAGCAGAAGCACCAACACCAGGAGCAGTGCCAGCAGAGTAAGCACCAGCAGAAGCACCAGCACCAGGAGCAGCACCAGCAGAGTAAGCACCAGCAGAAGCACCAGCACCAGGAGCAGTGCCAGCAGAGTAAGCAGCAGCAGAAGCACCACCACCAGAAGCAGCATCAGCAGAGTAAGCACCAGCAGAAGCACCACCTCCAGAAGCAGCATCAGCAGAAGCACCACCTCCAGAAGCAGCATCAGCAGAAGCCCTAGCACCAGAATATCGAGGCCGGGCAGCAGAAGCCCCAGCAGAAGCAGAGTCAGGGCCAGGGGGTGGGAGGGTGGCCCTGTCCCTCTTGCCAGGGCTGGCAGCAGATGGCAGAGGCTTCCGTTTCTTCCCCATGGTTGTTGGGGTGCTGGCTGGCTGGCTGGCTGGCTGGCTGGCTGGCTGGAGAGCTGTGTCTGGAAGCAGGTCTTTCCTCAAAATGGTGACCTGCTTGGGAACTGCTTCCCTTTATATCCGCAGGGCTGACACAATGCATCCTCCCCGCATGCGCAGTGAACGCTAGGCATCCGCTAGGCATCCGCTAGGCTTCCGCTGTGCATCCGCTTCATCCGCTTGGCTTCCGCTGTGCATCCGCTTCATCCGCTCTGCATCCGCTCTGCATCTGCTCTTTCCGTTCCGCGTCCGCTTTGCTGTGCTCCCCCGGAAGCCTTGAGGATGTGCCATCTGCTCCCATCCGCTTCCATCTGCTAGGCTTCCATGGAACATCCGCTTTCCATCCGCCCTACGTCCTCCCCCCGTCCGTTCCTTTCCGTGTTGTCCGCTCTGGTTATGCAAATTCGGGGCACTTTTGAGAGCGGATAACAATGGATGGAACATTTTTCTCGTCCGCTGTGTCCCTTTTACAAACATTTTGCATCCGTCGGCCAGTGTGACAGGGCCTTAAGCTGGGAGAAGTTAGATGCAACCATAATGTCCATGGGTGTCCATTAAAGTTTGATCACTCTCACAATAAATGTCCATTTTTTTTATACTGGGATTCAAATGAGAAGATTTAGCTCTTATTTCACAGACCTCAAAACAGAGAAATTCCAGCTGACTTGAGCCTTAATGTCATTTTAGAATGTCATAACCTGAGTTATAAGACATGGAAAAAGCAAACAGGGATAATTTAAGAGGATATTAGGAAGTGAGAACCAGTAATAAATTTGTCACATGGGATCAGCTTACCATTTTTACTAAATACAGTATATTGGCCTTTAGAATGGTTGTGTTACAGAATAACATGGAATTGGATAGGCCTGAGAATTCTAATAAAATGGTAGATGTTGGGCAAATGGTGGGTCTCTTTGGATGAAGCTCCAGTTGGAGGTTTTCCTTCTAATTGCCCTTTAAAAACCTTTTAATGATGAGCAATAATTCATCTATGAAAAGAAATGTTCTTCATTGTCGTGTGTACTTACCAGCTCTTAGAAACTTTCTAACCAAACTTCTTTATGCAACTGTTGAAACTATATGGACTAATGTCTGTACTACTGTCCTTTCATCTTTCAGTCTCCATTTTCAACAGCCATCTGTTTTTCAAAATTAACATATGATCAAGAGGTCTTTTAAGACAAGCCTCTTTTATGTGAGATACAGAAGACTACAAGCCTCTATGGATAGAAGAAACTTCCCACTTTGAAATGCTGTCCTGAGTATCAGGAAGTCAACAACAAGAAGAATGGGTATTATATTTAGATGTCATATATATGGTCTCCTTCACATCCTACAAGTAAGAATTATAAAGAATGAGAAGGGCTTAAATCACCCTAATTGTTGTGTCATTGGCAAAGTGATTCTCTAAGCATAAATGAGTTTATAATAAAATCTTGTGTCTACTATGATACAAATCTCTTGTAGGTGAATATTGATTTATATATTTAATATTTTAGAACAGAGATACCCAACCCCCAGTGCATGGACTGGCACCAGGCTGCAGCATGTCAGTAACCGGTCTGCACAAACAAGTGAAGCCCCATGCGAGATGCAGGCAGCATGCAAAACAACACCTCTCCAGCCCAGGGAAAAACCTCTCTCTGTGGAATCGGTTCCTGGTGCCCAAAAGGTTGTGGGGGCTGTTGCCTTAGAAAATTAAATCCTGCTTAGTGAAGAGAAAAATTTGTGGCTCTATACTGTGTTTGAATTTAGAATACAATAATTCTTGTTTTGCAACCAGAATTGGGACCAGAAATTTAGTTGTTGAGCAAAATGGTCAGTAAGTGAAACAACAATTGTGCTCTTGATGTTACCTCAGCCTTACTTTGCTTTATAGAGCTATGGAAGCTGTATATGCCAGGACTGATGATAAAATTACTTTTTTATCACTTACTGTAACTGTAAACGGTGGCTAGGTGAGGCAGTTGCTAAATGAAGGGCTACTTGTATCCTAAACCTCCAACAGTTCCTTTTCTCCCTACATTGCACTATGACCTCCATAAACAGCCAGTCAGTATAGAAAAAGGCTAGCATCCTTTGTTTATTCACATTTGTATGGTTCCAACTCACACACTGTCCACCACAAACAATTAGGTTATAACTTTGGAGTTCAGCTCTTCAGTTACATCAATAAAACTGCTCAGAGCAGGGAGCAAGGTTGCTTATGACTATTTTACCCTTATATATGAAGTTATTGTTTGGTTTTATTAGATTTATTAAAGATGGAACTTTAATATATGTAAGTATGTACAGTATTAAGGCATTTGGCTGACCAAACATCAAAAATACAGATGCACTACAAGAATAAAATGGAATGGAATGGAATAGAATTGCTAATACAAATATACAAATAGATATGAATAAGACAATACAACATGTTCATAGTAATTTGTCACCCTTACAGTTAACATGTAACACACTACATCTAATGAAATAGTCAAATAAAAAACAAATATTATATATGCAACATTTCCCTAATCCTCTAATTAGCATTTGTATGTGAGACCACCAAGAAATCCCAGAGGCTCTCAAATAGTCTATAAACTTTTTTAAAAAATTGAAAAAATCCAGAAGACAGTGGGAAATCATTTCCAAACTTTTGCCAAGAAAACTCATAAAACATGATCACCCAACAAGTCCAGATGGCATATTAAGCGGCTAATAAGTTTAGCTAAATGAGACCTTTTCGATTTATGTATTGCCAACTAGAAGGTGTGGCATGGGAAATCAAAGGTAGTGTAATCACATACTCATAATCAAATCCATTAATCCCTTTCCTCTTTCTGTGTTCCATCCTATATTTAACCTAAATAACAAAGATTTGGGAGAGTTGATCCCTTTTTATGCAATTAACATAATATCAACCTTTGGAGCACATCACAGTTCATGAAAACCCAACAAGGATAAAGCTCCCTTACTTATGACATGCAGTTAATTGGACTTTGCCTTAGTCAAGGCAGTTTCTGGGCTCCTGAAGCAATTAAGCCAGAACAATATAAAAATAAGAATTAGCCAAAATATGTAAACCATAAAGACTTTGATCAGCACCCAAAATATTACAGATCCCAGGAGCTTTTGCATTCTTCTCATTAATTCATATTAGCTTGTCATATTTTCTAATAAGTTGTTCCAGAATGTTGGATGGGTTGTCTAATGTGCCACTCTAGAAAGCATATTTTGCTGCTATTAATGCTCTTGTGCATGCAGAATTCCTGAAGAGTACAGACTCTCTGTATCCCAGCTTTTTCAAATATTTTTCAAATCTTTGTGAAGAATCATTCATACGTCATGCTATATAGCACGCATTGGTTGCAGCATGAGAGAACAAAGCTCTTGGCTATCGCATAGAGACGATGAGTCTCTAGAGAAGATAATATTTGTTGAACTGTGAGATCTTTGGTGCTCTATGAGCTTGGTTGTTTTCTTGCAAACATTTCATTACCCAACTAGGTAACATCATCAGTACTAAAAGTGAGGTATGGTCTGTTTTGTTCCCTGTTCGGTCTCTGAGTACATGATAACACACATAATAATACAAACTTCTAACTGTTGCTTAATTGAAGGGAAAAACAATAATCAACACTAGATATATAAAGTAAACTTTAATGTGTTCCCTACACCCCTGCTTAAAAATTAAAAATTATCTGACCAAAAAATTTTGGTCAGATAAATTTTTAGGTGATGCAGCTTTAGGCGATGCAGCTTTCATTTCTCATTAAATTCAAACCAGAAATCTTAACAAAAGCCTCAAAATTATACAGGCACCAGAAAGAGTTAATATGAGTGGAGATTGCCAAAGGTGCTCTGGAGATTGTTAAATCAACTGAGTATCATCTCTTTTTAGATAGGGAATTTTTTTTCTTAACAGAGACAGAGCTGACAGTGCCAGAAGTTGTCAATGCCATGCAGAGAAAAGATAAATTTAGAGTGAATGATTTCCCAGTTAAGTAGAGACCCACAGAGAGTTTATAATAAAACAATTTAAACACAGTTTGGAATATGACAATGGCAATTTTTCTTATGTAGAAAACAAACCATTACAGATGTGTGTTTGTGGCCTAGCAGGAAGTTTTGTAATATAGAGTTCTTTCACATTTGCCAAACAGAAAATATTTATGTCCAACTTCTTGTGCAGCCTGTTATATTCTACATTATTATTTCATTTGTCTCTATGTTATAACTTCATCTCAAATGCTGGAGGAAATAGATCATCCAAGAAGTTGCTGGGAATGTCAATTACTTGTCTTTTGAAAAATGTATGTGTTTTTTCCATGTGAGTTCATTGGTGGCTTTGTATTCATGGCACTGCATACACAACCACAAACAACTTACAGCTTACATCCCAGGAACACCACAAACTCTCAAACTTTTACATTTCAAAGAAAGGTGGGCTTTTTTCTGCATCTGATCTGTAGATCATTAATGAATGATTCTACATTGTAACAGGAAATGTGAGTTCTATCATTCTGGGAATTGAGCTTTTTAATTTGATGTTGTCAACTCCCTCCATCTTTTATTCTCTCACTGGTTGGAATGCAGCTGTTCCGATGTCAGAATTACCAATCATGTAATCATAAAACTAGTGGCTTGTTTCAAGGCCACCAAGTACTGGGCCAAATATTTTCCATTCAAACAGGGTGACAAGAAGAAGCCAAGTGTTTGAACCTCTTTATTAAAAAACAACAACACACATTCACATCTTCTTAATCACAGTAAGTAATCAACTGCTGTATAGTGCTTCATTCTTGTCTCTGGTAAACATTTTAATCTAGCCAAGCCATATTTGTAAGTTTGTTGCCAAACCTAACAACCCAAAACAAATAATCTTAAAAGAAAATCATCCCTTCATGATGGGTTTCAAAATTTTCTGAATACACAGTCATTCTTCCTAAATGTTCGTATTTACACAGAGTAGAGTTTATTCAAAACATTAGCAACATAGTAGTCTCCTTACAGGAAAAGTAGCTTTAGCAGCATCTAAACAGGAAGCTCAACCAAAATTCCTTCCTGTTCTTTGCCACACTAACTCATCCATCATCTCATCCATCAGCTCCACCATGTCTTCTCCTTTAGCAGCCCATATATAGATTGGGAGCAGTTTATCTAAAAAGTAGATAATATCTTTGCAAGATTACCAGTCCTATAATAATTTGTCTCTCTTGGGTTCCATAGTCAAATATTGTATGGAAGTTGTAGTGGCACAGTGGTTTGAATGTAGTATTGTAGACTAACTGTGCCAACTGCCAGAAGTTTGATTCTCATCAGGTCAAGTTTGATTCAGCCAGCCAGCTTTCCAAGGTTGGTAAAATGAAAACACATTGTTGGGGCCAATATACTGATTCTGTAAACCACTTAAGAGAGAGATGTAAAGCACTATGAAGCGGTATATAAGGCTAAGTGCTATTGATAAGTGCTAATTCTGCACTGATAGCAACATTGTGACGCACAGTTTTACAGGAGATGGGGTTGTTTCCAGATGAAGCTTTTATCAAATAAGTGCCCTCCAATATTCTCAGAATTTTACAGAGGCTAAATCTAGACACAATTATTTCTATTTAGAACCCACCTTTTCTTCTTTGAAGAATAAAAAGGCAGAGTGGTTGCATAATTGTTTGAGGAATAGCACTAGAAGCAGGGTGGGCTTCAAAAGTTTCAGCAATGGGTTCTCTGCCTGGTTGCTGGGTGGGTGTGGCTATGGTGGGCATGGCCTCGTCGGCCTCCTGCACCACCATGTATGGGGGTCATTTTCACCTTCCCCGGGCCCTGGAGGCTTTCCCATTTCCAGACTTCTGGAACTTCCAGGAGGCCTATTTTTCCCCTTTCCTGAACCTCTGTTCAGGCCCTGCACTTACCTCACATCCAAAATGGGCCACATGGAGACTCTGGGGAGGGGAGGGGAAGCCAGAGACAGTCAGGGATGAACATTAGCAACGGGTCTGCCCGAACCCAGGCGAACCCATAGCAGCCCATGACTAGAATCTGGCAGAATGTTATCTCAAAACATTCTGGGGTTATCCTTTTCTTTACTTGATACTTAATGGATTTCATCTCTGTGGGTCCAACTAATATACATTTTTATCTTTTAATACTAAATCAGTAAGGATATCCAATACATGTGGATGGGTTTGCGGAAAATGTAGATTCATTCCAGCTGTAAAATTTGAATACCAAATAAGTACTTTAACTATCTTGATACAGAGAGATAGGAAGAAATCAAAGAAGGCAATCACATATAAAAAAGAAGTCAAAAGATACAATCAGACTAATTTTATATAATGTATGTATGTATGTATGTATAGGCTTTCATGGAAAATAACAGTCAGTCTTACAATTACACCTCAAAGCAGTTCTTCAGTTACTCAGAATTTTCCTCAACTTATACTAGACAGAAATAGGAAGTTTCTGTAGGTTTTTCTCACTACAGAGATACAAAAAAAAAAAAAAAAATCACAAAAACTTACATCTTGGATGAGCCACTGATTCAGTTTATATATGTAAAAAAAATAAGAACCATATGATTAAGACAAAGACTTTCTAATGCAACATTCTCTCCCCACAATAGTTAAACAGGACCTTACCCTAGTATCTGTTCATTCATGTTGCATAGTAACAGCACATTTACTCTGAATGGGGATCATTTAAGAGTGTGAAGATGATACCAGCAGTATGAACTAAGACGACAGGGATTGGTTAGCAGAAACTGATAAATGAAGATGTCCTCAAAACAGGGTGGATTGGGTCAAAAATATAAGCATCACAAAGCTGCAATTCAGGTATCTATATATAAGACAATTCAACAGTTCATTCAGGTTTTCAAGAATCAATCATTTTATTATAAGAGACCAAGTTCTCTTGGAAATCATTGATGTATTTCTTGAGGAAAACAATGATTAATTGATTATGTGCCATTAAGTCATTGTTGACTCTTAATGAGCACATAGATATTGTCTGTGATGATCTGTCTCTAACCTGGTCCTTCAACTGAATCTATCCATCTTTCTACTGGCCATCCTCTTCTTCTCTTCAATTGGATAATATAATAAGTTTAGATTGATCCAATTCTTGCCTAGGCCATATTCAACATTTCATATTAGGTGGTTTTTTTTAATTCTTGGAAAATTCTTATCCTGATTTTTGTCCCGATACATGCAGATTAATAGGTTGCATGACAATTTAAGTGTATCAATTTAAAATAATGAACTGAGCTAGCCTCTGGAAATCTATTTTGCCCAAGATTGGATTATATTGCCCAAGATGCACTGAAAGTTACTGGCTGCCTGACCCCTGGCAAACGAAAATGGTCTCAGAAATGACTTTTCAACATAGTTGTATGCATAATTGCATCTTTGTTACAGAATTTTAAAAGGTTTGCTTCTGGGAATGGCAATTCGGACGAGGCTCATATTGCATTCTCTAATAGAATTCTAAGCACACGCAACAGATGATGACTCCCAGGAGCCTGTGCAGAAAAATGTAACCAGTTAAATGGTACAAATTAAAATAAATACATGGAGTGATAATCATCTCCTCTTCATGGTGGGCTTCATCAGTGAGTTTAACTACCAATCAGGTTAGTACAATTGTAAAAAGGAGTACTAAACACAGCAGTATCTGCCACATTGGAGCATATGGCTAATTTAATGGTTAGACCTATCCTGTACTCAATTGGGTCTCTCAGATCAACTCTGTATGCTCCAGCAAGGAAGATGTTTTCAGCAGCAAGCCATCCTGATCCTACATTATATATCTTTTAATCCCTTAACAGCAATAGCACTTGGACTTACATATCACTGCATAGTGCTCTAAGCAGTTTACAGAGCCAGCATATTGCCCCCAATTATCTGGGTCCTCATTTTACTGACTTCATAAGGACCAAAGGTTGAATCAACCTTGAAGCTTCTGATCCTTCAGGATCAGAAGGAATTGAACTCCTGGAAATGTGAGCAGAGTTAGGCAGCAATACTGCATTCTAACCGCTGTGCAACCATGGTTCTTTAATGCTAAATACTACTTTAATCTTTTTACAGTTTGTACTTTTGAGTCCCACAGGACATGTGGTCCTAAATGGATTTTCTAAAAGAGTTGCAAACAGACAAACAAACAAATAAATAAAGCAACAATGTCTGAAAAGGCTGCTTCTGTAACGATGTTGCATCTCATCCTAACCATAACCTATTGCTATGGAGCAGTGGTTGGATTCAAAAATTTTTACGACTGGTTCTGTGGGTGTGGCATGGCTTGGTGGGTGTGGCGTGGCATGACTTGGTGGGTGTGGCAGGGGAAGGATACTGCAAAATCTCCATTCCCTTCCCACTCCTGAGGGAAGGTTACTGCAAAATCCCATTCCCTTTCCACCCCACTAATCTGCTTTCCAGCTCTGTTCTCCTGTGCAGGGCAACAAAAGAAGACCCAGCCAATCAGCTGGGACTCGGGAGGCAGAGAATATATGTGGGCAGGGCCAGTCAGAGATGGTATTTGCCAGTTCTCTAAACTACTCAAAATTTCTGCTACCGGTTCTCCAGAACTGGTCAGAACCTGCTGAATACCACCTCTGCTTTTGGTCAATTTTCAGGAAGTGCATCAAGGAATATCTTGTTAGTTTCATTGTTTCAACTGTTCCATAATATCCATATTACCTCACCAAATCTGAATTTCTTTGTTTGTTTGTTTTTAACTTTTTTATATATAAATAACTCAAGTCAGCATACGTACACAATACTCCCTCTTTCTATTTTCTCTTTAACGACAATCCTGTGAGGTGGGTTGGGCTGAGAGAAATTATGCTTGAAATAAGCATTTTAGTGTGTTCAAATTACATGTAGTTGATTTGTTCTGCGCTCTGTAATTTTTTTTAATTACTAAGTACCTTCTTCTTTGTAGACAAGATGGGATATAGATTCAAATTACAACAGCCAGTAGGAGGGTGTGATTTCACTCACGACTATGAACAGCCCACAAGCTCCATTTATTTCGAGAGCAAAGCCGCAACTTAAAAAATTGTCAAAGGGAAGGGGGAAAAAAGGGAGGGATCAAAACCAATCATAAACTGTATCCTACTGTTAGATTTAATTCCCTCAGTCTCCTTGATAAAACCTTGGGAAGGGACAATTCAATCTACATAGCAGACTTTGTACAGATGCAAGTTGCCTGCCGGTTCTGTTTTCCTTTTTATTTCTTGGTCTTAATCAAAGCAGGTAACTCTTCCCATTAAAAAAATGGGTACAGAATTGTTTATACATTATGCCAAAGTCTTTAATTTATTATTGTGCTGGATTTGAATATGGAGAGTAACCTTATATGCTAGAAGTAAATATTGTGACAGTTGCTTTTTAAAAATGCATTTATTTTGAAGTGACCTATATCTACTTCCTTTTTAAACCTCAATGACATCTATCAATTATTTAATTTTAAACATATTAGGAGGATCCAGTAGCCTCCTGTGGGCTTATGCATATAAACATTTGTTTTAATCGACTTAGGCAGGAAGATTTTGCCAGTAAGTTGTTCAAATGCCATGAAATAATACACAAAAATAACACGGTTGGCAAGCTAAATAGAGGTCACTGTTAGGACAAGTTGCCCATCCGAAGCTGCTTTGATACAGTTTTAATCAACCTGAAATGTCATGGAGGTCTGTATAAAATGAAATGGCTCCTTACTCTGTAGCTTATTTCTGTTCCTGCTAATCCTCTCTCTTTATTAAACATATCTTTACCATCTGCACTGGCCAAAATGTTCAACACCTTCCCAAAGAACTCTAGGTTGACTGATTATTCTTTTTCTTTTTAATGGGCAACATGATCTCTGAGCTTTATGCACAGATTTAGGATTATCCCAAGGACAAACAGAGAGACTGAAAGGACAAATAATCTATTAATTATAATGAATGTGTGTATTGATGCAGCTTAAACATGTTTTTTTTTCTGAAGTAGAAACTGAGTTAAAGGGGGATACATCATAAAATAGTTGTGGTTCAGCATTGGTCTCTTTTCCAAATGTTCCAGAGTCCAGACCAACCTCAAAATATAATATCATTTTGATATGAATATGCTTTGCGAAATAGGATGTCTCACTGAAAATGACGTGTTGATCTTTGTGTATCAGTCTTTTCCAGTACAAAAAGATTTGCTGTAGCAGATTTGCAAAACAAAACAAATGATCCTTTGGGATAAGAACATGAGAAATAGTTTTCTGAGTCAGATCAAAAATGTATCAGTGTGGGCATTCTTCTAACACATTAATATTTTTCTGGAAAGCTCATACACAGAGTACAAGAGGCATGTGCAATTTGTTATTGTTATTCAAAAATATACTACTTCTCATCATGGAGGTCCCATTTAGCTGTCATGATTAATAACCATTAATACAATTTAATATAAATTTCTGCATTAGATATAACAATTAGTGCTCCCCTGGAAATCCGATTGCAACCTGCCAGATATATCGTTGTGAAGATAAAGGCAAGGGAACATCCATATCTAGAAAGATTCTTTTATTTGGAATTGCCAACATAATGATACTGAATAATACCTATAACACACATGTTCAAGGTGACACACCAATACCCGACAATAACTATTCTCAAAAGCACATCCTGTTCTCACACAATTTTCAGAGGCTGCAGACGCCTCATGAGAATGGGGTGCACTCATGCGCCCTTGGAAATCATACAAGAGGACTCATGCAGTCTCCAGAGCCTCTGAAAATTGTGCAAGAACCCGGCATGTTTTTGTGTGGGTTTTGGAGGCTGCAGAACTGCAGAAGAGCATTTTCCAAAGCTGCTTCAAAAACAAAGGCCTTGTGCAATCCAGTGCAGCCTCGGGTAGGCCACAGGGACCTATCAACAGAAAGAGAACATCACATGAAGCTAAGCGATGCATGGCTGATCCTGGGGACTGCTAGGCAGTTGTGCTATTTCCCCAAAGCTCAGCACCTAGGGGAACAGCACGGGGTGGTCTTTTGGAGTGACAGTGGTGGTACTAGAACTGCAGATGAGGCCTAGGCCTCTACTTCAGGCCCAGCCTCAGGCTGCAGCCAAAAGAGGGAGCACCACTGTTCTGGGTGGCCTAGTTGGCTGGGGAGAGAGAGAGAGATCAAAATTTGTTTCTCTTCTGTTCTGGGGTATTGAGGGCCACACAATATGGACATTGTAATGCTTGCAATATGGTTTTTGTAGTACTGTTACACTGACCAACTAACATGTGTTTTCTTGTATTTTAAATAGCCCCTTTTCAAAATGTATAACTAATGATTTGCCATAAGCTTTAACCTTAAAAAAAAGCCTCCCTTTTAGAACCCAGGAATGGCAAGACAATATTCAAGACTTTGTAGATAACAGTTTCATTTTCAGCTGTTCTCAAGCCTCCACGAACAAAAGCAAATATTGAGGCTCAATTATGGGAAGTGTTGAGAACGTCTTGCTGAGAAGTGCTGCTGCTTGACGGAGTTCCAGCTCCATGTAGGAGATATGAAAGGAGTCCCCATGGCATGGTGGCACAGTGATTAGAATACAGTACTGCAGGCTAACTCATTGCTCAATCCAGGAATTCGATTCTGAGTGGCCCAAGGTTGACTCAGCCTTCCACCCTTCCAAGGTCAGTAAAATGAGGACCCAGATTGTTGGGGACAATATGCTGACTCTGTAAACTGCTTAGAGAGGGCTGTAAAGCACTGTGAAGTGGTATATAAGTCTAAATGCTATTGCTATTGCTATCCCCCAGTTAATGGTGATGTCACTGCCTAATCCTTTAAAACTGGAACTGTTCTATTCGCGGGAATGAGACTCAGAGCGTAACATCAGCTCTTTTATTTAGTTCTTAAAGTCTGATCTAACCAGGAGCCGCAACAGCTCTTTTTATAGAGAGCTGTTCGCGGCTAGTTTCCAATGACGGCTCCTTGTTTTTCCCGCCGCTTGAATTGGCCAATCATAGCCTGCTATTATTGGCCAATCAGCGTTGAGAAAAGTAGCCAATCTGCTTCGGGTATTTATTGTACAATAGGAATAGCCTATCTGAAGTATGTTAATATGGAACAGGAACTGCATTAAAATGGTACCACCAACATGAATGGGACAGGAAGCTCCCTAGGGGCAAACTTCACCTTAGTGCTCTCTCCTCTGCTTTGTCAAGTTGACCCTAAATTGGCTTAAGAAAATCCTGTCAAGACTGAGACTTTGTGACAACAGCTTGCAAGGTATTTGGTTTGTACTGTAGACTATCATATCCTGCCACTGGACAATTCTCCTTTTCTTATGCTCACTCACTTTACATCTTGTATCTAAGGCTGAGACTACTTCCAAGAAAATTCTGAAACTGGAATGAATCTTCTTCGGCCACAGATGGAGACATATAAATAATCTTATTCCCTGAGGATGTCTTCCAATTTCTATAAGACTGAAACTAACCTAATTTATTAAAGGTTATGTATTGCTATCTCTAACCCAAGCAATTTTAATTCATGTTCTCAACATTTAGATAATATAATATTTTAATCATAATCATGAGATGTGAGATAGCAAGATTTCTTCTTCATTAAAAAATATATCTGTAATGGCCTTTGACCTTGAGTGAGCATAACAGATTCATATATAATGGATTTCCCCTTTGGTCAATGGTTTTGGCTGGTCCTTCCGATCTGAGACATTTTCTTCTCCTTAAAATAAAGTTTTATGGACTCACTATGATGAACCACACCTGAGCTGTAAAAACCTGACAACTAGTGTTGTTAAAATAAATAAATACAGAGCTATGTAAATAAATAAAATAATAAGTAGACTCTTTTTCTAGAATAGCTCTTTTTCTCTTTTTCTATTATGGAAAACAAAGAACCTTTTTTTTGAAATAAGAAACATTTTATTTGGAATTTCACTGATATACTTTTCTAATAAGCGCAGATGGGAGCTGGTTTGGGGTGTTATATAGTCTATGTGAAAATCATTGGCGGCTGCCCCCATTTTAGAAAGGAAGTAGAGAAATCCAACCCAATTTTTGAACCAAAATTTTTGAACCAAAGTATATGTAATGTTAGTAATTTAATCCTGAAAACGAAGTGACAAAATGTCTGCATTTTTGACCAATTCAAATATCTGATGTCCCTTCATTTATCAGTTCTACTGCTTGTCTTCTCATAGCATCTTGGTTACTGATTTCTACATTTATATATTAGGACAGTCTATGCAAAAAACTCACTCCAAAGGTGCCAAGGCTACAGTCATTGGGGCCTAGCCAAGGGAAGGTTAGCCTGCCTGTAGCAGCAGAAGATCCAGCTTTTATATTAATTCAGCCAAGAGAGGGTTTATATTCCTTTCAATCTATAAACATGTGCATAATTTAAAGTCAAATACTACCCAGATGGCCTAATGCAGACATGCAGGTTAACTGTGAAATTAAAATGTATTTGAACTACTGCCCAAAGTTTTCTGACTGATTGCTTTGCCTTGATGAAATACACCAAGTCCCCGGGCATTACAATTTTCAGGGGTGTCACTTTGTCCTCATACTAAAAACACCACCAAAATTTGTGAGAGTTCTTTGCCCATTAATTTTAGGTAGCTTGCCCTAAAGACGTCCGGATAAAACTAAGACCATGAATATACTGAACAGGCATCAAACATCTGGCTCAGGATCTTCTGTGGTGAATTAAAAATGAAAGTATCTGCTGCAAAATAATTTTTCCACCTAATTTGGGGCATATACAATAACATGTGTGCAGGCTGCTATATGTTTAGATTTACAGCAGATATTCTGTGGTTCATCTAAATCTGTTTATGACAAGGGTCTACAAAAGGACAGAAGTGCTGTAAATAAATGGTGCTCTTCTGGTAACTATTTCATGTTTTTTTAAAAAATGTGTGTATATTTGTTACTCTAACAAATGCCCAGGTTTCATTTAGCTAACACAATTTCATCCAGATTAGCCAGACAAAGAACTGGTGGGTGTGAAGTAAAGTAAAGTAAAGACTGCCATGTGACCATCTGCAATAAAGTAATATGAGGATTAGCCTTACGTGACATTTTAAATGGATGCATTCTGTGGAAGGCAGAGGAGTCAAGGGGAAGCATTTAATTTTTTTAAAATGTCAGAATCAGGGATCTTGGCTGGCTAAGCCCTCAGAAAGTTCAACTTCTGCAAGGTATGATCTTCAAGATTTTCATGATCTTCAAGATTTTCAAGAACTGTGGTTGCACAGTGATTAGAATGCAGTACTGCAGACTACTTCTGCTGACTGCCGGCAGTTTGGCAGTTCAATTCTCACCAGCCCAAGGTTGACTCAACCTTCCATCCTTCTGAGGTCAGTAAAATGAGAACCCAGATTGTTGGGGAAAATATGCTGACTCTGTAAACTGCTTAGAGAGGGCTGTAAAGTATTGTGAAGTGGTGTACAAGTCTAAGTGCTATTGCTATCAGCCATATTACTAGGCTAGAAAATCAATATCACCACTCTAAGTGTGTAGGGGAAGAGCAGGCAGAGCTGGGGATGGACTTAAACATGGCATCAGTCCTTACTTTGCCACAAATGATTCATATCCACTCCCCTTGAATTCTATTGACTCTTATCTAGCACCAATTTAGTTAGCTGACAGTTAGCTTACTAGGTTCTTGTGTATAAGTTTGAATAAATGATGCTGCAACTTCATGAATGGTCCTGATCTTTTGCACCTGACAAATTAACTGTTATAATTGTTATTTGCATTAAAGGTATGACAAGTATTTTTCCTGTTTTTATTTTTTGCAAATATTCTGATTCAAATTAATTGAAATAAATCATGAGAGTCAGTATGTTGGGGAGGTTTGCTTCCAAAGGAGAAGAAACTGTAATTCTCAAGGTAGTGTTATGATATTCTTAAACTTACCTCAGATATAAAATGGCACAGGCTGGTGTATGTTAGGTCTCCTGAAAACATGTGCAAAGTATTCTGAGGTCAAAATTTTCCATCTCAAAAATTCCTACCTCAGAATGGCCATTATTCATTCATTCGTTCATTCATTCATTCATTCATTCATTCATTCATTCATTCATTCATTCATTCATTGTCTTTTCCAACCTGATGTTTTACTGATATTTTGTCCAGTTGCGATCCAAAAGCTTATTTAAAGGGCAGCAGTTTGGGGAACGCAGATAATACTTGTCATTCAACTAACAACTTTACCAAGATATACCAAGAGAGCCACTTTGGTACGGTAGTTAAGGTACTGGCTAGCAATCATAAGACTATGAGTTCAAGTCCTTTCCTTAACTATAAAAGCCAACTAGGTAACCTTGGGCCAATCACTCTGTCTCAGCCTAACCTACCTCACATGGTTGTTGTTGTAGAAAAATAGGAGGAGGCTAGTGTGTTGGTGATAATGTTGGCCGCCTTGAGTTATTTATAAAATAATAAAGGTGGGATAGAAATAAATAAATAACAAATAAATAAAAGATTCTAAAGCCTATAAATCTACTTCTCAAAATCCAGTCTACCTCTTATGAAAAGTTTCATGCCATGATAAACTGTAACACACATATGCCGGGGGGGGGGGGGGGGGGGGGAA
>BLBF01000020.1:17068062-17100562 GCA_015471245.1 Laticauda colubrina | reverse complement strand
TTGTTAAGAAATTTGAATCCCACCCCAGGATGAGGACCTTACTATGGATGGGCACGGGCTATGATGCTTCATCAACAATGCTGGTGTTGATGGAATCTGTCTAATTTCAGTTGGGTACTTTAGGCTGGTGTGGCTAATTCTTCGTCAAGTATTGGCACTATCCTCTACATTCATTTTCACTTGAAGCACTGATTGGGTATTATGTAGATTATTTATAAATAATCTGCATAATTTATAGATTATAAATTATAATAATTTGACTGGGTATTATATAGATTATTTATAAAACCAGATTTAAGAAAACTCTGATTTGAAGAAAAAAGTTAACTTGTCTTTCAGAAGCATTTTCCTGGATGTATGATAGCAGAGCAGAGAAACTGACAAGAGTCTTGTTTGTTTGTTGGATTTATTTGCTGCCCATCTCGTATCAAATGACTCTATTAGAGCTACAGGGTCTAAGACAAGAGAACACTGTTGCTAGTCAAACTTTACATCTTAATAATAAGATAATGATGGGAGTTCTGGTAGCGCATTGGTTAAAGTGCAGTATTGTGGATAAATTCTGCCCACAGCCAGGAGTTTGATCCTAATGGAGCTCAAGTTTGACTCAGCCTTCCATCTTTCTGAAGTCGGTAAAATGAGGATCCAGATTGTTGGAAGTAATACACAAATAATGCTTTTACTTTGGAAACTCCCCACAGAGTGCTCTAAAATACTATGGGGTAATACATAAGCCTAAATGCTACTGCTATTGCTAATTGGTAACTCTAATTCAAGAGATGCAGAAAATGTTGAAAGTTCTGCTCAGTTTAGCAGGATCTGTAAAGGGAGAGCAAGAGGGTCAGAGTGATGCAAGGAACAGCACAGAATCACATCACAAGCTCTGCCCCTTTACTATGTGTGTCACGGTATCATATGCACGCTCCAAACTTACAGAGCGACATTGCAATGATACTCTTGGCCTTCAGACAAATGTGAGAATGTGCAAAACCATCATCCTCATTTCAGTTAAATCTACTAACGAGCTGCTTTTTATGTCAAATATTTTTTTACTCCAACGGAAAAAGGAAGAGTCCATACATGTAATCCTTCATTAGCATCCACCATTGGAAGCAGCAACTCAGTCATTAAGCAACGATGTCAGTAAACGCAATTGTGGATTGTGCTTATAATCTTATTTCAGTTCTCATTTGCTTTGCAAACCTGTGAAGGTCATAAATGCAAGGATTGGTTGCAAATGTAATTTTTCATTGCCATCATAATGGCAAACAGCCAATAAACGAGGCAGTGGCTAAACCAGGACTACATGTTTAAATACAATGATTTGTCAACAGTGTATCCTGTCATTGTCATTTTTTAAATGCTTTTCTGAAGTAGCCTGTAGCTTTTCACCATTCAAGTTTAGCAAGCAGCCTTCCCACTGCCTCTCCCAATGGCCTTCTCATTTCACTTTGTAATCCCATTCGACTCCATCTATCAGCCAATTTTAATGCAAGCAGGTGAAAGAGTCAAGAAGGAGAGATAGAAGGACAGAGATTGAGATTTGTTTACATTATTTTTACTCCATTTTTTTTCATTTTTACCATAAGTGGCGTACATTAAAGCAGAGATCTCCAAACTTGGCAACTTTAAGTCTTGTGGACTTGCATTGTAGAGAAAAGTCAGCCAGATCCCCTCATCCAAAATACCGAGGAGCCCAGTATCTGGTCCACAAGTCTTAAAAGTTGCCAAGTTTGAGGACTCCTGCATTAAAGCAACATGATACCATAATATAGTGAAACTGTACAAATAACAAGAACAGGCTTGGTCCCTAATGTTGACATCCCTGTCTGGGCAGGGTTCCTGTGGAACAGGACAGTCCATCATGTTCAAATTGCAAATGGTTGGGCCTGTTACGGAAGAGTCACAGAGGAGTTTCTTCAACAGAAACAGAACAACCACTTTCCTATAAGCAATTGTCAATAATTTTAGTCAGGCCAGCACCCTTAAGTACTTTTTAAAAACCCAGAACCATAGCCATGTTCATCCATACAAGATATAATACTTGTAACAGGCCATTTTAATTACCAACAATCCTCCACAGTAATGCTAGATAGGGGTACTGTGCAAAATTAAAACAGCCATCATTTAACTATATGATGAAAATGCATTTGTGTCAACTTGTGTGGGACAGGACCAGCAGTGAGTACTGTGCCTAATTAAGCCAGTTTTCAGAAATAAATTGGACTAATTTTTCCCCCCAGCTCATGGTACTCCATAAGACAGATGTTTTATACCAAGAAGAAGTCAGTCATGTCAACTTTCGACAAGCTGAACTTAGTGTAATTCAGCCACTAGATTATGAAGAAATGGACTTTGGAAGAGCTCCAGTAAAGGCCATACTTGCCCTTTAAGTGACCAAAAATAAAGGGTCAAGCAAGACCAAAAATTAAATTTTGATCCATTTCCCTTAGGGTTAAGTTCACTTTAAATTACTTGTTGTTAATACCATTGCAGATGAAAGCATTTCTCCCTTCTGCCACATTTAAAATTACATTTTAGTAGCAGTTTTTGGAGGTCTCAGTGGGTTTTTTTAAATCCACTCACAGCTGAGGGGCCTCTGAATTGTCAACTCAGAGTGTGAGAGAGAATGGTTCATTCTAAGTAAAAAGCTGATTTGGGGGACCATGATACAGAGGAGAGGAGAAAATTTACCCTCTGTTATCATTCCCAGCCAAACAGTCGCTAATACAGAGAATTAATGTGAAATTATTCCTTTTTAATAGCTGCTCATTCAGAAAATCAGAGTTCTAGGATTGACTCAAATTTCATCATCATAAAAAGCATTCAATACCACCACAGAGCTTGGGATACTTTACAATAAAGACTTAGCACTTGTCATTTTTTTCAGGAACAACGTCCCTTTTTGATTGGGTTCACAACATCATGTTTTCTGTAAGCCCTTTTCTGTTGGTTCATACCAGTGGTGGGATTCAATTTTTTTTTTTTACTACCGATTCTGTGGGTGTGGCTTGGTGGGCATGGCAGGGGAAGGAGACTGTAAAATCTCCAATCAGAGGCGGTATTTGACAGTTTTCTGAATTACTCAAAATTTCTGCTACCGGTTCTCCAGAACTGGTCAGAACCTGCTGAATACCACCTCTGGTTCAGACAAACTATTTGATGGCAGGACTAACACCTGAAAACAACTGTGCTATATTTGCCCAGCACCTCAGAATACTCCTGCGTCAGGGGCATTGTGAGAAATTATAAATGGCACATCATAGACTCAGTTGTCTAATCTGGCAGTTGCTTGCAGGTGCAGGGTCAATCAATGCTCAGCTCTAGATTAAAAACATCCCAAAAGGAAACCATGGTTTAGTTTCACAAATGCAAGCATATGCATGTAGTCATCAACTTATGATGGCAATTGAGTCCATTATATCAGTCATAAGTAATGAAAGTCATAAATTGGGTCATCACATGACCGTGCTCGATTTTTATCATTTTTTTTTTGTGGTGGTCATTAAGCAAACACTACAGACATTAAGCAAAGCCATTGTTTGCTATGGAGTGTTTTACTATGGCAAGTAAGTACCCGATTCCAGAAAAAAGTCATAAATTACAGTCACTTGATCATGGGACCATGCAAACAGCTGTAAACATGGATGAGTTAAACTGCTCCAAAAATGCAGTCATCTGCATATGTGGGCGAGCATCAGAGGTGGTATTCAGCTGGTTCTGACTAGTTCTGGAGAACCAGTAGTGGAAATTTTGAGTAGTTCAGAGAACTGGCAAATACCACCTCTGGCTGGCTCCACCCGCATCTATTCTCTGCCTCCTAAGTCCCAGCTGATTGGCTGGATTCTCTTTTGGTGCCCTGCATAGGAGAACAGAGTTGAAAAGCAGGTTAGTGGGGTGGGAAGGGAATGGGGATTTTGCAGTATCCTTCCCCTGCCATTCCCTCAAGCCATGCTACACCCACAGAACCAGTCTTAAAACATTTTGAATCCCACCACTGGTGAGCATCAGAACTTCAAAGGCTTTTTGGGGGAGGCCCATTGTAACTTGGAACAGTTGCTAAAGCCCATGTCCCACTGCAGCAACGGATGCAAAGAGGATGTAAAACGGACAAAAAAGCTTGTCATCCGTTGGAAAACGTGATGCATCCATTGTGTACTCACTGCATACGAGTTTCATCCGCTCTATCCGTCAAGCATCCATCCACTGAGATTTCATCCGCGCAAGAAGTTTTGAGCTGCACAAAACTTTGTGAGCGGATGAATTTTCCACCGCGTACGATCTACACCCGCGACATATACAGGTAACAAATGTTCTATGTTCATTGTCATCCGTTAAACATCCGCTGTATCCTTTCGGCATCCTCTGGACATCCTCGCAGCTCACATCCGCTGCAGCTGAAAATGGAAAGAGGGAGGAAGCGAAAGGTACATGGAAGGTCCACACAGCGTTAGTAGCACTGAAATAGAAAGGATGTAAGCATCTAATATATAAAGCATTAAAACGGACAAAACGTTTGTATATGGGATGTATCTCGGATATTTCGGATGTCTGGAGTATGCATAGAGTATGTGGAAGGACACCTAGTGGAAAACCGATATTTCCTATAAAAAAGGGGAGGAAATCGCCTGGATCTCAGTATGAGTCCAGCAGCCGTGGTGTACAGACCTCTTCACCCTTGGTCTTGCTCTTCCACATCATCCATTGATCTCCACCATGGATCATCACACAGTCCTTATGGTAGCTGCGATCATTCAACACCAGAACCAAACCCTGTTCAGATTGTTTCACCTTTTCTACGCAAGGAGAAGAAGGAGACATTCAAGAGCTGTGTGGGTCCAACGATGGATCGGGAGAAGAGTGGAGTTTGGACTGTATGACAAGCTGATGGTGGAGCTGAGGAATGAAGACCCTCGTGCATTCCAGCACTTCATGAGGATGCCACCAGCCATGTTTGATGAAATTGTTGAGCATCTGAGACCCAGGTTAACCAAGCTGAGCACCAACTTCCGTCCCAACCTGGACCATGGACTGAAGGTGGCACTGACTCTGTGCCACCTGGCCTCTGGAACCACATACAGAAATATACAGTATGCCTGGAGGGTGCCACACAACAGCACCAGCAAAGTGGTCAGAGAAGTGGTGCAAGCCATCATCGAAGAATACCTGGAGGAGCTCCTCCAGTGTCCCACCATTGAAGAAGGCTGGAGGAAAGTTGCAGAACAGTGGTATCAGAGGTGGAACTTTCCCCACACTGTTGGAGCCATAGATGGGAAGCACGTGGCCTGCAAAGCTCCAGCCAACTCAGGGTCCTCTTATTACAACTACAAGGGCTTCTTCAGTATCATCCTCTTTGGCATGGTTGATGCTGACTACAAGTTCATGTACATCGATGCTTCAGGCAACGGGTCAGCTTCAGATAGCCAGGTATACAACGCCAGTGACCTCAAGGATGGGCTGGAACGAACCTCATCATGGGTTTTCCAGATCCAGACCCCCTACCCAATGACACACAAGATGTGCCCTACTTCATCATGGGTGGTGACGCCTTCTCCCTCAGGACCTACCTCATGAAGCCCTACACTTCAAGATACCTCACCCGTGAAGAGAGGATCTTCAACTACAGGCTGTCCAGGGCAAAACGGGTGATGGAGAACACCTTTGGCATCCTGGCCAACAGGTTCCAGGTACTTCTCACCACCATGAAGCATCACCCAGGGACTGTGAGGAGCATCGTGGAAGCTTGCTGCATCCTGCACAATCTCATGCACACCCGCTACCCAGTGTTGCAGAACAGGTTTGTGGACCGACAACAAGGCAATGGGGACATGGAGCCTGGTGAATGGAGGCAAGGACGAAACCTGATAGACACTGTGGATGTACAAGGCCCCAACAGAGCTTCATGTGAAGGGAAGAAGCAGCGCAACCTCCTGATACTCTGGTGCAACTCCCCAGCTGGAGCAGTGAAGTGGCAAGACAGGATGATAGATGGTTAATGGATGCTCCCTTGAGCCTGTCTCATAACACTGATGAGATTGTGCCATGTATGTTGAGTGGTCCTTCAGAATAGGGCATTAATAAAGAGCTTTGTTTATTTTGAAATGCATTGATCAATGAATAAATTGTTATTGATAAAATAGGGCCATATGTGTGGCAGCTGGGAGGGTGGACCATACAGTCCCACTATGCTTGCACTGGAGGTTTATCTATCCCACAGCTATCCTTACCTGTCCCACAACTATCCTTACCCATCCCACAAGCATGCAAAGGCTTAACCATTTTTTCAAAGTTTTCACCAACATTTCATTAAGTAAATAAAATGAACCAAGTGTGTGAAGCAAAGATAACCTTTATTAATAACTGTCTTAAGTAAAGACAGTTAATATTAATAACTGTCTAAAGTAAATAAAGTCACTGTATGACTTTATTAAATAAGCAAAATGAACCAAGTAAAGCGTGTTTAAGCAAAGATAAAGTGAACAGGGAACAACTCAGTCTCTGGCACTATTCTCAGTCACTCTGAGGCATGTCCATGGTCTCAGCTGTCAAGCGGGCAGGGACTGTGGAGGTGGCTGTGGCTTGAGTGTTGGTCTGAGGCATCTTTGGGGTGCTTGGCCCCGAGGGTACAACAGGGGATGGTGTGTTCAGGAAGCTCTCAGAGAGCTGACTCAGTCCCGTGAGGTTGAGAGGCCCTTCATCAAGGACCTGGGATGTCAGGCCCAAGACTGAAGACAGATTGTCTGTTGAGGGGCTTGGCTGTGGGGTGGAGGAAGAAGGAGTGTAGTTGGGCTGTCTGGTCTGCAGCTGGGCGAGGTGAGGTGTCTGTGGCATGTGATGAACCTGGACCTGGACTGGGAAGGGCTGCCTCTTCTGTGGGAAGTCCTGGTAGTTGTAGCCTTGGTAGGTGAGGGGCTGTTGAAAGCCGTGGAAGGGCTGTGACATTGCCTGGGGTGGAGGAGCAGACCTGGACTGGGTAGGAGCAGCTTCAGCTGGGCCTGGAGGGTTGTGCAGAAGTGCTGTGATCTTCTGCTTCATCACCTGGTACTGGGCCTTGGGCAGATCCATGAGTGTCTGGCTCACGTAGGTAATGAAGGGCTTGCAGTTCGAGGATGGTATGTCGCTGTGGACCAGCTGATAGAGAAGATCTGTGCTGGTTTTGATTGTGTCCCTGATCTCCAACAGGACAGTGTGGCTCTGGCCCTCCAGTCTGCCTCTCTGCCAGCTTCCTGTGGAGGTGGAGCTGGGGGTGGGGGTGGTTTGGTCTCTGGTGGCTGCCGCTTCTTCCTCCATTTGTGACAAGGGATCCTCCACGTCCTCTGGCATGGGGAGTGCAGCTGTCAGGGGGGTCTCTGCCGTGGGGCCTTCTGAAGACACCTGCCTGGACATGGTAGCTGTCTCCTGGCTGGAAGAGGACTGGCTGTCTGTGGGCTGTCTGAGGGAGAGGGTTGTCAGAGAGGCTGCTCCTCGGTGGTGGACCTCACTCTCCAGGAAGTTGCACTTGGCCATGACATACATCTCCCGGTCAGTGAGCCTGACAGTGGCCTGCCCAGATTTCTTGAGGTGTAGCTTGCCATACCAGGTGTGCATGTGCTTCCACCATCCCAGGAGTAGGTCTGAAGTGTAGCCCAGGCTCTCTGCCTTGTCTCTCCAAGCTGCCTGCTTCCTCTTGGTGTCGCGATACAGTCTGTGGCCCTTTCTCCACAGGTACTCGTTCTCCCTCAGCCATTCCAGCACCTCCTCCTCATGGTCCTCTCTCCTTCCCTTGCCTCTTCTTCCCTCTGGCAGGGGCTTGAGCAGCAGGGCCTTCAGGGGCTTGAGCAGCAGGGCTTTGAGGGCCTTGGGGCTGGTCCACCACAGTAGCAGCACCACCACCACCAGCAGCAGGAGAAGCACCAGCAGCACCAGCAGGAGAAGCACCAGCAGGAGAAGCACCAGCAGGAGAAGCACCAGCAGGAGAAGCACCAGCAGCACCAGCAAAAGAAGCACCAGCAGCAGCACCAGCAGCAGCACCACCAGCACCAGCACCAGTAGCTTCAGAGTCAGTGCCAGGGGGTGGGATGGTGGTTCTGTCCTTCTTGCCAGGGCTGGCAGGAGTAGGCACAGGCTTTCTCTTCTTCAATGACTGACAAACCATGGTGTTATTCGAAGATGTCTGTGGCAGCAGATCTTTCCTCTGAATGGTGACTGCTTGCGAGCTGCAACCTTTTATATTCGCGGAGCTGACACAATTCATCCTCCCCGCATGCGCAGTGAACGCTTTGCATCCGCTATGCATCCGCTATGCATCCTATAGGCATCTGTGATGCATCTGCATCATCCGCAACGCATCTGCTCCTTCCGCTATGCATCTGCTTCACAATTCTCCCCTGGAAGCCCTTCAGATATGTCATCCACTTCCATCCGCTGTCATCCACTAGGCTTCCTACGAACATCCGCTTAACATCCTTGCTACGTACTACCCCCGTCCGTTCCCTTCCGTTCTTTTCCATTCTGTTTGTGCAAATTTTCACCACTTTTTGGAGCGGATAACAACGGATGGAGCCACCCCCGAAATTTTGCTCATCCGCTGTGTCCTTTTTGCATACGTTTTGCATCTGTTGGCCAGTGGGACCTAGCCTTAAGTAACCAGTTGTAAATCAAGGGCTACTTATACAACATTGGGCACATATGATTTTCCCCTCATCTTCCACGAGAGTGGAGATTGAAAGTTTTATTTCTTTTTTGATTCTCAAGCCAAATTTCCCAGGTAAAAATGAAACATTTGACTTTAGACAAGAAAGAAATCTTCCCAGCTCTCCTCACAAGGAAAAGAATCCTAAAAGTAAAGTGGTTAAGCAAGCCAAAAGATCTATTCCTGCTCTCCTGCCCAACTCTGACTAGGATTGTATATTAATCCATTCTGTGTTACAGTTCCCTAACAGATATAGAAATGTCGCTTAATCAGCAGTGGGATTCAAAATTTTAAAAATTGGTTCTGTGGGCATGGCTTAGTTGGTGGGCATGGCTTGGTAGTCATGTGACTGGCTGGGCATGGCCAACTCAACATCACTCACATCGAGGCACAAATCTCCTTGCCGGGCCTCTCATGACTGTGGGGATGCTGTAACAGTCATAAGTGTGAAAAATGGTCATAAGTCACTTTTTTCAGTGTCATTGTAACTTTGAATGGTCATTTCACACAAGCAAAGTACCAGTAAAGGAGAGAAAAAAAATTCCAGAGAAGTTCCAGAGACAGGAAGTCTAGTCCTGCCAAGAATGTAATAAGAGTTAACAGAGATGCAGTTTCTGTAAGCAACCCCAGAATGTTTCCTTCCTGCCTTCCTTACAGGATCAGGCCAATAATTTCTTCTAACAACTGGTTCTCCAAACTGCTTAGAATGTTAACAACCAGTTCTAGCGAATAGGTGCAAACTGGTAGAAACCCATCCCTGCTCTTAATACAGAGTAGATATCAATGCCACTCTATACCGTTCATAGCTCTTCAACATCCCCCCCCCTCCAATCAAGGATTTGTGTGATATCCAGTATCTAATGCATTTGCTTTGCCATAGAAATTTAATTTGCATCATTCAGGAACTGACCGGGATTTGGCAAAAAGTAATATATTTGTGGATAACATATTTTCATAGAAGTGAGCTAATTATAATTTTAAATCCTAATATCGAGTCCAGCTGGCACATCCACTTCCTGCCTGAAGGCAACAATCCCCATTCTATCACAATGAGAGAAAGAAAATCATATTTGCTGATTCTTTTTTAATTGTGAGTTGAATAGTAGCATGTCAGCCGACTAGAAAAGGCTCCAGTCGCTTTCCAAATGAAGGGGAAGGGAGAAGAAAGGGGGGGAAGCAGGAGAAAATGGCTTAATGGGGATGCTTTTCAACATTGCACCCTCTTTCTTTGCTTTTTAAGGGCTGTTCAAATTTGAGTGAAAGGAAAGAAAATCGGTCAAGCAAAGATTTTGCGACTCACATGGCCCGATGCAATTAAGAGGCCATTGTTAATTTTAAGATTGTCATAAATACATTGGAGAATTTGAGACAATCCACAAAACAATTATGATAGAATGAAAAGTGGAGATTGCCCAATCTGGTGAAATGAAACCCAGCTCACCGAAATAAAACATAGGGACCAGAGATAGGGAAACACTCCTGAAATACATTGAGAGAATAAAAGGCATATGAAATGGATTGATTGTACAGTCTTAGTCTTTTAATAACAAAGGTTATTTGGCAGGAAAGTGGCGGGATTTGCCTACCTCTGAATGACATTTGGCTATGTGCAATAGGTCCTTTTTACATCCAATTATAGGGTAAATGGGAAAACCTATACAAATGTTCAGGGGGAAACAGCTGTATTATTTTTCCTGCTGTACCTTTAGCAGCATATAAGTAAAATCTCGCTGCATTTTAATTATAGAGCTGTCTGAATTAAGGTACTGGGTCTCGTCCACCACCTGCGAGGACAAATAGATCCATATAATTTACACTGTAATTTGATGTACAATATTTCTGCTGCTTCTAAGAATCGGAGCATAATGTGCATGCATTTATTTCAAAGGAACAGAAGGCTTTTGGATGATAAATCAGAAAAGCAGCAAAAGGCCAAATGTATGATTACAAACTCAGCAGTTGTTAGGTCAGGAGTGCTTTGCCCACTTAATGCCAATGGTAAGTTGCGCAAAAAAAAGGTTGTTGTGAGTGACTCAGAGTTCTTTAAGAGGAGCGGCCATTTAAATATTTTAAATAAAGAACAAATCAGTATAAATGCTCTCCTGTAGTAAATATATCTTTCCTGGGCTGCAAAAATATGGACAACCATTAGAGGGCAAAAAAGGGGCATTGCTAACACCAAATGGCCAACTAAACTTTTGCAGCTAGATCTACAGGGTATATATATTGTGCATTGCATGGATGAATTAAATTGAACATTAGGCAGCTTTTGTAGTTTAACTTAATATATATTTTCAAATCTGATGGTTCTCTGCCTCTTTACATTATTAATTTTTTTTCCATGCGGATACGGATGGTTTCTTCCACAGAAGCAAAAAAAAAAAAAAAAAAACTTCCCCTCTTAAAAGGAAAGATCTCTTTGGTGAAATGAGCACATAAATCTAACAATCATTCAAGGCAGAAATAACCAACTAAATATAATCCAAGGAATAATTTTTAATACTGTAGAGATCCCCCAACAGTCCTGTTTGTTGGATCACTGATTTCGGTTGACCCCCCCCTCCAAAAAAAAAAAGATGCAGAAAAGCAAAATTACACTGACATGGGATGAGAGAAGAGACTTGAATTCATATGGACATTCTACCCCTGCACCCTTTTAAGTTTTTAAATAAAAGGTGCTGTTGAGCCCTCCCAGTTGTTGGGCATTATATTGAGGGCATGTGTTTTACTGATGATGTTACCTAGTTTGGTCATGAAACATCTGCAAGAAAACAACCAAGGTTAGAGAATATCAAGGACCCCAAAGGGCAGGCCTTTCTTTGAACACGTTGTCCAGTTTAAGCTTCAAGGTATAATATCTTAAGATAGGAGATTTGGAGGTTTGAAAGTTGCTCCCATATAGCCAATAGTACCTAGATAGCAGACTATGGAGAAGGCACAAGTCCTTGGATCATTGGTATTTCTCTCTTGACTGGAGATGTGTTGTATTTCTATTCAAATATGCATACATTAAATGTGCATATTCACTGCAAATTGATGTCCTCTTTCAGGTGTTTGGTGAAGATTAAATTGATTTACAGATAAAATCATTGATAGAATGATAATAAAAACCCAGGATAACAATGAGGGGTGTTATCCTCCCTACCATCTTTCCAAATTGAAAGCAATTCTGCACTACCATATCATACCAAATTATTTCTAAAGGGCAGCATAAGGGTAATTACAATGCCCTTGCTTTGAGGCTAAAAGTTAATTAGCATATGCAGATGACCAGGAGCGTTCCATCTCCAACTTTGTGAGAGGAAACTTGGTGTTTATAATCAATAGAGGTGAGGAAGGATCAAAGGACATCTCCCACAGGGCATCTTCAATTTTGCAATTCAGCACGAAGGGAGAATAAAGAGAAAATAAAATGGTCCTTCTACCGCAAGAAAGTCACTCAATTAATTTTGGATTGCAGAATTGGAAGAACAAACAGAAACATTCCAGTTACTTGGGTGTCTATTAGCACTCCAACAACTTGGTCAAAACTCATTGAAAACTGCTCCAGTCCTCCCAATTATTTTTTGTGATCTGGTCGTTTTGATATTGTTGGTAAAAAACTACACTTTAGACATGTTTGAGGAATTGAAACAGTGATAGATTTAGCTGTTCAGAATGTTGGTTGACCTCAAGATGCCTTAGAATGGAGCCCATCAATGTTTCTGAAAGGAAGGGTTTTGCAGCAACGAATTATTTCTAAAATGCTCAAATCTGACATTGACCTCCACGGTAGAAACTTTAAAATAAAATAAATCTAAGAAATATGATAATTTCAAATATACACAAACTCAGGTAATAACCCAAAGATTAATAAACACAGACTGGTCCCTTCAAAAAGTATTAGGATTGAACCTTACAAAATTCTCAAACAATAAAGACTCCTGAAAATGACCAAAGTCCTACCCCTTTTGCTCTTGTAGGTTTATGAGCCAATAGTTTAAAATATGAAGTCAGGAAAGATTTTCCAGCAGAGGTCATTATTCTGACTGGAGATGGGTGTATTAAGGATTTGTGTTAAATTTTAAAAATCAAGATAGTAAATATAGGGGTAAGACACTCCTTGACTACTCCTATAAAAATTGTAATGTTGTTGGCGTTCAGTCCTAATGAGAATCAAATGATCACAGGGATTCTATGAAGCCCTTCAGCATTTGTTCTGACTGAACATTCATCACTTTTGCTTCAGGGATACAGAAGTTCAGGGGGTATCGCATATAAAGCAACATCAAGCAATATCTCATATAAATATATATATTACCCAATATTTCCTTTCTTATACATTCTTATGGTTTATCCAATTTCCAGAATAGAGACCAATTTATAGACAACTGCTGAATTGGGAAACTAGGAACAACGCCAAAGAATCCAATAACTAAATCACTGAAACAGTGAAGTAAAAAATGGTTGTAGGCCATAAGTGAAACTCAAGAAAATGAGATGGTTTATACTAGAATTGAGAAGTTGTCACAAGGATCAAGTTGAAACATTTATGATTGTCCACAGTGATCCGGGCTGGATTCCATACAAATCCAGAAGAGAAGGCAACATGCTCATGCCCTGCAAAATTCATTCAGAGAGCATTTCACTCCTAAGGCTACTAGAGCATTTTTCAACTAGACACAAGAACAGTTTTTCCCCAAATGCCATCACTCTGCTAAACAAATAATTCCCTCAACACTGTCCAACTATTTACTAAGTCTTCTCATTACTCCTATCACCCATCCCCTCCCACTTGTGACTGTATGACTGTAACTTTGTTGTTTTATCCTTACAATTTATACTGACTGTTTCCTAGTATGATTTGATTGCTTATTTGTACCCTATGACTATCATTAAGTGTTGTACGTTATGATTCTTGATGAATGTATCTTTTCTTTTTATGTACACTGAGAGCATATGCACCAAGACAAATTCCTTGCATGTCTAATCACACTTGGCCAATAAAGAATTCATTCATTCATTCAAAATTCATTTGACAAATGTCTTACTTAGCAATAGAAATTTGAGGGCTCAGTTGTGGTCATAAGTTGAGTACTACCTGTAAAAGATTCAGGGCGGTGGAGGGAACAGGGTGTAGGGAAGAGCAGAAGAGAATGGAGGGTGGGAGGAACTTGGAAATGTTGTCTTTTCCTCAGAAAAAAAAACTGGGTTAAAATGCCTTGGGAATGAATTGACCTTGTGTGATAGGAATAAGGGAAAGGGTTTGACAGGAATGCTTTACTATTTTACATTCAAGATTTCTTGGGTAAATATCTATCTTTGATTGTATGAGTTCATCTTTATCAGAAATTGTGGTTTTGGGGCTAGCTGTACTCACAATGCAATGACTACAAGTGTATAGGTGTGTTTGTCTGCCTGACAAACTGACTGACTTATTGTCTCTCTGTCTCTGTTTCTGTCTGTAGAAGGTCATTTTGTGAAGACCTCAGTGATTCCATTCTTAAAATTTCACTGTTCCAAATACATTGGAAACTCTGTTTTTAGCTTTGTAGTTGAAGTGTGCAATCTATGATCCCTGAAGTATATACAAACCTTAATACCTTATGTGTAACCCGAGTGTTAATCCTAGGGCCAAGCTTTGGAGGTCTCTTTCCATGGGGGGGGGGGGGGGCTTGGAAACTTTTGAGAAGTAAAATGGTTAAAACATTATGGTAGATTGTTCTGCTATCTTAAATAACAAGTTTCTTCCTTTAAAGCAACCCAAACAGAACCACATTAAAAAGTCCAAAAAAGTGTTAACAAGTGTTATTCATCCCAGTAACATTATTGTTCATGTTGTTCTCATGGGTGCAAAATATGATCTACGCAGAAAAGTATTTCTCAGCTTTGTATTACCATCATCCTGAACTTTATGCACTTCTCTCTTATCTCTGACATGGCTGTGTGAAAATAATGGAAGCATTTATTCAATGACTGCAAATTAACCATAGTTTGAAGTCATAACCTATCCATGATACCCTGGATACATTGGAGATAAACTATAGTTTGAGACAAGCCAGTTTTCTGTTTTTGATTTGTTCCATGAACCCATTGCGTGATCATAGTTTCCCATTCAAATTGTTTTCCCAAGAGGAGATATATTCAAGGTTTCCATTATGCAACATTCAACATTCAAAGCTCTGCTTCAACATACAGCTATTAGCAAGAGTGTCTACAGAGATAGAGGGGGGAGTCAAGACGGCGGCCATAATCTTGAATGCAAAGCATTCTTTTTTTAGTCCTTCCCTATGTCTACTAGCATCCTAATAATAATCCCTAAATCATGTTGGTTATGGACAGTAAACCCAAAGGTGGAAAAGGCTACATCCAAATTTGGCCACTCTTCTGATTGGGATTGGGATTAGAGTTAGTTACTTCTCTCTTCTTTCCTCTGGCATTTGCCTAGTGCCAAAATGAAGAGCAGGATGACAAAAAAAAATGTAATATTGAGAAGCGATCCTAAATCTGGTACCTGGTGAGTGAAACATTGTACCAGGGAAAGAGGAAAAAGACAGGCATAAAATATTGATTTCATTTAAAACATTAAGTCTACTTAATCCAAGTATTTTAGATGTGTGCATATTTATTTCCAAATTTGCATATCTGTTTGCATATATCCGATAATGATTAATGTTAATTGTACTTTAAAATCATTTCTAAATTGTAAGCAAACCTATTCAAAGAATGTGAGACTGAGACTAAGAATGAGGAGCCAGGGAAAACATCTTCAAGTACCATTAATTAAAAACTGCCATTGAAGCCTTGATGAAGCAAAACTCACATCAGAAAAATATTGAATTCTTGACAAATAATAATAAAAAACAAGCACAAATTATTAACGTGACTGCCTAGTTAAATGGCATTTCAGAAGGAAAGCACTAAGAATTTATAAGCATTCTTCACTCCATAAACACTGGGAAGAGTCAACATTGACCATCAAATATGTTCAGTTTTGCTGTCAGTACATTTCACAAGCCCATATCATTTGAATATTGGTGGGACAGTGTTTTTTATAGATAACTGAATATTCTCTTTTCTCACCCGCCTCACATCTTAATGATTTCCTAAAGAATAGGAAAAGTGAACTAATGCTATGAGGAATCTAAAATAGAAAAGGCTTCAGATGTGCAGGTTTTTACAAATGGTGTGAGCTGAATCCTCTATTAAATGGATCTGAAAGATGACTCCAAATAATTTAACAGAAGAGCAGAGTTGGAAGGTACCTTGCTTGGAGGTCTTCCAGTCCAACCCCTGCTCAGGCAGGAAATTCAAAACTGTAGCGTTCGTGAAGAATGAGACCGGAGACCAGCGTAACTTCAGCTCTTTTATTTAGTGCAGAAAGTCTGTCTGAACCAGGAGCCGCACCAGCTCTTTTTATAGAGAGGTTGCTTGCGGCTAGTGGCCAATGACGGCTACTTGTTTTTCCCGCCGCTGAGCTGGCCAATCATAGGTTAGCTATTACTGGCCAATCAGCGTCGAGAAAGGAACCAATCAGCTTCTAGTATTTCTCGACCAATAGGAATAGACTATTTGAAGTATGTTAATATGGAACACCCCTCCCCTCTTGGTATGGTCCTACCTTACGTAGTCACATAAGTAGGCGGGGCTTTTAGGTTGCCTAGTTGACCTGCACAGTTTAGTTGTGTCGTCGTCTTCAACGGGTTCGGATGGGATCGCTGTTTCTCCCGTCCTTCTCTGTGGAACCTTCTGGAAGGTGGAGTCAGCCATGCCGCTCCCGCCCAGCCTACTTGGGCTGGTAGAGTCAGCTCGGCTGCTCCCTTCCAGAGCGGCGTCAAGGTCTTCTTGTGCCTCCTGCTCCTCTTCACCGAAGACTTCTGCAGGTAGGTCGTTGTTTTTGTCTGAATTTATTTGTGAATGTTGTTTATTGTGTATATTTTGATTTTGTGGGGTTTCTTGCTCTGCTGGAGGCTTTTCCCCTCCCCCCTGATTTGTGTTTAAGGGGTCTCCCCCCTCTTTGGTTGGTCTATTAATATTTTTGTGTAATGTTTGTGCTGTTTCTGGTGTGTATGTGTGTTGGTCTTCGTGTCTGCGTGTGTCAGTAGTGCGTTCCAGTGTTCGTGATCGTAACTGATCAATGTGTCTCCTCCAGGTTCTGCCATCGTCTGTGTCTAGTCTATAGGACTGAAGTCCTGTTATTTGAGTTATTTTTGCCGGTACCCACAGTGGGTGTCCGGTGAGATTTTTTGCATATACTAAGTTTCCTGATTTGAATGCACGGTATCTGCTGGAGGAGTCGGTTGGTTTTTCAGAGGTGTATGTTGGGTGTAACCTATCTACTTGTGATCTTAATTTTCTGCCCATTAGTAATTCTGCTGGGCTTTTATTTGTAGTAGAGCTCGGTGTTATGTGTTGTATGGTGAGCATTTTTTCAATTTTTTCCTGATTGTCCCCTGAGTCTAATTTGTCTAAAGTTTCTTTGGTATACCAGACCATGCATTCTGCCCTCCCGTTTGTAGCCGGTCGGCCCGGTGCTGTCAAAGCACGTCTTATGCCATGTTCGGCGAGGAATTTTTCAAATGTTAATGCACTAAACTGTGGGCCATTATCTGAGACAAGCAAATCCCGTAACCCATGTGTGGTGAATAGTTTCAATAGTTGTTTAATAACTGCTTCTGTGGTGGTAGAGTTCATGACGCTTACCTCTAGCCAATTGGAGTAAGCGTCTATTATGATTAAAAATGTATATCCTTTTGTTGGACCTGCAAAATCCATGTGGATTTGTGACCAGGGGCCCCTCGGTGTTTCCCAGTCTAGTATAGGTGCTGAAGGGGGTGCAGGTCAGGATTTTTGGCATTTTCCGCAGGTTTCAACCCATTTCCCAATATCCTTGTCCATCCCTGGCCACCATACATAGCTCCTGGCCAGGGATTTCATTCGTACAATGCCCAGGTGGCCTTCATGTAAGTACTTGTTCCTGTAACTGTTCTGGTATTTCCACCTGGTCCCCCCATAATATGCAACCTTTTAATCATGACAGTTCAGTTTGCCTATGCTTGAAAGGTTTAAAATTAATGTCTGTCTCATTTTCCGGCCACCCTTTTCCTACCCAGTTTAAGAGTTGTGACAAGGTTTTGTCTCTCGCCGTCATTCTCGCAATGTCCACTGTGGCTATGGGTAGGTTTGACAATGTCTCGATCTGTAGGGTGGATGTGATTGGTGCTCGATCAGTTCCTCATTCTGGTAGGGGAGTACGGCTCAACGCATCAGCGTGGGAAATGTCTTTGCCCAGTCGGTGAATCAGTTTATAGTTGTAGGCTGCAAGGAACTCGGACCACTTCGTCATTCTTGGGGATAGTATATTTGGGGTGGCTCTGTTCCCAACTAGTATTCCCAATAGAGGTTTGTGGTCTGTAACAAGGGTAAAAGTCCTCCCGTAAAGGTATTCGTGGAACCGTTTGACACCAGATATTGCTGCTAATCCCTCTCTGTCCAATTGACTGTAGTTATGTTCAGTTTTTGATAGTGTTTTGGAGTAGAACGCGATCGATGCTTCTCTCCAATCAAGCAGGATGTGGCTAAGTACAGCTCTGACGCCAAACGGTGATGCGTCGCAGGTGACTGTTAATGGTAGTGTTTCGCTGTATTGCATTAATACCGAGTCGGAAGTGATTAGGTCTTTTACTCTCTGGAACGTTGTCTCCTCATGTCGTCCCCAGGTCCAGGTGGCTGCCTTGTCCAAAAGCCTATGTAGTGGTTCCGCCGTCGTTGCCTTCTTTGGCAGAAAAACGTAAAAATTTATAAGTCCCAAGAATGCTTGCAACTCTACCTTGTTTTTTGGTCTAGGCGCTTCTTTGATTGCCTTAATTTTTTCTCTGTGGGGTGGATGGCCTCTTTATCAATTTGATACCCCAGGACTTTGACTTTTGAGGTGGCTGATTGGCACTTTTCTTTTTTGACCTTGAGTCCTGCCTTCTGGAACCTTTGTAAAACCACTCTGAGATGGGCTTCTAGTTGTCTCTCATCGCTAGCTGACACTAGCACGTCATCAAAGTATGGGACTACTCCTTTTATCCCCTGTAATAACCACTACATTAAGCTTTGGAACACCCCTAGGGCTATGCTGACTCCAAATTGCAGCCTTTTGCATTTGAAGGCTCCTCTATGAGTCACGATCATTTGCACCTCTGCTGTCTCGGGGTCAACTGATAATTGTTGGTATGCTTGGGCAAGGTCGAGCTTTGCGAAGACCTTGCCTCTTCCCAATGAGTGTAAGTAGGTGTTGCACTACCAGAACAGGATACGTGCTTTGTTGTAGTGCATGGTTTAGGGTAGCCTTGTAGTCCCCACAGATTCTCATGGACCCATCCGGTTTAACTGGAGTCACAATTGGAGTCTCCCATTTGGTGTGGTCAATTGGTTCCAAAATACCATGTGCTATTAGTTTGTTAAGTTCCTCATCAATCTTTGCTTTTAGTGCAAAGGAGACTCACCTCACCTTTAGCCTAATTGGAGCTATTGTTGGATCTAAATTAAATGAAATAGGGGACCCTCAGTACTTATCTAATTTTCCATCAAAGATGTCCTGGAACTCCCTCATCAGGTTCTCCTCCCAGTCTGTGTCAGCGATGCTGTTAATGCGGGTCACTCCGATTCCTAGAGGTTCGAACCACTCGAGTCCCAATAGGCTTGGTTGGTTTTGGTCTACAATGGTTAGAGGCAAGATTTTCTTGTGTTCTTTGAAAGTTATTTGGAAATGTCCGAGTCCGACTACTGGTATTCTGTTTCCCTGGTAGTCCTTTAGGATTAGCGATTGGTGTTCTAGTTCAGCTCTGCCAATGTGTGGTACTAGTCTTTTAATGGTATCCCATGACACCATCAATAGGTACGATCCAGAATCTACCTCCATTTTACATTCTTGGCCCTCAATCCGAACTGCCACATGTACTTTTTGGCCATTTGTTGCGTTAGAGTGACCGATGGTGATGGTTTGGTGTGTTTCTTCATTCTATAGTTCTCATTTAGCTGCTTGCCTTTGCTTTCGGGACTCTCACGGTTCCACCTTTGTCTATCTTTAGTTCTTGGTGGTGTGTTGTCTCTATGTTGGGGGCTGTAGCTCTTGCAGTTTAGGCATACTCTTGTGATGTGACCCCATCTCTTGCAGTACCAGCACACAGCGTCTAAGAACTGGCACTCAAAACGGGGGTGGTCTCCTCCACACCCAGTGCACTGAAACCCCGACTTATGACCTTTCTTCAGCCGTTGATCTCATTCAGCCTGGAGTCTGTGGATCTCCTCCTCATCGTCATCGTCGATTCCAGATATTCCATTCTCTGTGTAGCATGTGGTGGTTTTGTGTGCGCTTTCTGCTCTGCGCTTTCTTTTTCTGTGCCCTGGCCCATTTCGTTCAGTGTTTTGGATGAATTTGCATTCTTCTGCTACATTTTGGCCACTGATTTTTTAGTTGCTTCTGCTGCCATGGCTTCAGCAATAGCCTCAGTAACTGTAATCTTTGGCTGGGTTAGCAGCCGGCTTTGTAGGGTGAGGTCTCTCAGTCCGAGGACCACGCAATCCCTCATGGCTTCGTCCATGTTTAGGAATTTGCATGCCTATCCAATGTCCCTGAGAGCCGCTACAAAGTCTGCAATGCTCTCACCTTCTCTCTGGTCCCGGCTGTAAAATTCATGTCTCCGAATAAGGCTGGAGATGGTTGGTGCATAGTGAGTCTTCAGCAGCTTTTCTAGATCTGGCCAGGCCATCTGTTTCACATCTTCTGGTTTTGCCAGTGCCTTGGCCATCTTGAACACTGTGGGCCCACAGTGTGTCAGGAACACAGCTCTTTTTTAGTTGTCTGAGATTCCTTGCAAATTGTTGCTCTCCAGGAACATGAGGAATCTATCAATGTAGGATTCCCAGTCCTCTGTTGCTAGGTTGAATGGTACGGGTGGCGAGTTGGTTCCGGCCATTTCGTCTGCTCGGTTCTCGATGCCAAGTGCTCAACTGGTCTCCTCTCTCAGTATCCCACCTTTGTCGCCAGTGTAGCGTTCACGAAGAATGAGACCAGAGACCAGCGTAACTTCAGCTCTTTTATTTAGTGCAGAAAGTCCTTCTGAACCAGGAGCCGCAGCAGCTCTTTTTATAGAGAGGCTGCTTGAGGCTAGTGGCCAATGACCGCTATTTGTTTTTCCTGCCGCTGAGCTGGCCAATCATAGGTTAGCTATTATTGGCCAATCAGCATCAAGAAAGGAACCAATCAGCTTCTAGTATTTCTCAACCAATAGGAATAGACTATTTGAAGTATGTTAATATGGAACAAAAACTATTTCATACAAATGGTTGTTCAATCTCTTCTTAATAACTTCCAGTGTTGGAGCATTTACAATTTCTGGAGGCAAGTTGTTCCACTGATTAATTGATCTGTCAGGAAATTTCTCCTTAATTCTAGGTTGCTTCTCTCCTTAATTAGTGTCCATCCATTGCTTCTTGTCCTGCCTTCAGGTGCTGAAATATTACAACAAAAGCATAGCTCAGGCCAGGGGCACTTTCCTATGGTAAATTCAGCATGAAAGGAATGGTGAGCAACTTTTTGATTCCCCCAAATACACATGTATGAGCTTGAATGGGTTCAAGCTCATACATGTTGGAGATAGTTTCCTGCCACAAGTGTAATGATCACTCTGTATCCCCAATGATCAGCTTTTCAGGAACATCTCTAATACGACTGTTAGAAGAAAATTCTGCTGATATGATTGTAAGAAGAATATTTTGGCTTCTTCCAGACCAGGTGAAAAAACACAGGACAACTGTACAAGGTGGAGGAAGAATTATTTGACAGAGAAATGGGCAGTTTAGTAAAATAAGGTGGCCATACACTTACTTACTTTACTTTACTTTTTTTTTTAACCACTGAAAGGGTTAGTCATATTTATAAGCAAGTAGAGTCCTTGTTTTTGAGAGAGAGTGAATACAGTTTGTCTTGAGGGGGATTGAGCTGAGTCTAGTAAGAAAGAAATGCAGTTTTCTCACCCTGTGGGATGAGATAATCTCCACCTCTTTGTGTGTCCTGATGTTGATCTTGGGGGTGGGTTTAGGTCTGGGTAATCTTATTGTGTATGTAATGGACTTCTTATGGTTTTGATTTAGCTGCTGATATTTGCCACTTTCCTTGCGAGAGATGCACCTAGTCAGTTTCAGCCCATGAGTCAATAGAGGCAAAAAAAAGCTTAAGGAATCGTTTGTTGGCATTCATTGATGGGTTAGGGATGGTCAGAGATGGTGAATGGCATGGGTGGCAAGGGTGGTATGAAAGTTTTGTCTTCTCATATGACTAAGATGAGAGAAATTGCTGCTCCCTTTTCCAATATTGGAGCATATATATCTAAAATTATTTCCAAAAGAAGACAAACAAAAGTAGAACCGATTAGATAGACACAACATTTCTTTGCTTCAACTTTTTTTTTAAGTACGGACCCAAAGCAACCAATGGGGAGAAAAAAACCAACAACATTGAGAATGCATGGCACTGGCATTGTTCATTGATAACTGTGCACTGCTGTGATTTCATAACATCATGCCTGGTTGTAATTGATCCAATTTAACTTCAGCTCAGATGTAATTCTACAGGAAATCCACTGTATCCAGTTTTCCAATTGAAGCCCTGATGTTCTTTGGAGCTTGGGGGCTGCTCATTTTTTCCATTGGCAGCAATGCTTGTTTCATCTTTGTTCCTAGACTCTTAAGCGACTATAGCGTCACGCTAGCATTTTCCTCCTGTTTTAGTAAATTTAGCGGAAGAATAATGGTATGGTATATTTATGGTTTTGCAGCTAACTCTGATGCTCAAATGCCAAACCAAACAGATCATAGACAAAGAGAAACATACTGTCTGGGTAACATTTTCTTTAGTCTTTCTGATTTTGCTCTCCGTTTTGAAATTGTTTGTGGTAAGAATGGCTGTGGGTTAATTTCAAAGTCTTGGAAAGCAAAAACAGTGGTGATCATACATTATCCATATGCAGATAGGGTTGAAAGGGAGTTTCAGGAAATTGCTGCTACATTAGTACATCTCCAGATATCACTCCACCAGTGAAATAACACTGACACATTGATAAAAGTCTATGGAGATTCTCAGTCATCCAAGTCATGGCTGACTAAGTCAGAGCTGAAGAAGCTTCTTGGATTAGAAGTGGAACATCTTCGAACGAAGAAAAAAAAAACCAAGAAAATCCAGTTGCCTTCTAAAAAAAGTATCTTTGGGATTGACACACTGATTTGGAAGAATAAAGGCATAGCTCCATGCTGGAAGTCCACCAGTTTATCAATGGACAGACCGAGATAGGGCAAAATTCAGAAACTGTGACATATGTGACACAACAATCCAACTGATACCAAGGAAATGAGAGTTTTCCTATATCTTTTCAGGGAGATAATAACAAAGACATAGGATGGATTAGATAATATGGGGGAAAAGGGACTGAATTGTTCTCTCCTCATTTTGTAGTTGTTCTTGTCAATATATATTTGCATTCTAACTGCCACTTCAAATGCCTCGATGGAGTCTCTGTGGGTTTGCAATGAACTGCATTTCTACTGTCACTTTATAGCATCGCAGAGACATAATGCTGTGGTTAAGGGGTCCCTCTATACCTGTAATGAAATGATGTTGTTCTCATGCTGTATCTTAGGCAACAGCATCCCAGTGCTAGTTTAGCACTTGTCATATCAATATGATACCATGTTGACGTTCCATTTCAATTCAGAAGGGCCCCAAACTATATATCAGCAAGGAATGCTTATGGATTTGAGAATGGAACAAAATCTGGATGCATTTTGTCAAACATATTTTGTCCAAAATTCTGTGTAAAAGATGAATGAGTACTTTTTCCAACAGACCACTCCTTGTTCTATTTAGCAACTTTGCTATGATAATGAAACATGCACAGGTGTATAGCTTCTAACAAGCAGTACCCTCTTTCTATTTACCTGTTGTCCTTCTTTTCCTAATAAAAGGAGCACAGAGGTGCTCTCTGAGCTTGGTTGTATTAGGCACAGAGAGCACTTGTCCTGAAAATCAATACTGACCTCATAAAACTCTGAAGCATTTTATTTTTCACATCAAAGTTTGTTTGTTTGTGTTTATACCTAGGCTCAATATGGTAAGTGTTCAAGTTCTACTAAGAATAAAATAGATCCAATAATCTTGATTATTGTTCATGCCACCTGAATAGAACAGCAGGCTAGAGTCCTATCTTTCCAAATAAAACAACAGATCCATCAGTTTCCTGCCATGAATAAGAAGGAAACAAGAACAGATTTTAGGTCTTATATTCATCAACCAAAGCCAAAAACAAGAGAGGGGCTTAGGAACAAGGTTGTCTCCAAAGATACCCTAATCAAGGAATGTATTTTCATTATCAAAAGTGTGTTTTACTTGACATGTTTTATTCACATGTATAATAGAGCATAAAATCAAATGATAAGTTAAATATAAATATTGAATGAAAACAAATCTAAAAGAAAAGTTATTTATAAAATTACAAATATCAATTCTGACTACAGAGAAACAATCCAGCCATATAAACAGAGCAATAACTCAGATTTAAAAGAAAAAAAACACTGAGATCAAATCTAAATCAGATCCTTTTCAGCCTGAAATGCATAGCTAAATTCTTAGCTGTGTTAAAAGTAATGGATTTGTTGGCCCCTTGTGGTAAAAATGTTACATTAAAACTGGATGGTCTCGGAGGGTTTTTTTAACCTAAGATTTCTTTTTTTTTCCTTCCCAAATAGTGGGTGTGGGAAACTATTTTATAGAATATTAATTAAAAGTCAGAAAGCTTTGTTGATCCACTGGAAAACAGCTAACATTTGAGTCAAGTTTACTTTGTGTTCATCACTCATCTATAGGAATTTATCTGTTTCTTAGTTATGCCGTGTAGGATTATAGTAAGGAGAATCTTTCCTTCTTATGGAAAGCGATGAGTCAACAATAAATAAATTTACAATTTGGCAGATTCATCTTGACCCCCAAAATAGTTGAATAAAGCTGCTACCCAAGGGAATTACTTATAATTAGGCTTTCAAGCCCATTATTTCAAATGTCAAGAACAATTCCTTCTTCCCACATCATGTCATCCTTCCCACAGCAAGATGTGCGCATATCTTGAACAGGCTGTCTCAAATCTATTCCTAGATCCAAGTCAGGATTTTAGAATGGATTGAGGCTAAGCGCAAAGAGTCCTTGCTCTAAAATCTACTGGGACAAAGCTGTGACTAATAATGTTTCTTTAAAAATGTGTGGTATCTGAACACTCTTGATACTCATAAAATACAATATCACAGATCTTGATCCTGGATGATTTTGATAGGCGTGATTGATTGATTGATTGATTGATTGATTGATTGAGGCTCTATAGTTTTGTTTGCACTATCCAAATTGCCCATGGCTAACTTAAGTATGATTAACTCGTTAAAAATAAACTCAATTTCCAGGGCCCACACAATGCTCTTGAAATCTAAATTGACAACATGGGTTGGTCTTTCCAAACCCATCAGGTTCTTTTAAGACTCAATATATCAAGGTAAAGTAGCTCACCTCAGGCTACAGATGGTGAGTTTGGTGGTTCAAAGTATGGGCTATCTGTTCAGCTACCCTACTGTTGTTAAATGCGGTGGGGAAACAGATTGTTGTAAGAACATTGTACAAAGCATTTGGCCATATGCATCTGTACAGATGGAGAACTGAAGCAGATGGTCCCTTTTCATTCTTAATATGTGATCACCCTCTTGTTTCATGAATTGTATGTTGCATGAAAATATGTATTCAGTGCAAAACCTAACCTGGGCCAGTTTCTTTGGCAATAAGAACATGATAACCTCTTTCATAAATGATTATTACAAATGGTACTTAATTTTACGATAGGTGGGGAAATAACAGTGTTCTGAAATGTTTCCAAATGAAAATCATTTTGCACTCTCATTGTATTTCTCAAACTACAATATTAAAGAGACATTGGCTGGGTAATTTTAATCATCCATCAAGCATGAAAGTGGATATTATCCACTTCATAATGATTTGTGATGGTTCTGAATCAACCAATATACCAAGAACATGCAAATCAGATGAGCCATAGATTAGGGTTTGGGGATCTGTAGTCAGAGGAAAAAAAGGGAAAAAATATTCAGTGAATGGAAAATAAACAATATGAAAGCTATATTGAATGCACACTGACTTAAATATGAATTTCAAAGAACTATAGCAACGGTCTTGCTATCTAGTTCAGGTTTCATTCATTTTATAGTGGCTTCAAAATCCAATAACTTCTGTTTATTTTGATACTAATGCCAAAAATAGAATACACTGTTCCAGTGCTGGGGTTCAAATTTTTTTCACTACCGATTCTGTGGGTGTGGCTTGGTGGGCGTGGCAGGGGAAGGATACTGTAAAATCTCCAGTCAGAGGTGGAATTTTCCGGTTCTCTGAATTACTCAAAATTTCCACTTCAGGTTCTCCAGAACTGGTCAGAACCTGCTGAATACCACCTCTGCATTGTTCTGATGAAGTATTGACAAAGGAAATGTAGTACAACAGTTTTAAAATACAGTAGTTTAAAAAATACCCCCCAGTAGTAAAACCCAGGGGAAAATAGAAAGTCATATCCCCAACAGAACTCACCACTGACAACACCCCCCACCCCATCCCAAACATATGCTTGCCATAAATCTGAATCATGACCATTTTTATTCAGCCCTGAACTACTTCAAGAATAAGATGGCTGTATGTGTACCACCTGTATGTTCCTCAAATACCCTTTTTACTTCATCTCTATGGCCCTGCTGCTAATTTTGCCTCTAACACTCAACTCATATGATGAGATTGCTGATGTAATAGAATTAAGAAAAGGTACCAGTTTTGCACCCACCAGTATTCAGGGGCATCTCTGCAGTGGTTACTGGGCTCCACTTTCTCTTGATCTGAGCAGCATAGCTGGCCACTGGAGGAACACTTTAAAAAAACTGCCCAACTATCAGTGATCCCCTGTCCTAATTTTTCCTTCTCCCTATTAGCATTTCACTGTGAGGAAAAGAAATCAAGCAAACAAAGCATGGCTACCATGCACATAACTACCAGAACATTCTAGCAGCAAGCAGGATTAGAAATGAGCAATCACAGAAGTTCTGGGTTTGGTGGGTACAATTTCTTAGGTAGCAGCACAAGCCTGAAGTTGTAGCTCAAATACTTTGGCCACCTAATGAGAAGAGATAACTCATTGGAAAAGACTCTGATGTTGTGAAAGATTGAAGACAAAAGAAGGTGGTGACGGCAGAGGATGTGATCGTTAGATAGGATCATTGATGTAATGAACATGAATTTGAGCAAACTCCAGGAGACAGGGAATATAGGAGGGCCTGGTGTGCTATGGTCCATGGAGTCATGAAGAGTCAGACCCGACTTATTGACCTGAACAACAACAAAAACAGTACAAGTATTGTGATATGGTAAGTATTTTGCTTTCTGATATAAGTCCTACCTATGAGCAATTCACTGCTCCTTTCTTTCCTTCTCCTACAATTTCAGTTTAACACCTATTTCTTCCATGTACACCTGAGTGTTGTTTACACACTGGCTGATAGCTTTTCTATTCATGAAGAAATTCAATCTCACAGAGGGAGAGACTCCTCATGGTAGTTAGAAACAACAACAATGGGATGCATGTTGTGCCTCAGTTTCAAAATTTACGGAATTCTAGAGCAACATCAGCATTTCCTACAATTAGAAACCCTGGAAAAAATATCTTTCCAACTTTTTCTTTGGAACAGAGATGGAAGCTTATCAGACCAAGCAATAAAGATCTCAAAAGTAATGAAATCCTCGAGCCCAGAGATGTAGTGATAATCTTGGATTGGGTGAGCCCTGGAAATGAAAGATGGAAGGGCCTCATTTAGTGACAGTGAGCACGAGGTACAGTCAGAGAAGGGGGGAGGGAAGGAGAGTGGAGAGAGGAAAGAGAGAAAGAGAGAGAGAGAGAGAGAGAGAGAGAGAGAGAGAGAGAGAGAGAGATATTTTTCCCTAGCAATCATAATTTCATTTTAGCTGAAATAACTGGAGAGGACAAGGCCTTACAAAAGTCCTCAAAAGCTGCCAAGTGTTTGGCAGAGTGGAGCAATGTAAATTTTTCTCAACTGGATGAAGGAGGATTCATCTTTCACTGCCACATAGAGACTTTTATGGAAAGTCTTTGTCTGCAAGCAAGAATATGTAATAAGGGATGTTTTGGAAAAGATACTGATGTGAGAGTCCAAAAACCAAGGCACACAAAGTTTCTTCTAAGCAATTTTCTTTATTGTTCCTCACCTATAAACAGAAATCTTGTGAAACTAAAGCAATTAGTTGCATCATTAAAGGAGTAATCTGAAAAATTCTCAGGAGGAGCTATCTTTGCCCTCTTTCTCTCAACCAAACTGTCTAAACTTCATTGTCTCTTGCTCCTGTTGCAGCCTCTCCCACCGGAAAATCCATTCTACCACAGCTATACAGTTAAAGAAAAGGAAGAGAAGGAATGTTTGGTCTACTCAGAGATGTACTTCTAAGTAGATAAGCTTAGTTTTATACTGTTACAACATAAAATATGGGAACTCTCAAAATGATTTTCTCTATCATTTTTATAGCACAGCACCTGTCATTTATAATAAATATTTTTAGCCCAAGGTAATTCACCTGTCTGGTCGAATTCCAGAATCTTTATATACTTCTATATAATCACAGCCTACTTTATACAAACAGTCAACAAGATGAAAAACCTGCAGAGTACAAGTTAGGAAATGCCTAATTTTAAATGTTAAAAAAAAGAAGAAAGATGGCTAGTGCTATTCTTTTCCTTGATATGCTAGTTGTCCACATGAGCATTTTCTTTTTCTTTAATAGCATTTCCATCCTGTTGGGGGATTGTTTTTAATCTTGAAAAATTGAAATATCAATTTGAACGTGCAAACTTCCGACCTGTACTCTGAAATTCTATACTTGTTCAAGCAGATGTGTTTTGTGTGAAGATAGCCAAACTAATGATCAATTCAATCTCTTACAGCATAAAGACAAGATAAATCTATACTGATATTTCATAATAAAAATGTGGTTTAAGTCTGAAACATGTGGCCCACTTGAGTGCTTTTGTTTAACTCATAATGGCTCAAACACATTAAGACAAGACAAGAGGCCACCATAGACAGCAAACTTAGCAGAATCCCAATTCCAGAAGCTGCATAAGATTTGGATCCACTGTGGATGATATGCCAGCATGAAGAGCCCACAAGGGCTCAAAAATTTACAATCTACTGGCCCCCAAATTTCACCAGGGCTATTTTGCAGCTATGCTTTCATCATCCCTCCTTGCCTCATGCTACTATTTGACTAAGCTAGTTGGCACCAGGGAGTGTTTACACAGAGCAACACAGTGGTGATGAGTGGGCAAACAGGCGAACAGATATTGTAACCAGAGTGATACACTATTTAATATGCTTTTGTTTTTATTAACCAGCAGTGATGACATGTTAAGTTATTGTAATCACAGTACAATAATACCTTGTTTTTATTTAATTATTAATTTAATTAATGAATAAGTATTAAATTTTAATGGATGCTGTATGTTTGCCTGTGTAGGAATACAGCCCACTGAGTAGTTCATTGTATGTACTGCGTGCCCCCATATTCATTTGAATCTGACACTTTTGGTTTAATGCCATATGTACCTTTATAAAATGACAGATATTAGTAGTTATTAATGCCTGTTGACTGGGAAGCCACTGGAGATTCTTTTCAAATGCAGTGAGTAAATATATTTTATCTATATCTATCTATCTGTCTGTCTGTCTATCTTTCTATCTATCTATCTATCTATCCATCTATCTATCCTAGATTGTATGTTGCATCCAAATTGTATATGGTCCTGTTTCAAATTCTTACTTGGACTTAAAAACATCTTTTTTTTTAAATTTAGGAGAAATTAAGACTTATCTTCCCTGTGTTCTGGGGTTCTAATCTTAACTGGAAGCTCAGCAGCTGATATTTGCTGCATAGCTCTCATGGCACAAACAATTTGTCACTTATTCTGTGCTAGTTGCTACCCTAGCTAGCAAAAATAAGCATCACACAGATTAAATGAAGCAACTGCAACAGATAAAGCTACATCGTTAGAAACATATAATGAAACAATTATCACAGCATCTCTGCAGACTGAACCATGGCAACTTTCACATAGGGGTTATAGCTCAAAAGGTTATACGTGGAGAGAGAAGAAGATGGGGAATTGATGTATTATAAATGTCATCTGCCTGCCATAGGACTTTACCCTCCTTTTTTCAGCATGTGGGAATTAAGTTATAGCAGTTTGAAGAAAGGCAGGGCCAAGTTACGCCTCTTGAAAAAGCGAGATAACTTTTCAAGTCCATTAATTTTACAGATGTGAAAAAAGAACAGAAGTTATTTGGAACTACTTGGAACATCTGCTGGAGAACACTAATATCAGTACAGTCCTGATGGCTTCAACCAGATGTTTTTGGAGATGCTTCATCTGATTGCTTAGATGACAAAACAAAGCACCAGATCAACCAAATTTAGATTCTTATATTGCATTGGTCACTGCAGATTGGCTTAGAACATTACCTAAACAATGTTCAACAATGATGAAACAAATATCAGAAATGCTGTATTTAAAACACAGGAGGTTGCTTTAAAGCTTATATAAGAAGGATGAGAGGACGAAATATGTTGACATAGTGGAGTTGGTCGTTGGACAAAAACACATAAAGAACATTTTTCTTTCTTTCTGACCTTGAATGCGACAAAACTTCATGTAAGGGGTTAAGCTTATGAAAGAGCTTCCATTTACAGTTATCTAAACATTGTTTAAACCAGTTTTCAGAATGAAATACTAGCAGGAGTTAGCATTTACTTCATACACAATCACAATCACTTTAACCTTGCCATTTGCACAGTGGCTGTCTTCTTCACAAGACTACTGAAGCTATGGGCTATAAATCTTTACAAGATAAGTTCATCCCTTGTTTGTCAAAATGCCACAGCGAACTATATCAAATAAAACAATTGCCAAGTCAAAGCAAATACTAAAGCACTGATTCAGTAGTCCTTAAATTCAGTGAATTTTGCCCTGTATATGCATGTGTGTGCAGTGTATGTATGTATAGATGCATGTGTATATTTACTGTAACATATACACTGCTCAAAAAAAATAAAGAGAACACAAAAATAAGACATCCTAGATCTGAATGAATGAAATATTCTTATTAAATACTTTGTTCATTACATAGTTCAATGTGCTGACAACAAAATCACACAAAAATTATCAATTGAAATCAAATTTAGTAACCCATGGAGGTCTCGATTTGGAGTTACACTCAAAATTAAAGTGGAAAAAAACACTATAGGCTGATCCAACTTTGATGTAATGTCCTTAAAACAAGTCAAAATGAGGCTCAATAGTGTATGTGGCCTCCACATGCCTGTATGATCTCCCTACAATGCCTGGGCATGCTCCTGATGAGGTGGCAGATGGTCTCCTGAGGGATCTCCTCCCACACCTGGACTAAAGCATCCCCCAACTCCTGAACAATCTGTGGTGCAACGTGGCATTGGTGGATGGAGCGAGACATGATGTCCCAGATGTGATCAATTAGATTCAGGTCTGGGGAACAGGCAGGCCAGTCCACAGCTTCAATGCCTTCGTCTTGCAGAAACTGCTGACACACTCCAGCCACATGAGGTCCAGCATTGTCTTGCATTAGGAGGAACCCAGGGCCAACCGCACCAGCATATGGTCTCACAAGGGGTCTGAGGAGCTCATCTCAGTACCTCATGGCAGTCAGGCTACCTCTGGCGAGAACATGGAGGGCTGTGCGGCCCCTTAAAGAAATGCCACCCCACACCATTACTGACCCACTGCCAAACCGGTCATTCTGGAGGATGTTGCAGGAAGCAGAACGTTCTCCACAGCATCTCCAGACCCTTTCACGTCTGTCACATGTGCTCAGTGTGAACATGCATTCATCTGTAAAGAACACAGGGCACCAGTGGTGAATTTGCCAATGTTGTTGTTCTCTGGCAAATGCCAAATGTCCTGCACGGTGTTGGGCTGAAAGCACAACCCCCACCTATGGATGTTGGGCTCTCATACCACCCTCATGGAGTCTGTTTCTGACCATTTGAGCAGCCACATGCACATTTGTGGCCAGCTGGAGGTCATTTTGCTGGGCTCTGGCAGTGCTCCTCCTGTCCCTCCTTGCACAAAGGTGGAGGTAACGGTCCTGATGCTGGTAGTTGCCCTCCTACGGCTTCCTCCATGTCTTCTGATGTACTGGCCTGTCTCCTGGTAGTGCCTCATGCTCTGGACACTACGCTGACAGACACAGCAAACCTTGCCACAGCTTGCATTGATGTGCCATCCTGGATGAGCTACACTACTTGAGCCACTTGTGTGGGTTGTAGACTCCATCTCATGCTACCACTAGAGTGAAAGCACCGCCAGCATTCAAAAGTGACCAAACCAGCAGCCAGAAAGCATAGGAACAGAGAAGTGATCTGTGGTCACCACGTGCAGAACCACTCCTTTATTGGGGATGTCTTGCTAACTGCCTATATTTTCCACCTGTTCTCTATTCCATTTGCACAACAGCATGTGAAATTGATTGTCAATCAGTATTGCTACCTAAGTGGACAGTTTGATTTCAGTGAAGTGTGATTGACTTGGAGTTACACTGTGTTGTTTAAGTGTTCCCTTTATTTTTTTGAGCAATATACATATACATATACATATACATATACATATACATATACATATA
>BLBF01000020.1:17034880-17047932 GCA_015471245.1 Laticauda colubrina | reverse complement strand
AATAGAATAGAATAGAATAGAATAGAATAGAATAGAATAGAATAGAATAGAATAGAATAGAATAGAATAGAATAGAATAGAATAGTTGGAAGGGACTTTGGAGGTCTTCTAGTCCAACCCCCTGTCTCAGCAGGAAGCCCTACACCACTTCACACAAATAAATGGTTATCCAACATCTTTTTAAAAACTTCCAGTGTTGGAGCATTCACAACTTCTGGAGGCAAGTTGTTCCACTGATTAATTGTTCTAACTGTCAGGAAATTTCTCCTTAGTTCTAGGTTGCTTCTCTCCTTGATTACTTTCCATCCATTGCTTCTTGTCCTACCCTCAGGTGCTTTGGGAAATAGCTTGACTCCCTCTTCTTTGTTGGCAGCCCCTGAGATATTGGAACACTGCTATGGCAAGATGGATGGTTAGATGGATGAGAAGTTTGCAATGATGCCCTGCAAATCAAGCAGCAGTATGCACTAAGCTGAACAATGTTAAGGCTGAAGCTTCTGTGTGTGTATTTGAGCATTCCCCAAGAATGGGAATCTAACTTGAGCAATGACTGCAGGTTTTATCATTATAACATTACCTGTTTATGTATGGGAGTAAGCACAGCCTATCACTTAGCAGCTACATCCTATCAGGAAAAGATTCAAAGAGGACAGATAATCCTCAACTTACATCAGCTCATTTCGTGACCAAAGTTGCAACGGCACTGAAAAAAAGTGACCTAGTACCATTTTTCACAGTTACAACCTTTGCAGCATCCCCATGATCACACGATCAAAATTCAGATGCTTGGCATCTGCTTCATACTTACGACCATTGCTGTGTCCCAAAGTCATGCGATCACTTTTCCAATCTTCTGACAAGCAAAGTCAATGGGGAAGTCAGATTTCCTTAACAATTGGGGAACTAACTAACCAACTGCAGTGACTCGCTTCACAACTGGGGCAAGAGAGGTCATAAAAATGGGGCAAAACTCACTTAGTAAATGTCTCACTTAACAACAGAAATTTGGAGCTCAGTTGTGGTTGTAAGTTGAGCACTTCCTGTATTTGCTTGGTGGATGCATGCCAAGGAAGAAAATGGTTGAAGCAGGTGGCCTCAGATTAGCCTTTTCTTATATCTGAAGTGGAATGATTGCCAGGGAAGGGAAACAGGGTGAATCTTTAACACTCTCTCCATACCCCATCATCTTCTTGGATCATGAAATGTTGAGACAGCAATGTCTACTTGCTGAGAGGGCAACATCTACTCTCATTGACCTATGTACAACCCTAATCATCTCTCAAAGGGTTCTGTGTCCTGCGTTGATCTCTTTGCAAAGATTTTTGAATGCATTTGCCAGCATCTCTTCCAATGCTCAGTGTTCTATATTAGCATACTTGAAATACCCTTTTCTGATTGGTCCACAAATACTACAATATGATTGGTTCTTCAAGTGACAGTGATTGGTCAACAATTGCTGCCCTGTGATTGGTCTGCCTGAGTGGCAAAGGATTCAAGGAGCCATTACTGGCCACGAGCTGAGAGCAGCCACTATAAAAGAGGCTGCCGCGGCTCTGCAGTCAGACTGATTCCAGGAACATAATAAAGAGCTGAAAGTCACACTGGTCTCAAGTCCCTTTTTTCCCGCGATCTAACACTGCCGACGAAGGTGGGATACTGAGACAAGGAGATCAGTTTGAGCACATGGCAGCGAGAACCGAGCAAAGACGAAATGGCCGGCACCAACTCTCCACCCGCACCGTTCAACCCAGCAACGGAGGACTGGGAATCATACATCGACAGATTCCTCATGTTCCTCGTGAGCAATCAGTTACAGAGGATCTCAGTTAACAGGAAGAGAGCCATGTTCCTGACATACTGTGGGCCCACAGTGTTCAAGATGGCCAAGGTATTGAGAACATAAAGCAGATGGCCTGGCCAGATTTGGAAAGAATACTGACGGCCCATTATGCACCGACCGTCTCCAGCCTTATTCAGAGACATGAATTCTATAAAAGGGACCAGAGAGAAGGTGAAAACATCAGAGATTTCATAGCGGTGTTAAGGGACATTGGAGGGGCATGCGAGTTCCTCAACATGGATGAAGCCATGAGGGACTGCATGGTCCTAGGACTGAGAGACATCACCTTGCAGAGCAGACTGCTAACCCGAACAAGCATCACAGTCACCGAGGCCATCGCTGAGGCCACTGCAGCCGAAGCCACTAAAAAATCAGCAGCCACAATGCGGCTAATGAATACGGCAAACCAGAAAACACTGGCAAAGACAAGCCAACCCCAGGAGAAGAAATCAGAGGGCACCCACAAGACCACCATGCACCACGAGGACATTGAGTCTTTGTCTGAGACCGACGACAAGGAAGAAATACATAGACTCCAATCGGAACGAAACAGACGGGAGAAGAGAGAATGTAAGTTGGGGTTCCAGTGCGCTGGGTGCGGAGGAGACCACCCCCGTTCTGAGTGCCATTTCCTAGACATGGTTTGCCGGCACTGTGAGAGATGGGGACATATAGCAAGGGTCTGCTGGAACCGAAAGAGCTACAGCCCCAGACGAAGAGACAGCACTCCCCACAGAATGAAAGAAAGACAGGCAGGGGGCCGTTGGAGCCGAGAAAACAGAAGCAAACGGCTCAACAAAACTTACTGGAAAGAAGAGACACACCAAACTATAACCATTGGGCATTCGAGCGCAACCGATGCCCGGAAGGTACATGTGAAAGTCAACATCGAAGGCCAACAATGCAAGATGGAGGTGGACTCCGGTTCATACCTGTCTATGGTATCATGGAACAAACTTAAGAGACTGATACCAAGCATACGAAGAATGGAACTAAAGAGCCAAAAACTGAGCCTGAAGGACTACTAAGGGAACAGGATCCCCATAGTCAGACTCGGACACTTTCAAGTTAATTTCAGAAAGTACACGGCAATTCTTCCATTAACAATCATAGACTGGGATCGCTCAAGCCTACTGGGACTCGAATGGTTCATGCCCCTGGGAATCGGAGTGACCGGAATCAACAGTGTCACCGAAACAGACTGGGAGGAGAGCCTGACGAGGGATTTCCAGGACGTGTTCAATGGAAAATTAGGCAAGTACCGAGGGTCCCCTATCTCATTTAATTTGAATCCAAACATAACCCCCATCAGGTTAAAGGCAAGGTGAGTCCCTTTCGCATTAAAACTGAAGATCGATGAGCAATTGGATAAACTCATAGCACAGGGGGTATTGGAACCAATAGACCACGCAAGGTGGGAAACCCCAATTGTGACTCCAGATGGGTCCGTGCGAATCTGCGGAGACTATAAGGCCACCCTCAACCACGCGCTACAACAAAGAGCATATCCCATTCCGATGGTGCAACACCTGTTACATTCGTTGGGGGGGAGACAAGGTCTTCACAAAGCTCCACCTTGCACAAGCGTACCAGCAATTTCCAGTCGACACCGAAACAGCCAGTCGACACCAAAACAGTGGAGGCACAAACAATTGTGACTCACAGGGAGGCATTCAGATGCAAAACACTGCAATTTGGAGTCAGTGTGGCCCCAGGGGTGTTCCAAAGCTTGATGGAGTGCTTGTTACAAGGAATAAAAGGGGTGGTTACAAGGAATAAAAGGGGTGTGCACATATGACTTCGGTGACGTGCTGGTATCAGCTAGTGACAAGAACCAACTGGAAAGCTGCCTCAGATAAGTCTTACAAAGATTTCAAGAGGCGGGACTCAAAGTAAAAAAAGAAAAATGCCAGCTAGCCACCCCTAAAGTTGAATTCCTGGGGTACCTAATAGATAAAGATGGAATCCACCCCATGGACCAGAAAATCAAAGCAATAAAAGAAGCTCCCAGACCCAGAAATAAAACAGACCTACAAGCATTTTTGGGACTCATTAACTTCTATAATGTCTTTCTGCCGCAGAAGGCAACAACGGTGGAACCATTCACAGATTGCTAGATAAAGCAGCTCCCTGGACCTGGGGACGACAAGAAGATGCCGCGTTCCAGAAAATAAAAGACTTGCTGACATCTGAATCTGTGTTAATCCAATACAGTGAAACACTACCACTGACAGTCACCTGTGACGCATCACCGTTTGGCGTCAGAGCCATACTCAGCCACACGCTACCAGATGGAAGAGAAGCACCAATCGTGTTATATTCCAAAATGCTGTCCAAAGCAGAAAGAAACTACAGCCAATTGGACAGAGAGGCGCTAGCAGCGATAACTGGAGTCAAAAAATTCCATGAATACCTCTATGGCAGGACTTTTTCACTAATTACAGACCACAAGCTGCTCTTAGGAATACTCGCAGGAAACAAGGCAACCCCAAACATACTGTTACCATGAATGACGAGGTGGTCCGAGTTCCTTGCTGCATACAATTACAAATTAATCCACCGGCCAGGGAAGGACATATCACACACTGACACCCTGAGCCGTACTCCCCTGCCTGAACTGGGAAGTGACCCGGCACCAACCACATCCACACTACAAATTGAAACATTACCAAACCTACCAATAACTGCAGCAGACATAGTGAAAGAAACCGCAAGAGACAAAAAGATGGTGCGGATTTTAAACTGGGTAGGAAAAGGATGGCCAGAAAATGAGATGGACGAGACCTTTAAACCGTTCCGGAACAGACAGACGGAACTCTCAATGTTAAAAGGTTGTATACTAGGGGGGGATTGGGTAGTCATACCAGAACTCCTCCAAGAACAAGTACTGGATATCTTGCATGAAGGACACCCGGGTATCGTACGAATGAAATCCCTGGCCAGGAGTTATGTATGGTGACCAGTGATGGATAAGGATATTGGGAGATGGGTGGAAATGTGCACGCAATGCCAAAAGTCCAGACCTACACCCCCTGCTGCACCTGTGCTCGACTGGGAAACACGAGGGGACCCTGGTCGAGAATACACATAGATTTCACAGGGCCGACAAAAGGACACACATTTTTAATAATAGTAGACGCTTACTCAAATTGGTTGGAGGTAAATGTCATGAACTCCACAACAACAGAAGCCGTCATCAGACAGCTGAGGAAGCTGTTCGCAACACATGGGTTGCTGGACCTATTGGTTTCAGACAATGGGCCACAGTTCACAGCGCTGACATTTGAAAAGTTCCTCTCCGAACATGGCATAAGACATGCCTTGACAGCGCTGGGTTTCCGGCTACAAACGCATGGTCCGGTATACGAAAGAGACTGTAGAGAAATTAGACACAGGGGACATACAAGAAAAAATCTACAAAATGCTAACTATACAACACATCACACCTAACACCACAGTGAATAAAGACCCAGCAGAACTATTGATGGGCAGAAATTTAAGATCGCACCTAGATAGATTACACCCCACCTTCAGCCCTGAAAAACCAACAGACTCCTCTAGTAAGCACTGCACATTCAGAACAGGGGACCGGGTCTACGCAAAAAATCTCACGGGGCACCCACTGTGGATACCGTCAACAATAACCCAGGTAACAGGACCCCAGTCATACAGACTAGAAAAAGAGGACGGAAGAAGCTGGAGGAGACACATAGATCAACTGAGATCATGAACACTAGAAAGAAACACGAACAAACCCAGGTGCAAAGAAAAAGAACACACACACATGCCAGAATCACAGCAAACATTAAAAAATAATAATAATAACCAGACCAGAGAGGGGGGAGACCCCTAAAATACGAATAAGAGGGGAGGGGGAGATCCTCCACTAGCACAAGAAACACCGCAACAAACCCTAACAACCCGCCAACCAACTTCACCAGTAACCCCAGGAAGAAACCACAATTACTTACCTGGAGATGACTTCGGTAGAGAGGAACAGGCAGCGGAAAAACAAAAAGAAGCCACTCCGGAAGGGAGCAGCCGAGCCGACTCTACCAGCCCAGGTAGACCGGGCGGGAGTGGCATGGCTGACTCCATCTTCCAGGAGGTTCCACGGAGAAGGATGGGAGAAACAGCGATCCTGTCCGAACCGGCCGAAGACAACAATGCAACTGAGCTGCGCAGGTCAAGTAGACATCATAAAAGCCCCGCCTACTTACGTGACTATGTAACGTAGGTTGGGCTAAACCAAGTGGGAAGGGGTGTTCTATATCAGCATACTTGAAATACCCTTTTCTGATTGGTCCACAAATACTACAATATGATTGGTTCTTCAAGCGACGGTGATTGGTCAGCAATTGCTGCCCTGTGATTGGTCCGCCTGAGCGGTGGGGGATTCAAGGAGCTGTCATTGGCTGTGAACAGCCGCTATAAAAGAGGCTGCCATGGCTCCACAGTCAGACTGATTCCAGGAACATAATAAAATGCTGAAAGTCACGCTGGTCTCAAGTCTCTTTTTTCCCGCGATCTAACAATCAGTATTTCTGCAAATGAATTGTGCTTCTAGGCCATCTCACACACAAAAACATGCTACTTGTTTTCTATGGGCATCTGGGATGATATGTGGGAAGGACCTTGGGGGACCACTCAATCTAGGGCTGTAGGCAACAATCTGATAAGACACAGCTCAGCCTGCAGGTGGAGGAAAACATGGGAAGCCTTTCCAAAGGGGCCTTCCCTAATTTTCCAGAGACTAAAAGGAGAGGAGGGGAGAAACACGTTTAGTCTTGCAAGATTTTATTTAATACAACCTTACAATAAAGATAGCACTGATGCTCTTAGTTGTGCTTCCTGTCTGGGCTACCTCAAAGAGCTAACATCATTGGTCTCTCCTTATGTATCTTTCCTCCATTGGTCTCTTTCAGTGGCTGGTAACCTTTCAATAATCTTCCACTTGCTTCCTCTTGACAACATAGGACAGCCTTAGTGGTGGTATGTCCAGGTTGCAGTGAGGACTACTGTCAATGCTTGGGGTGTCTGATCACTGATTGCCTGGACATGGGGAACAAAACCTGACCTCTTGTGGTTAATTTCTTTTTTCCTTTCATCAAAATAAGCCATGATACATACTTGCATGGGCTTTGCAGCAGGATACTCAACAAAAAATACTCTATGAGTATTATGGGTATCACATCTGTAGCGTATATTCTCTTTTCTTTTGGCACAAACGCACAAGCTTTGGAATTAAATACCCTAAGTTGAGCATCCTTCTGTGTTAATATTGAGCTCTTGGTTCTCTGAACTTGCTTGTTTTCCTGCAGATGGTCCATTGTCAAGCTTGGTAACATCATCAATGCATGGGAGAGTAGAATTTGCTGGTTTATATGTAACATTAATATATATTAGTTGTTTGATGTGCCAGTCTTGGTTGGGGTGTGGTTATTTTCTTGATTAGAATATTGTTTCTTCCTTGACTGTTTATCTGGTAGTGTTTCCTGCATCTCTGGGTATTGTCTGCTCTGACTCTGTTTTTTTTCTTGATATTTGGGTATACCTTTCAAGTGGTATACAGTTAGAGCTTCCAGAGCTATGCCACAACAGTTTAACTATTAACAGTCACAGGATCCAAATTGGGTCAGTCCCTGGACCCAGAGATTTCAGATTCCTGCTGGAGGCCATCCTCAGGGAACTTCTCTCTACCAGAATGTGTGCTTTGGGCTATTCTACGCTTGGCATTTATGTGGTGCCTGGTTGTGACTGGCTTTTTAGTTGTTGATTTTGATGCTGATGGCTGGCTTTTAAGTCATAAATTCTGCACATAGCTGGGGAATTCTGGGAATTGAAGTCTACTTGTCTTAAAGCTGCTAAGGTTGAGAAACACTGCTCTAAAGTTAATTTGTCTCCTTTGTCCCTTTCTCTCTTCTCTCCTCTTGACTTATTCTTTTGATGTTTATACAACTTGAACATCCAGAATCACTCACACGGCTGAAAATCTAGCCCTTTAGCTAACTCTCCAATTTACAAAAGCATCTGGTTCTCAGTAGCACGTTCTTTGGAGCAATAAAGGTACAGGTAGTCCTTAATAATTTGTTTAGCAACTGTTTGAAGTTGCAACCATGCTGAAAAGAGTGACTTATGACCAGCCCTTGCACTTATAATCATCACAGCCTCAGAGCCTCACAGCCTCACATGATCAAAATTCAGGCACTTTGCAACCAGGGTGTATTTTACAATGGTTGCAGAGTCCTAGAGTCATATGATTTCCATCTGTGACCTTCCCAGCCAGCTTCCAACAAGCAAAGTTAATATGGGAAGATGGATGCACTTAACTACATGATTCCCTTAACACTGCAATGATTCACTTACCAACCTTGGCAGAAGGTTGTAAAATCTGGTGCCACTCACTTAACCTTGCTTTTCAATAGATATACTGGTTCCAATTGTGGTCATAAATTAAGGACCACCAATATGCAATTTTGGGAGGTTGCAATTCTTCAGTGCTCTTGCTTTGTCAACTACACAATCTAATTCCTGGATGGAGCCTTTCATAAGCGAGTTTTCCATCCTCGGCTACAAAACAATGCTTTTAAGTATTGCATCTTTTCTTTATGACATGTTTTATTAAAAACAGACTTGACTTCAGATCTGGGACACTGTCACTGTTCCAAGATAGACCAAACTTGGAAACCAACCTTTATTATAAGATTACAGTAACAGAATCTTCCAAGTTTGAAGATGCTTCTCCCTTTTTCTCTGTGAGAATTAGGGAAGGCTAGATCTGAGATGCTTTATCAAATTACATTTTTCTCCTGGACTTATATTTCTTTTATCTGTTGTCTTGGCTGCGACTCTTTCTCCTGTTCCTAAAGATTATTCCTTTTCCCCCTTACAGACATATAGGACATTTTAATTGTTATACAATGTACCTCTCTAATGAATAACATAATTTTATAAAGCCTCTTTAATCTGAGATGACCTTTTATCATTTGTCAAATAAACTGTAAGTTTATACACTTACTGTGTAAACTTTGTAAACAGTAAGTCTATAAACCTTCTTAAATATGATGTGACTGCAGAATCGTCTCATGTTTTCTTATACAGGCTGAAGTACAGTATGTCATGACTTTTAAAATGAAATCTAACAAGTTTGCCCAGCCTCCCTTTTCTGGAACAATTGGTTTGCAGATGACCCAAGCCCTTGCACATAAATAATTTCCTTTCTTTTCTTCTGAAGTGTTTTAACAGAAACCACATCTAATTTTTTAGGAGTCAAACAAAATGCTTTTTTAAGAAGTGCCTTATCAACAATTTGAGATCAGCTTTCTCTTTCCTTTAGTTGCTCAAAGAGATTCACTCCTTCTTGTTCCTTTGTGAATCTCTTTTTCACAATTACTTTAGTTTCTGCTTCTACTTCAGCCCTAATCCTTCTGGAGAAGTGTGTCTATATGTTCCTAGACCAGGAACCTAGCCACAGCAACATTTGTCACATTTCGTTCCCGAGTCTCCAGTGCGTGGACCATTTAAGACACACCTGTGCTGGCCAGGACATCGCCGCCCTGCCATCTCTGTACCTCCTGAACTATCCAATTTCTCTGATGCATTTAGCGAGAAGGAGGTGGATTGGTTACCACCGCATCGTCCCTATGACTGTCCCGTAGACCTTCTGCCTGATGCCCCACTACCCAAGGGACGCCTATATTCTATGTCTGAGCCCGAATTGGCCGCCCTTCATGATTTCTTGGAAAAGAATTTGGCCCGGGGGTTTATCCAACCGTCATCATCCCCTCTTTCTGCTCCCGTTCTTTTCGTTAAAAAGAAGACGGGAGATTTGCGCTTGTGTTGCGATTACTGCCGGTTGAACGCCATTACGGTGAGGAATAGTTATCCCTTGCCGCTCATTCCAGAGTTGATGGAGCGGTTACGGGAGGCTACTGTCTTCACCAAGCTTGATCTTCGAGCGGCCTACAACCTGGTGCGGATGTGAGAGGGGGACAAATGGAAGACGGCATTTGGCACCCGATACGGCCATTTTGAATACACCGGGATGCCGCTTGGGTTGACCAACACCCCCGCTGTCTTCCAGCACCTGATGAACGACGTGTTCCGGACATGCTCGATCAGTTCGTGTACCTGGACGACATTTTGATTTGATCAGGGACAACCATATTCAACAAGTTTTGCAATGTCTTCGGGAGCATCAACTCTATGCGAAGCTGGAGAAATGCCTTTTCTTCCAGACTTCCATAGAGTTCTTGGGATACATCATCTCTCCCGAAGGCATTGCCATGGACCCGCATAAAATGGAGGCTTTGTGTACTTGGGAACTCCCCTCATCAAGTTAAAGATGTTCAACGTTTCTTGAGGTTCACTAATTATTACTGGACCTTCATCCCAGGTTTTGCCAAGCTGACGGATCTCATCACCCAGCTCCTTAGAAAGAAGGTCCCATTCCAGTGGGGACCCCTGCAGCAACAGGCCTTTGAGGCTCTCAAGAAGGCCTTCATTGCAGAACCTATCCTAAGGCATCCTGATCCACATCGTCTGTTTGTGGTGGAGATGGATGCATCAAACGTGGTTATTGGGGCTGTGTTGTTGCAAGCCCTAACAATGGCACACCTCTTTTTCCTGCGCATACTATTCTCTGAAACTCACTACTTCTGAGCGCAATTATACTATCTGGGAAAAAGAGTTGCTGGCTATCAAGGCTGCGTTTGAGACCTGGCGACATCATCTTGAGGGGGCCCGGCACAAGGTGGAGGTTTGGACGGATCATCATAATTTGGAACATTTGTCTACTGTGAGGAAGTTGAACCAGCGACAGATCCGATGGTCGTTATTCTTTGCCAGGTTCAACTTTTCTGTGACTTATATCCCCAGTGGTCAAAATCGGAGAGCAGATGCCTTATCCCATAAACCAGAGTACCTTTGTCCCAATGACACCCTTCCTCCATGTATGGTGCTGCCACCGGAATCTTTGGCTGGAACCAGTGGATTTGAGGGCTCGGGTACGAGAGGCGCAGCGCTTAGACACTTGGTCACAGCAGAGAATGGGGGAAATAGGACCTGACTCCCCATGGACTTTGGAGGAGGGCTTACTACGACATCGAGGCCGTTTGTACATGCCAAGGAGAACACTTAGAGCCCTTATTATGACTCAATGTCATGACAACCCAAAATGCTATTTTGGATTTTTTAAATCCCTTCATCTTGTCACATGGACTTTTTGGTGGCCTTGAGTCTGGCATGATGTCTATGCCTATGTCGCGTCCTGTGTACCGTGCTGACAAGTGAAAGCCGTGATGAATGAGCCTCCTGGTCTCCTTCAACCACTGCCGACTCCGGACAGACCATGGGGGGCAATTTCCATGGACTTTTTAACACATTTTCCCTCTTCGTTGGGATATACGACGGTGCTCATGGTGGTTGATATGCTGACCAAGATGGCTCACTTTATCCCTTGTCGGAGATTACCGTCAGCTCATACTACTGCCCAGTTATTTTTGCAACACGTGTTCCATCTGCATGGTCTACAGGACAGGGTGGTTTCAGATCGCGGTGTCCAGTTTACTGCTCGATTTTGGAAAAGCCTCATGACCGCGCTGCAGGTACAGGTGTGCTTGTTGTCGGCGCACCATCCGGAGACTGATGGTGGGACAGAGAAGGTGATTGGCATCCTCGCCCAATATTTAAGGTGTTTTGTCAACCACCGACAGAACAATTGGGTGAATTATCTCCCTTTAGCGAGTTCGCTTTCAACAACTCCCAGCACACCTCCACTCACATGACATCTTTTTACGCAAATGTGGGTTTCCATCCAAGGTTTTTCCCATTGTCACTCTTGGATTCCCCATTCCCAAGACACGGGACTTCTTGTCAGAACTACATTCAGTTCACCAATTGATTTCACAGCAATTAGAAAGGGCTAAGGAGGACTATAAAAGGTTCGTGGATCGTTTATGCCGGGTGACGCCTCTGCTAGCCATGGGGGACAGGGTGTGGTTATCCATGAAGCATCTATGGGTCGATCGTCCGATCAAAAAGTTAGACCATCGCTTCATTGGTCCCTTCCCTATCGAGGCGGTCATCAATCCCGTTGCTTATCGGCTCACCCTACTGCACTCTATGCGCATACATCCTGTCTTCCACTGTTCCCTTCTGGTTCCTGACGCCCCTTCGTGTGCTCTCTGTTCTCCCGCTGCTACGGTTCCTCCATCTGTACCTGATGATGATCCCGCTGCTGATGACACGGTGGTCAGCATTCGGGATTCTCACTGGTTGAAAGGATGTTTTCAATACTTTGTTGAGAGGTTGGGTGATGTACCGGACGCTCTTTCCTGGGTGGATGCTTCCACGGTCCATGCCCCGGACCTTATCCGGAGATTCCATGCACAGTTCCCATTGAAACATCATCCTTATCGTCAGACTCGGGGGAAGGGCCCTGCGGTGAGGGATAGTGTTGTGACTCAGAGGTTTGAGCCTGCTTTGTCAGAGGTCGAGAACTTAGTGAGGAAGAGGAGGATTTGGCTCTGAGGTTTGAGCCTGCTTTGCTGGAAGACACAGACTTGGACAATGAGGAAGGGGAGGATTTGGCTCTGAGGTTTGAGCCTACTTTGTTAGAGGATTTGGAATTGATTTCCTCCCCAGGACTTTCCTCCTTGGCAGGATCTTCCTCCCTGATTGTACCTCAGGTGTTGGCAGATAATCAGGAGAGTGTATCAGAGCCTCTAACTGAGGATAAAGCTGAGGAATGTTGGTTTGATGCGAGGCAAAGACACAGACAAAAGTGTGAGATGCAACGCAAAAAGAAAGGACAAATCAGAGACTGAGATGAGAGACTGACACATCCCACAGGGAATAAAAGTGGGTGTGTTAGCTCTGTGTTCTTGTTTGGGACAACGTGTTAACTAGTGAGAGAGGCTTCACTGGATTCTGTGTGTGTCGACAGCTTTTGATTTATGTTCCTGCTTTCTTATCAAACTTGGCAGACAGTTTGCGTGAGACTGCCAAGAACATTATCAGCTCAAGTAATTTAACTCGGTAATCCCTGGACTTGCTTGCTTATTTGTGTTTTCAATTTGATATTTGGACTTTTTACTTTGTTGGTACCGGTGAGACATAACATACATACACACACACACACACACACACACACACACACACACACACACATATATATATATATATATATATATATATATATATATATATATAT
>BLBF01000020.1:17022249-17034870 GCA_015471245.1 Laticauda colubrina | reverse complement strand
ATATATATATATATATATATATATATATATATATATATATATATTCACACACACACACACACACATACACATACTTGGCTTCTAGGTGCCTCCAGTCCCTGTCCTATTATCCCCATTTATTTGTACCTATTTTCTGTATTTTTACTCATGTTTATACTTATACCTATTATCTTGTAAGCGATTGACAAATAAAATAAAAAGAAGGGATTTTTCGAAATGACCATCAGTATTTTGTATATTATGATTAACACGCTCTGATGCTAAGGAGTTCTACTCCCCACCTGAAAGGAAATCTGTTCCAAATGCAAAACACAAGCAGACGAGTTTCATTTTTAGTTTCACAACAGCAACCAGCTTTAGTACAGAACAGTTGAGCGAAGCCACATCCAGGCCCCTTGCTGTCTCCTTCTTGCTCACACAGCAAATACTGCTTCAGTTTCCAAGTTTCAGTTTCCAAACAGTCCTCAACTCTCTCACACACTGACAGGACGCTAGCCAGTTGAATACCAATGGATGCTGTTAGGAAGTGGCAGAATTTTTTTTCCTTATTTTCCTCCGCAAAGTCAACGGGGAAGCTAGATTCACCTAACAACTATGTTACTAAAATAACCATGTTTTATCGTTCAAATAACTTGACAACTGCAGTGATTCACTTAACAACCTGGTAAGAAAGACCATAAAATAGGGCAGAACTCATACTTAACAACTGTTTTGCTTAGCAACAGAAATTTTGGGATCAGTTGTGGTCGTAAGTCAAGGATCACTTGTAGTGTGTTTCAGACCAACAACTTATTACTTCATAATCTTCCAATCTACTTCATTTTATGTACATTGGCCTGAGTTACAGGCATCTTTAAAATTATTGTTCTACTATTGAGTAAATAAGATATAAATATATTTAGTAAAGTTGCCACAACATTCATTGTTATTATTTCTTCATTTCAGCTCTATATTATTTCAATGTCCTTTTGGACTTTTAGTTAAAGGAACATATGTACCCATTGGCCACTAGATGGAGCAATTCAATATGAGTAATTCCGTATTAGAAGGAAGATCCTCAAATTTAAAATCTGACATCTTCTCAGGACCATTTATCTAATTTTCCCATTTAAGAAAGACCAAAACAATCTGAAGCAATGTCTGCCTTTGTAGGATGCAATTGAAATTCTATTCTATATTATGTGAAGCCCACAAATTTTTCTTCCAGGATCCTTAATTAATAAACATAACTTTTTATGTTTTTATTTAAATGTAACTAAGTTTTGGTAATATCCTTTTTATTTAAATTAGCAATCCAAAAATTAATGACCGAATATTATAACAAGCATGTGTTGTGTCAGCCTGTGCAATTTGCTTTGAAATCATATTCAGTTTCAGTATCACACGCTATCTGTGCTCTTACAGTTATGGATTAGAGCTGATGGAAGTAAATGGATGGGAAAACTATCCTAGCAGAGTCTGCTCATTACCTACTGCCATCAGAAATAAGACATGTTTTGTCTTCATCAGAGTTGTTGGAAATAGAGGTTGTGCTTATTCCTTCAGTAATGCTCACCTAGATTCCCCTGCTCCCTCTACTAATAACAAAAGCAGTCTGCAGAAGATCATGAGGAATGAGAAGTATACTGTTTTTACTCATAGGCCAGCCATCTGACAAATAAAACCAAACATTAAATTTTCTGAAAGCTGGCTTTTCTGTTCCTCTATACCCCTCTCCTTTTTTTATAGTTCAAATAAAGCTGCCCTGGAATTAACAAGGAATAAGTTGAAAACAGCCCTGGATTCTATGAGCACAGAACCTTACAAAAAATAAGTTGCCAGATTGCTGGTTTCCTGCTGCTTTAACTGAAGAAAATTAGAAATCTCTTTACCTCTTGGTTGCTTATCATAAGTTCCATAGGCACATTTCATGCAGCTGTGACTTGTCTACCTATATATATTCAAATAATGCACTACAGTTAGCATTCGGAGAGAGATAAGCTACTCAATGCCTGCCAGATGTTTTGGACTTCAAAACAACTTTTTTGCTTGGCCAACAAGAAGACAAATTGAGAGCCAATTCCTATATTACAGCAAAGATTTCTTGACCAATTACTTCTCTCCAAAAATGTGGTACTACTTGAACATCAGTGAAATGTGTTACGAGCTGTTATGCCTCCCCCTAAATCCCATAAGAAGAAAGAATTATATTATAAAGTTGTATGCTTGCTGCAGGGTACTTTGAACCAATTACAGTTTTAATATTGTAAGCTGGAGTAAGATAGGTGGCCAATAAATTTGACAGAAAACAGATAATAGATAGATGGGTAGATAAATAGCTAGATGATAGATAGATGGATAAATAGATGATAGGTGGATAGGTAGATAGTAGAGGCAGGCAGGGAGGGAGGGAGGGATGGCTACTGGCTAGCTGGCTAGGTAGATAGGCAGAAAGGAAGGATAGATGATAGATGGATAGATAGATGGGTAGATAGATGAGTAGATAGATGGGAAGACAGACAGATATTAGCAAGACAAATTAGATATAGATCTAGGTATAGATAGCGATAGGGACAGAGACAGAGATAGAGATCAACCGGAGATAAATGCCTTGTGTGTCTCGTCACACATGGTCAATAAAGAATTCTAATTCTAATTCTGATAGATAGATGATAGATATGTAGGTACATTGACAGGCAGACACATAGACAGACACATAGACAGACTATGGATAGTGCTGGGTTCAGGGGTGGGAGCTGGCAGTGAGGCTGAGTCCATTTCAGGTGCAATTTCCTACTTACAGTATGCTCATTCTTTGATAAACCACTTACCCAGAGTATATCCCTTGGCAGGATTGAGATTTAAGTAGCTTTGTCCTCTTGTGACACATTACCAATTCCAAGCATCAGTATAGGACATTCATGGTTTCACCTAGAAGAAGCCAAATGAAAGAAGAAAATGAACATAATCTGCATTTGGTTAATTAAGAAATTCCAGTGACAAGAACTATCTGCCAAAAGGAGAGGTTAAAATAATTCGAACCAATCTGAAACCATTTGTGCTAATTAGGCTTGGAATCATCAGAGAAACCAATATATGGGAACTATCATACAGAATGGGAATCCATTGTACTTCAGATCAATTTCAGTGGGGTATCTAGACTTTTAACATCAGAAGTGTGACAGAAATAACTCAAGAAAGGACTTATTTCTCTCTGATAAGTAGCACTGCATGTATGATATGGGGAAGGTATTTCCATAACAATTACTACACATTATTAAATAACCAATACTAAATTACTACTACATTCCTATCAGTTATGCAAGTAGGAATATTCTCTTATTTATTCAATTATTTCAAAATTGAACAGTGCAGCAAAAGTTCCCATTTCCCAGGGGAAATGTGACCTTTCACGTCACCTGCTTGTGACCTTTCACGTCACCAAAGACACGAGTTCAGTCCTGAGCTACAGATAGTCTCTACTATTGGAAGTTGTGCTTTCTCTAAGTTGCCAAGCCACCAAGGCAGGGGTGTCAAACTCTCGGCCCACAGGCTGGATGCTTCATGTGCTGGCCCTGCCCCCACCTAGTTTATTGAAGGGGGGGAAACAGAGGTAGTATTCAGCAGGTTCTGACCAGTACTGAAGAACCGGTAATGGAAATTTTGAATAGTTCGGAGAACCAGCAAACACCACCTCTGACTGGATATTTTACAGTACCCTTCCCCTGCCATGCCCACCAAGCCACTCCCACAGAACTGGTAGTAAAAAAAATTGAATCCCACCACTGGGGGGAAAATCTCGATATGTCATATGACGCCACCAGGAGTTTGATACCTCTGCACTAAGGCATTCTTGGCTCTTATCAATTGCAACCCACAGTGAGGTGTTATTAGATAGGGGATGACTTAATTTCTTATGAAGATTTTACAAGTGCACAATTCACATTTACGAACACTATTTTAAAACTATTTTAAAAAGTGATCAATTCTCTCACTCCATTCTCAGGGAAAATATACAAGGCCCTTAGCAGAGGCAGGTATTTGAGCATAGGCGAAGTAGGGGAGGAAATCCTGAATGCCAGATTGTGCCTCTGCATGATTTAGGCTTCAGGGGCATCACATAGGGGTGTCAAACAAGTCAAGATGGCAAATGTGGTTACATAATCAAATCCTTATTGTGCATGTGATGGATGTAACACATTAAATGGGGTGGGTGTTGATTGTGCAATCATTTCTCTCACCTGGATATTTTTACCCCGTTCTGCCAAATTTACTGATATTTCTGTCTGAGCCAAATGAGACATCAGTAGATGAACCCAGGAGATACCAGTCAGTGGTAGCCATTTATCAAATCATGGAGGCCCAAAGCTAGAAGGTTAATCTTCTGCAAAATTTATATAACAAGGCATTGTGTTTAATAGCATTTTATGATAATACTGTAATGTTGATAAAGTTGTCGGTCCCATTAGGTGGACCAGACCAAAAAAAATAAACTCCACAAGCTAAAACTATTTTTTATTTGAGATTGGTTACAGTAACCCAATTTTGTAGGCCTCCCCTGAGAGGTTCCACTGAATTAGGAAAGTGAGCTGCTTTTAACTATTATCTGTCTATTATGGATTTAAAACAGGGGTGGGATGCAAATACTTTTACTACCAGTTCTGTGGGCATGGCCAGGTGGGAATGGCTAGGTGGGCATGGCCATGTGGCTGGGTAGGCATGTCTTTTTTTTTTTTTGCAGCACCCCATGCTCCATATTTTTGCCTCCTGGGCTTCAAGGAAGCTTCCTGGGAGCAAAAATGGGCTCCATTTTGCTCCCAGGAAGCTTCTTTGAGGCCCAGGAGGCATAAATACAGAGCACAGGTGGGCCATGCAACACCCCTCCCAGTGTCCATTTTATCTGCAGTGTTTTCAGATATTAATTTTGCTGTATTTGCTTCTCCATAGCAAAAGGATAGCTTTTCTCAACCTGCTGCTTTCCAGTGAAGAAAGTTAGCACTCATGCCTCTTAGAGGAATGAAATATTTTAGGAAATATTAAAAAGGCAGAATATTATATTTCTCTGGATGAGAAAAGAAGAAACATGTTTTTAAAGACAAAACAGCTCCCTGCAGCTCCCTGCCTTTGGCACATATTTTGGTGCCAGTGAATCTACAAGACAAAAGACCTTCAGCTCCAGGATGATGGGATTATCCTTCAAGGCAAAGCTATTCAGCCACAATGGCAATTGCCCTTCATTACATAACCTAGCAAGGTTCCACCAAACTTGATTCAGACAAGCATGACACCACATAGGAGTCTGCAACCAATAGGATATATGCCATTGCCACAGGAACAGGAAGATCAAGGTCAAAGCCCAAGAGAGGGCATAAATAACACGCATTCTCCACTCCATGTGGTCAGCTACCCATAATTACACATTCTTGGTGGTTCTGTTTCACCATTAAACCATCCTTCCAAGCAGCCTCCATGTTTCCAGTGTCTTTCTCCCCACTTGGAACAGAACCCAGATAGACATTTCTTCCAATATCAGATTAGCAGAGACTGTTGCTGATTGGGAATCCTGAAAAGCTTCATGCTGACAATTTTAGTAGTAAGCTGGGGGGAGGAATGTAGAGATTTGTATTCAGACAAAATGTGATTTTATTGCTCAAAAACCAAGGCCAAATTTCCATCCGGAGTAAGATCATCAAGTTGTAGTCTTCAAAGCAAGTCTGGTGGGGCAGATGTGAACAAAGTGCCTTACTGGGGATCTTCACACAATGTACATTCTGAGTCCAATCTTGTTGATGACTTCAATACTGGAAGAGTATTAAGCTCATCCAGCTTTTTTCTGTCACTGAGACAATTATGGAGGGAAGTTTTCTCACACCCTTCCTATTACCCATAATTTGGGGTTGTTGTTTTTTGGCAGGATCCCACTTGTGTAAACAATACATTTATAGAGGAAGAATAAGCTCAGGAAGAAATTCCATCCCAAAATGAAGCCAGCAAAGCTAAAAGGATTCGGCAAAAAGCCTGAACCAACTTTGTATTTATTGCACATAATTCAAAACACACTTTCTGTTGCATGATGAATGCTAAGGATTTTGCAGATGTTGTGCCATCCATTCTGTCCTCTGCCTCACCAAAACAAGTTCCCCTTGGGCTACTGTTGTGTTCCAGCCGATGAGAGCTTTCTGGTTAAACTGATTCAAATGCCAAATTTCCACTAATACAGTTAGGTCTGCCAGAATATTGCCCACTGTCTCCCTTTAAAAACACATCCTCCCTCCCTCTCTCTCTTTTTCTTTAATAAAGAGCTGTTCTCTTGATTTGAATTATAGCTCCAGATGCCAACTCTTTGTTTTCATCCCTCTTCTTCAATCCTTTTCTTCCAAACTATCTAAAGAGAAAAGTGTGTTTGTTCGAACAGAACCTATGATATTTTTTTTTTTAGTAACACATGTTTAGTGTGCTTCTCTTAAAAGTTCATTAGATTAGTATTTTCCCTAAAAATTCATTAAGCAATAATTTTGAAAAAGCAACTCCTTTGGAAAGTTAGCAAAATTTTATTTGTACAGAAAATAACCTGGGGGGGGAGGGTTTGCTCCTTTAAAAAAATCCATCTTGTCAGTTGTCTCACACTTGCCTCAAATGAGGCTAAATCAAGAAGTTCTAAAAATCAGTGGAAAAAATATGGTACTGAGTCAATACTCTCCACCCTGTTTTCCAAACCTAGTGAGCATGCTCAAACCAACTGGCTTAAAAATCCAGGCTCTATAATTCTGTTAGCTTCCAAAAAAGCCATGGGAGTGAAAGCTGCAGAAGGGAATCTCTGGAATTGGGGAGTATCAAGGAAGAACAAACACTTAAATTATTTAAAGGTAAACTTTAAAAGTTCTTCTTCTCTAGATAAATGTTATAGCATGCTCTTTTCCCCTTTTTTCCACCTTTTGAATCCTTAATTTTCCTACAGTATGGGAAAGTAATATTTTCTGTATTTACCAAGTCATGAGATTTCCTATCATGTTAGACCTTTGTCTGCTTCCTTAAGAAAATAATCTGTATTGCACTAACAAAAAGAATCTGCCCACAACACAAGGAAAAGGAATTCTAACCAAACTACAGTACTTAGTTCCAAATCCCCAGGTTTTAGTAAGCCAATTTTATACTTGAACATAATCAGACATTCTTGTTTTTGGATAAGCACATCCTCTTGTGAAGCATCCCTGATAAAGGATTACCTTTCCCAGCCAAATTTAGTTGAAAGATTGAAAGTATTAATTAATAAATTAAATTCCCTTTGTTTATATTAGTTCAGGAAGGGCATGTTCTGTCTACTTGTAAGTGTATATTCTAAAGCACAGACCCTGAGATAAACTGAAACAAATTTACTCAGATCTTGAGAAGACTTCTATCTCCTGGCCTGTTGCATTCATTTTGCAACAGTTGCATTAGCTTCAAATTCACCCTTACAAGGCCACCTTACCTTAGCCTTGAAAAAAGAGGCAAGGCAAATTCTTCTTCATATCCTAATTGTAGTGAAGGCATCATGCCGATTGATAGAGAAACAGGGAGGGCTTCATGGAATTTCTTATGTAGGTAGGCTCATCTTAACACCTAATGTCTTAGCTTTCTACAATCTAGCTAAGGAATTTTAATGAACAAAATCCTTGTTATAAATTGTTTTATCTGCTACACCTATTAATTACTATTGTTACTGTGTTCATGATTTTTAAAAAATAATACCTGAATTCAAAAGTTAATAGTACAACTATGCAATACTTGCAAGTCAATTCCAAACCAGAAACAATGACTCAAAAAAAGAGAACTGCTGTCTAGGTTCTCATAACACAGGGACAATTATGGTCTGGCTTCAACAGAGGTTTGCTTCAACCCTGATGTATTGCATAACCCACAGATGGATTTATATCCATCAAAGAAATCAAATCAAACCACTATATGGTTTAACAAATTGAGTGGATTCACAAATTATTTATTTTGCATAGGTGAATGCAAAGTGTAAGTTTGTGATAATGTTTGAAGTGGGATTTAGTATCTGGCTACAAAAAAAATTAATACCATAGTTTTCAGTGAAATTCCAAATCTGAACACAGACTGTTTAAAAAGTCCCAGAAGCTTTGCATGAAAGAGCTGCAAACACGGTGAAGAATGTATGGTATATTAGATTTTGTTCCAATAAGCCATTTTTATTGGACTATTAAATCTGAATCAATTCATATTCCAAAATAGATGTAAATTATCTTTACAGAATTTTGATAACCTTTATCTTTGGCAAACAGACTAAAACAAATATTTGTGCAGTCAAGTCCTAAGAAAGTTCATTCACAGTAAAATCTCACTGAGTTCAGTAGGACACACCTTCAAGATTATAGTCTGATGTAAACTTGGACTTATTTAGTTTGTAAACTAGGTTAAGTTGCTCCATGACTCATTGCATTTTAGAAAGGTCTTTGTTCCTCGAAAGTGCTCTTTGGGCTAACAAACCATTTGATAGAATTTGAAATTTTGTTTTTTTCATGATAACATAACATGATTGGGCTTACTCAGTAAGGCTGGATATGCTAACTGATATAACAAAGCTCCCAATAATGTTAATCATTTCATTTTTAAGAAGAAATACAACCTGTACTTAATGTTTATTTTTTTCCCCTGCAGATGGTAATAGACTCTTTAATTTCAAATTAGATTAACATCACTAAAATGGTTGATTGCAAATGGATGTGTCCCAGGGGTAGGATTCAAATTTTGCAACAACCAGTTCTGTGGGCATGGCTAGGTGGGTGCAGCTAAGTGACTGGGTGGGCATGGTTTCTTTTTTTGCAGCACTCTCCCCATTTTTGGGGCCTTCTGGGCCTCTGGAAGCCTCCTGGGGAGGTGTTTTTGCTCCTAGGAAGCTTTCCTGGAGTCCAGGAAGGCAAAAAAATGAGGGGGGTAGGGAGGTGCTGCATCCCCTCCATTTTTTCCCTTCCTGGGCCTTAGGGAAGCCTCCTGGGTGAAGCAGTAAATGAGGGGAATCTTGGCACAGCTGATCATAGGAACAGCTGATGGTCAGGAGGGGGAAAAATACCTTAAGGAGTGACTGGGCAGGAAAGAACGCAGTCAGGATGTCAAACATACACACAATGTTGTGCATGTGTGATAAGGACTGACTAGGCAGGGAGGGAAGGGACAGGTGGAGAGGGGCGGGTCCAGCCAGGAGCATGATTTGCCGGTTGTTCAAACTGCACAGAATCATAACAACCGGTTCTATAGAACCGGTCTGAACCGATAGAATAACCCCTGCTGTGTCCTTTAATGTTCAATGTTAGGATGAAAAATCACTCTAAAGAGGATCATGAATTAGTCATGAATTCTGACTGTCATTCACTTTTATTGGAAATATAAAATATTTACAGAGGCTAGAATTTTCCTGGAGTGGAAACTATTCTCTAAAAGCAAAAAGAAAGGATTTAGCTTTTTTTTTTTTTTTAAATGACTTTACAGGTTGTTTGGAACTTTCTAGATTCTGGATCAGTTGTTGTTGGTGCATAATCACTGGAGGTTTTTAAGAAGAGACTTGTCTGAAATGGTATAGAATCTCCTGCTTGAACAGGGTGCTGGATTAGAAGACCTCCAAGGTCCCTTCTAGCTCTGTTCTGATTGATCTATTTTGATTGATCCATTTAAACAATTTAAAAACAAGGGGTCCTTGGTGTTCCCTGAGCTTGCTTGTTTTCTTGCAGACATTTCATTACCCTCACTAGGTAGCATCATCGGTGCTGTCAAGGAGTGCTGTTTGCTGTCAGTTTATATTCTGGTGTCTTGCCTGCCTGTGTGGGTGGGTACGGTCTTAGAGATTCTTTGATTGGGCTGTTTACTAATCGCTCTTTGGCAGATTCTTGATTGGGGTATTGCTTGCTTGAAGTTAACTTTTTATTACTGTAGAACATAGAATTTAGAAACAATAAACAAACAAATAAGATAATGGGGAGATGCAGAGATAGCATATAATCAGCCAATCATGCTTGGTTTAGGGTTAGTCCAGGTGAAAAAGACATCGCAATACAGTAGTAGTTGACTGCAAACTTGAGTATGAGTCAACAGTGGGATGTAGATGCAAAACAAATAACATTTTAAGCTGCATCAACAGAAATATAATTTCCAAATTATGGGAAGAATGCTGTGTCTCCCATATCAAAGGTACAGGACATAAAATAATAGTTAAGCAACATAGATTCTGAATGTTAGACAAAACATCGTTAGGCAAAACTAAGAGGAGTTTGACAGTTGAATCAATTACCAGTGATGTAGATGGTTCTTCCGTGGACACATTCAGCTAGGAGCTAGACAGCCATGTGTCTGGGATACTTTCTGCACTCAGCAGGATTGGACTCATGCTCTTCTTTTGGACATTTTACAGGCCAGGAGCAAATTGCCTTATGGAGCAACCTATGGTATACTTTTGTCCCTGGTAAGCTAATCTAATAGCATTGGGCAATAATGAATAGGCACATAAGCCTTTAGTTTTCAAGTTATTTATATTCTGCCTTTATTATTTTTTATAGTATTAAGTATCTGGGGGTACAGGTAACTTAACAATTTTAATCTCTTCTAGTTACCTTTAATGAAGCGTGCAGACCAGCGTTTGCATGTCCTGCATCGGATGAGCAGAGCACATCTTTCTCCTTCTCTCCTGGTCACTTTTTACAGAGGCACGATTGAGAGCATTTTAACAAACTGCTCACTGTTTGGTTTGGTGGTAACAGTGCCCCCAATAGAAGGTCCATACAGAGAGCAGTAAGGAAAACCGAGAAGATTATAAGAAGCTCGTTTCCCATTAATCAGGACATCGCTTATAAACGCTATGTGCTTAAGAGTTCAAAGCATTGTTAGGGACTCCATACACCCACTTCATGGTCTGTTTCTGTTGCTTCCCCCTGGGAGATTTCAAAGTATCTCTAACAGAATTACTAGATTCTGTAACAGTTTTATTCCTTATGCCATCTGCAGGATCCTTTTTTCTCTCTCTGTGAGTGTGTTTGTGTATGCACATTTGAATTAGACTGTGATGTTCCTTTGTGCCATGTGTGGGTATGTGGGTATATGCATAATGGTTTTGAGACCTGAATGCAATTTCATTTGAAAGTTAGTGTACCTTTAAAGTGACAAAAGTTTTTATTCTATTCTACAAATAATTCAAGGCAGCGAACATATGCAATGCAATGTCCGTTCCCATTTCCCTCACATCCCTTTGATGTGAATTGGGCTCGAGTGTGACTGGTCCAGTCACCCAGCTGACTTTCATGCCTAGGTCAGGATTACAACTCACCCTCTTCTCTCTAGGCGAACACCATAACCACTACGTCAAACTGGCACATTGTCTTTATAATATTTATTATAAAGTAAAATTTTATTTTTTAAATAGAATTTTTAAAAGGTAGAATTTTTTCAATAGCTGTTGCATCTGTTGTTTTTTATACCTCTGGTTTCTTTTTTCTTTTCTTTTATGATGAGGGCTGCCCATAGTTACTTTTAGCGAGATGGGCAAATATATAAATTTGATGAATAAATAAAAGATGAAGAGGCTACTTTTTCAAAAAACCTTTCAAGCAGTACTTCGCTACCGTTCATATCACCTTGGCTGATTACATGGCAGCCAAGAGCGACAGCAAATTCTAGGCTGCGGTTTGAGATTTTACTGCTTAGATACCGAACATGACTTCTAACATGGCACAATCCCCTCTTTTACTGCCTAACGATGGGGAAAAGGAGAGAAAAAAAAAATGTCTACGGGTTGTGATTTAAAAGAGAAAAGGCGGGAGGGGGAAATCGCTGCCTCCCCGCCCGACCTTTCCCGATAAAAAGGATTTTTCCCCAGCCTGCAGAAGGCTTGGCGTCCTCCTCCTTAGCCCCCACCCACCCCCGGGCAGTCACCTGATCCAAAAAGCCGCAAAGCACGACTGCTTTTGCGGCAGGGTGACAACCAAAGGGCGCGACAAGGAGCGGCGGCGCCCAAAGCTGGGGAGGAGGAGGAGGAGGAGGAGGAGTCGGGCGCGTGGTGGGCGGGAGGAGAAAAACGGGAGGGCCGCGCGGGCGGTGGGCGGGAGCGAGCGCGACGCCCGTCCCGACGTGAAGCTCCCCCTTTTCCCTCATGGGAATCTGAGTCGAGGGGGTTAACACCCCCCCCCCTCCCGCACACACGCACAGCCCTGGCTCTCTGCTCCTCCGGCCGCCCGAGGGTGCGAGCCAGAGCCGCTCTCCTCCTCCTCCTCTTCTCCCCCCCCTCCCCCCGTCCTGGTCCAGACCCGCCCCCCCCCGGCGGCGGTGTCCAGGTGCGAAGCCCAGACCCAATAGCAATGGCGTCCAACGCGGCGGAGAGGGAGATCTTCTTCACGGAGCTGCAGCAGGTAGAGGAAAGGAATTGGAATGGAGGGCGGGGGGTGGGGGGAGGGCAGGTCCCTTCCCTTCCTTCCAGTCAAAAAACTTTCTTTCTTTCTTCCTTCCTTCCTTCCCTCCCTCCAGCCAAAAAGTTCGTTCCTTCCTTCCATTCAAAAAACTTGCTTGCTTGCTTCCTTCCTTCCTTCCCTCCCTCCAGTCAAAAAAGGTTCCCTCCTTCCTTCCTTCCTGTCAAAAAACTTGCTTTCTTTCTTCTTCCCT
>BLBF01000020.1:16953130-17017186 GCA_015471245.1 Laticauda colubrina | reverse complement strand
GATAGATAGATAGATAGATAGATAGATAGATAGATAGATAGATAGATAGATAGATAATGTATATATATCATGTTGGAAATAAGAATAGCTACTGTCTTGTTTGTTTAACAACTAAGAAAAAATGATTGGTCAGCCCAAACAGTAAGTGGTTTTTTTTTAAAAAAAAATAAACAAACATGAAGTTCTTCAATTATTATAGATATGTGATGGCATGCTAAACAAGACAATTATAAAAGGCTAAGGAAATAAAAGACTATATATGTTTAATATTAGTCCTTGGATTATTTTTAATTTATGACAAACTATTTATAGAATCTGATATTTAGAAACTTGTTTTAGAAGTTTACTTAGAAACTAGAATCTGATATTTAGAAAATATTGACGTTTGATGTACTCTAAAGTTAGAAGCAGCTCTGGAAATGTAAGAGGTACTGTAAATCAAGCATGCCAGACTACTGCTGTAGTTCTTGAATCGTTGCCCATGTAGAGAGCTCTGTAATCTCCTTTAATGGATACATGTTTTCTTTGATAACAAAGTTTGTTTGTTTGGTAAGTTGAATTTTAAACCCAATATGGTAATTAATCTCTTTCTGTTTTGTGATTGGAAAACTCCAGATACTTTTATCAGCTAGATGTTTAATCATTTCTTTTTAATGGTAAACATTTACTTTCATTTGTTTCTTACACCATGAATTTTAAATGCAAAGTATTAACAATGAACTGTTTTAAATATAAAGATTGTGAATGAACATTACAATAGAAAGTTTTTTGGAAGCATTTACTGTGGATTCTTGAAAATATCATTGGTTAAGACTATAAATACTGTCCCATGACTTGGATTCTACTTAATACTCTATTGGCAGGAGCAGCTATTCTGGAGAGATCTCTCCTAGTGCTGTTGCCAGTGGAGGGATGAGAGAAAATTTAATTTATATTTATCTCCCCTTGTGTTTCTGGATATCTGCTGCAGAAGTTCTATAGGAATAGATAGTGTAGAGATAGGACTGCACATTCAGTGAAAAACCCATGAAAATCATCTCCTTTCTGCTGAAGTTTCTGTCAAATCATAGTCTCTTCCTTGAAAAGAACGCTTTTAAATGCATTAAACAAAATGTAAATATCAGTGCCGGGACTGGTCAGTACTGTCTGTATATAAGATTGATATATTTGCCATTTTCAGACTTAAGTGTTTATTAGGTATTTGTAATGATTGGTAAACAATAACCACATCAAATGAAAATATGGTTTAGTAAACTAGTTAAAGATTTGAGAAAGACCTGTTTTCTCTTTCTGTCATTTTTAGCTGAAACCAAGTATAAATTTGATTGTAGAATCAGGTTTTGCTGATTCTGTCTTTACTTCAAGACAGCCTATATACTTATATACCTATGTACCTAAAACTCAAGGCTCCTTCTAGAACAGCTTGTGAAGAAGACAAAGGAAGTAGTTCTAATTGCACAATTAGAAGATATCTTGAATCAAAATTATTATCTACATATTTTTATAATTTGGGGGAGTTTATTTACACCCAGACATGAATTTGTCCAAGCCAAAAATCTATGTAGTTCTATATCAGTCGGTCAATAGTTTCTCACTAAAAGCTTCGTACCATTTATGTTTATCTGGAGAAGAATTTTAAGATGACAAATGACTAAAACTAAACATTATTTACTATTTGTATTTAATCATATAACCTTCAGAGCTGAACTTGTTAAGCTTGTTTGCTTCATGTTAAGGGAGTGAAATGATTAATAGTAACCTATTTGGGGAGAAAAACTGGAAAAAGTGAATAATATAACTGACATATCTCTCTGCAAATATCTAAAATGCCTCAAAACATAAATTTTAAAGAGAAAAGGCAAGTTGGTTTATACTTAACATACAAATGAACTCTACACTTCCTATTAGGTTTCTACAATGTTATTTGAGTTAGCTGAGAAAACTTCATATTCCTTCAACAGGGATCAAATGTTTTACTACATATGTTATTATGAATTAGATAACTTTCATTTTAGGTTCCAGATGGGCTAACATTTGTGTCCATTAATGAGTTAGTCTGGAGCATGTTTTGCAAAGATAAAGGGAACATAAGGAAATAAACTGGCAGCCTGCCTATCTCTCAGTGTATGGAGACTTGAATAAATGGTAAGATGATTAAAAGGGGTGGTGTGATGGGTGAGATATTACCATTCACCCTTCCGTAGCTGCAGTTCAGTAGGCTGGAGCTGAGAACCCTGTTGAAATCTTTGGTGGTGAATTTTGGGCAAATGGGTCATATTTGGCCAGCCTCCTAACCTTATCTTACTTTCTCCTAATTACTAACAGATGTAAAGATGCAGGTATTTGTGAGGTGTTCTCGTATTCCTGATCTATGGACATGATGTTTACGAAGGGCTATTTTGAACTTCATTGATACAGTTGTTACTTGACAAATAGATAGCTTCTTATTTCATTGGGACATCACTATGCACTTAGCTCATAAACATTCTCCAGCTCTTCCTTTGAAAATAACAGATTGCATCTTTTTTGCATAGGATAAGTGTGATCAACAAAACAGGTTCTTGCCCAGAAGGACACCTTTGTGGCTTGAAACATGAAACATATGGATATAAAATTGAATGTTTGAGAGAATTGAAAAAGTGATAGATTACTAATTTCTCTTTAAAAACCATTGATTCTACAAACTCCAAAATAAGAATCTTGGTCCACAACACTAGATTCTTAAAGGAATCTATGAAAAAAACTTTTCTAGTTAACCACTGACTCTTCTTATTGCTTAAATTGTACAAGATAATGGTTGGATTCACACACATTACACTAAGCTATAATATGATTTGTAAAGCAGATTCTCCACTGAGCTAAAGGGAGAATCCAGGATGGGTAGTCTCTAGTCTCATAGCTCTGCAGACCAAGTTGAAAAACTAAGGATAATTCCCCCCCCCCCCCAATGGTCCCCAGTTCTTCACTCGGTCTCAGCGTGTTCAAACCTCCCTTAAATGGGCTCTGAATTGTTTGGATTGTGGAAGAATATTCACCCCCTGGTTAGTGGTTTTTTTCGTTAAAAGTCTTAGCACAGGTTTGACAGACGTTTTTTATTTTCGTGCCTTTTCCTTTCACGTTTTTTAAAGCTTTTGATTTTTTTTATTTTTCTTTGTTGGTAGACTGGGTTTTTTGGGTATTTGTTGATTGGATTGTGGTTGGAGGTGTCCCTGAGAGCCCGTATGGCTGGCTAGGGGTGGGAGAGGAATCCTCCTCTCAGGCCAATAGACCGGCCTTTGCTGCCAGAGGGCATCAGAGGGCAAGAGGTCATTCCAGGGATCCAGCAGACCTTTTAAATGCAACAAGTGATGCCAACGCCATTTATCCCATAGGGGGCCGTCTGGGTCTATTATGGCAGAAGTGGGAAGAGACCACGACAGATGCTTGGATCATGACAACCTTATGGTCAGGTCTCTCCCTGGAGTTTCTTTCCTCCCCCGCCCCAGAGCCTTTGTGTGCTGCCCTGTCTCCAGGGACCCCTCAAAGAGGGATCTCATGGAATTGGCGATTCACCATCTGCTGGACATTCATGTCATCCAGCCGGTTCCAGTAGACCAGAAGAGATGGGAGGTTTTGTTTGTGATTCCAAAGACCGCAGGGTGGGTGGCAAGCAATCCTCAACTTGAAAGGGCTCAACAGGCATCTAATATAGCAAAGGTTCAAGATGAACTCCTTCCATTCCACCCTAGAGGGAAACTTTTTGGCTTCGGTAGGTCTGACGGAGGCCTACCTCCATGTACCATCCACCCCAACCACCATCAGTTCCTGAGGTTTTGCTATGGCGGCTGCCATTTTCAATACAGAGCTCTCCCATTCATCCTGTCATCAGCCCCACAGACATTTACCAAGCTCCTGGCAGCTGTAGCAGCATACCTCAGGGTCCTTACCCAGAAAGATCCAGTGCTATCTGAATGATATCCTGATAACATCCTCTTCCTGACCCCAGGCGGAGGAGGATCTGATGTCTACAATCAGGGTACTTCAAGAGCACAGGTTCTCGATAAACCTGGACAAATGCCATCTAGTCCCATCAACTTGTCTCTTGCATTTGGGGGCAATCATAGACATTTTGGTGTGTCAAGTCTTCCTCTCCCAGGAGCGTTGAGACAGCATAAGGGACATGACATCACAGATCCTGTCCTCCAGAGAGGCTCCTATCATCTTGCTGTCTCAACTTCTCGGCAAGATGATATTGTGCATCGGCATTGTCTCATGAGCCCGCTTTCATGCCTGAACTCTGCAGTGGTTCCTGCTCCCCAGTCAGAGGGCGGGCAGGGGCAACTCAGCGATGAGGGTTCGATTGTCCTTGCCGGTATTTCGCTTATTCCGTTGGTGGCAATTCTGGGCCATGGATCAAGGGTGTTTGTACAGGGAGCCCCACAGGATTACCATCACCACCGACACCAGTCTGTACAGTTGGGGGGCTCACCTAGGAGTCCAGGTTAACCAGGGGCAGTGGTCACAGGAGGAGCTCACCCACAACATAAATTGGCTGCAGCTCAGGGCTGCCCACTTAGCTCTCAAGGGTCTAAGACAGGATGTGGCAGGGAGGCATGTACTTCTCCTGATGGACAATGTGGCCACAAAGGTCCACATAAATCGTCAGGGAGGCACTCTCTCCAGATCCCTGATGCAGGAGGCCACTCAATTGTGCAGGTGGGCGGAGAGACACCTGTTGTCCCTACGAGCAGAACACATCTTGAGAGTTTCTAACGTGCAGGCAGACTGATTGAGCAGGGCCATGGTCGACCAGTCGGAATGGTGATTGCAGACTGTTTCAGGAGATGGCGGAATAGTTTGTCCGTCCGATTCTGGACCTCTTTGCATCCCCAGAGAACTGCCAATTCCCAAGGTTCTTTGCATGGTTTCCAGGACCGGGGGCAGAAGGGGTCAACGCCCTCCAGTGCAGGTGGCCCCAGGGACTATTGTATGCCTTCCCTTGATTCTGGGAACAATCAGAAAAGTACTGATAGAGAGGGCAGAGGTTTTGTTGGTAGCCCCTTACTGGCCCAGGTAACCTTGGTTTGCTAACCTGGTTGGTCAGACCTTGGAGAATTCCCCTGCACAGGGTCTCCCTCAGCCAGAGTCCAATCGAGCATCTGGAGCCAGCATGATTCTGGTTGACCATCTGGCGCTTGGGGGGGGCTCCTAAAATGGGAGAAGTTTTCCAAAAAGGTCGTCCAGATGATCCAGGCAGCCAGAAGATCTTCTACAACCAGGCTATATGATGCCACGTGCAAGATTTTCTGTGGTTGGTGTGCCAGCCACTAATTGGACCCCACTACTGTATCTGTCGCTAATGTGTTAGACTTCCTTCAGGATGGTTTGGACAGAGGTCTCCCCCAATACCTTAAAGAGACAGGTGGCCGCTTTGGCCTCGGTGCTTTCATTCAAGGATTCAACCACTCTTGCCTAATACCCCAGGATGAGAGCCTTCGGGGAGCCATGAATTTGAAGCCACCGGTGGTCCACTGTAACACCACCTGGGATTTGCCAAAGGTCCTGCAGGTGCGTACCTCTTCTCCATTTGAACCGTTGCATAAAGCCAGCCTTCGTCTGCTCATGTGCAAGGTGTCATTCCTAGTGGCCATCACATCAGCCAGGCGTATCTCAGAGTTGACAGCCTTGTCAGTCAGAAAGGACCTTTTGTGTGTTCCATGTGGACAGGACCTACCTTTTTGCCCAAGGTGAACTCCTTATTCCATTGTTCACAGGAATTGATTTTGCCTGGCTTTTGTCCAGAGCCTAATCATGCACTGGAAAGAAAATGGCACACCTTGGACGTTAGGAGGGCCCTCTGTATTTACATCAAATGAACCTCTTCTGTTTGTCTTCTTTCAGCCATCAACTTTGGGCCACAGAGTGAAACCTTCCACTGTGGGTCGCTGGCTCAGAGACTGTATTGCTAAAGCCTATGAGTTATAGGCTCTCCCTGTGCCCAGGAAAATCACCGCGCACTCAACCAGGAGTGCAGCGACTACTGCAGCCTGGGCAATGCAGGAATCATTTCTAGACATTTGTCGAGCTGCAACGTGGTCATCTGTGACCCCATTCATAAGACATTATAGGATTGACTCTTTTGCCTTGATGGAGGCATCCTTTGAAAGATGAGTCCTGCAGGGCATTCATGTAAAGATGGGGGCATCCGACCAATCCAGTTCTCACCTGTAGGGCAGCCAACAGCTAACTTTGGTATGTCCCATCCTGGATTCTCCCTTTAGCTCAGTGAAGAAGAGGCATTGGTCCTACTTGACACTCCTCAGGGAGTCGAAGGGAGAATCCAGTCCCACCCTATATTCTGTCTGATCAGAGTAAGGAGGATATATATATATATATATTTGTATCAAGTATCATCAGAAGACGGTGAATGGCTGAATTCGCTTTGATGTCGTTCAGAACTGGGGACTGTTACCAAGGGGAGGTGTCCTCAGTTTTTCAACATGGTCTGCAGAGCTATGACCCTAGAGATGATCCATCCTGGATTCTCCCTTCAATTCCCTGAGAAGAGGCTGTCGGGTGGGACCACCCCTTTTAGGTTCATTGTTTTGGGTGAACCCATTCAGTTGTGGTTTATTGAATAGCATGATGTATGAACTAATTATTTCTTTCCATCCCATACTCATTATATATATTCCAAATTGCAAAGCACTTGGTGTATTTTATATTTAATAGTTTATTATTTTTTGACATTTGTAGAATAAATGGGATAAGTAATACATTTAATGGATTCATTTCTTAAATTTTTAAAAAGAAAGATTAAAATAATGGCTTTTAGATATTAATGTATTTATTTATATAAAGCTATAATGATTTAAATTTTTTGACATTGCTAGGCAAATACTTAAAATAGCAAGTTTAGATAATGTGAGAACAGAAAATCATAGATAATGAGTTATGACATATTTCCACCCCCCACCACATCCCTTCTTTAGTTAACAGGTTAGTGATTGAAGAACTGCAAGATTCTATTAATTAGCAGAAAGATCTAATGGTACAATTTCAGTTACAATTCTTATTGGATTATACATGGAGTTGCTAATTTGTGATCTGCTATAATTGATGGAGGTCATATTTTTCTGAAATATTCAACTCAGTAGGTAATTTAATACAGGTACTCTTCACTTAATGACCATAATTGGGAACTCCATTCTTAAGCAAGACATCATAATGACTGCAACAGACTTATAACCACACTCTTGCCATCATCCTTCCTTTGGTTTCAAATACAATATTTGCTGGGATAGGTCACAGTTTATTCAAGGTCAAAGAGATAACAAAATAAAGCAAACCAAAGCAAACTATTTGATAGACACTTGCTTGAATAATTAGCTTTTTAATAAGAATTTGCAGAAGAATAGTCCAAAATCAGCCCAAGGTTCCAAGGTTTGGATCACAGTTGTCAGCCAGTTCAGAGATCAGAATTTTACAGGCAGAACCAGGGATGGGATCCGACTGGTATAACTGCCAATTCTATTGTTCTGCGCCATGTGCATGCACTTTACGACCTGCTGAGCAGCGCTACGTGCAGGTGCACAGCGGTTGGAAAAACCCTTTTTTCCTGCTTTTTCAACTGTAGCTGTGCCGCGCAAAGTAGCTGCAGTTGAAAAAGCAGGAAATAAAGGATAGGTAAGAGCCTGGGCAGGCGGGTGGGCCAAAACAGCAGCAGACACAGAACCAGTTCTGTGTCTGCTGCTCTTCAGAGCTACCGGTTCTGTAGAGCCGGACAGAACCGGTAGAATCCCACCCTTGGGCAGAACCCAACCAAATATCATACGTACACCAGAGAACACAATTGTTTTAAACAAAAGCATTTGGGATAGGGCTGCCTTTTAAATCAGACTGCAGCCAACTGTTGCTGATCAAGAGACTTATTCTCTTGCTTGGTAAAAAGCCTTGGCAAAAAATAGAGAAATCTTGTCTCTGTTCTTCTTTCTACTTGCTGGGTGTGGGGGCTGGGAGGCCTTACATCGTTCTCATCTGACACTCTGGCTATCCAGGTGATGCCTGTTTTTGATCAGCCTCATGTGATTCTTGGCTTTGTACTTCCTGACCCTGATTTTCTACATGTTCTGCTGGAGTATCTTCTTCAAACTCAAAGTCAGCATCTAAGTTTTAGCCCATGTCAGTTAAATAAATCGCCTATGGTCATTAAAGTGGAACTTCACACAATCACAACTTGCAATTTTACTGCTGGCTGCTCCATTGACTCTACTCTTCAGAAGCCACATGTGAGGCACTCAAGTGATTACATAATCGTGAGATGCTGTGAAGATTGGAAGAGCCCTAGTCTTGTCCTCATGTCCACGAGGACACTGCAAATCCATTGCAAATGTAAGGACTGATAGTAAAATTCCTTTTTCAGAGCTGTAATAACTTAGAACCATCGCGAAACAGAGCAGTTGTTAAGGGAAGACTACCTGTACCAACCTCTACTGGTAATGTTAGTACTGGTAGTAACAACTGTTTGTTACTGTCAACCTCTAACAACGTTTGTATCATCTCACAACTCTTGGATATTACAATATTTCAATTAAAATAGTTAAAATCCAATTCACAAAAACAATGAAAATGAGAGAGAAAAATAATGAGGCACAAGTAGTATTAAGTAAAAACTCTGGGGAAAAAAGTTTAATTTTTGAAAGCTTCCTAAAAACTATTGGGCGAATGTAAGTACAGAGACAGTTTTGTAGCATTGGCTCTGCTTCTTTGTACCTCCTATCTTAACACTTCTAACACTTCTAATGTGAGATAGCAGGAAAGTCCCTCCCCAATCCTATATCCCCTATTATAGGGTACTGTTTTATTACAGGATATAGATGTTTTCTTTTCTAAAAAAATATTTTTAGGAAGGAAAAAAATCTAAAGGAAGACACAATGCCAAAGTTAAAAAATTTGACCATCCAAATAATTTATATTTTTGTTAGATTTTCTCTGTATATTGAATTGCTTTATTTTGAGAACATACTCATGTGGAGTATGGAAATAGCTTGGAAGAAAGTAGGTGGCAGCCATTATAAAAACTTCAGCTTGGCTTAGAAAGATAGGAGGGGATGATGAAAATTGCCCTGGCTTGACTCTTTGGTTAATTTTTTAATTTTCAAAATTCAGAAGCCTGTTTCAATAAATTTGAGTGCTAGCATTTCTTGTCGTGTCTGTTTTTAACCAGATCTGCTTCAGAAAGCTTATAATACACCTTCTTGTTTGGCAATCTCAATCTTTCCCTTAAATCAGAAATGAAATGGTCACTAATTGGGAAGATCAGTGGCTATTGCCATTCCACTGAGATAAAGTTCTATGGTACAGTGTCCTGTGCTTGACTGCTCTTGAGTTTTTTTAATTTTATTTTTGCCATCTCACCTGCTCAGTAGCTTTTATTAAGAGGTTTTACAATAGCTTTTATTTAAAGAAATACATTCAAAGAAAAAAATAAAGTAGATGCAAGAAAGAGGAAAGGAAGAGACAAAGAAAATAAACAAAATTTGTATAAAATAAAGAAGTGGCTACTGATCTTGACAAACCTAATCAGTCCTCTTTTAAGTCTACATCATAATTTCCTTATTATTATAATCTATTCTTTACACCAATCAAAACCATGTCACAAATTAATTTTCTTTTTTTTTCCATGTCCATAAGAGGCTTCCACTCAGTGATGATATGACTTCAATTAATTGAATAAAACCTTCCTGCCCACTGGGATTGCTGCCTGAAACTGACTAGATCTTAATTGGTCTCATACTGAATGCTTTTATTGTCCTGGGCAGGAAATTTGGAAAAAGAAATGCCTCAGAACATGGTATATATACAAACTATGATTCATGGTGTTTGTTGGATTGTCAAGAGTTTCAGATTCAAAGGGAACAGGAAGTTTAGAAGTATACAGGATCTCATGTGACACCTGTCAGCAGCTCTTTAAAGAAGCCATATCTTCTGTGATTATGCATTGCAACATGATCTTCAAAAAAGATTAATTTGGACTAAGAAACTAACAACAGGTGTTGCATATGTACCCACACATGTTCTGAAACACGAATTCAAGTGTTGCACAACTTTATTATACAGGTTGTCTATTGAACACTTGAACTCTTGGAGGTTTATTATTTTGATACTTTTCTATGGGATCTGTATAGTGGCATAAATTTCATTCTGAGTCATATATACTTCCCGTGCAAACTTGCTTAACAAGCTAGACTTGTAATTAAGTCTTCCTCTGAATATACATTTGCTGCTTCTCCAGCTCAGTACAGTTCTTCTAGTTCAGACATTTCTGTAGATAACAAACAAAAGGAAATCTATTATTAGGAATATATCTTTGTGAGATTTAATACATACATACATACATACATACATACATACATACATACATATGTTTTTTTAAGCTTTCGCGGGTACTTACATGTGTGCTGTTCAGCTTCCTTCGGGTATCATTCCACGTCATTGTAGTGCTTTCAAAGTTATAGCAGCGTTTCAGCAGAATCTCATCTGCCATCATCAGGCTTTTGTATGGATGTGGGTCTCACAGCTTTTGGTTTCAAATTCGAGGCTGGCCTATTCTGATTGGCTGGGAGTTTTGGTCTGTGTTCACTGGACTTGGAGTTTGATTGATTGGTGTTTCTGGTTTCTTCTGTCTGTTTTGTGGCTTTGGCTGGCAACACTCTGTTCCTGTGTTGAAACCTGGCTTCCTAATGGATAGCAGCCGTCCTTTCACACGAAGCCAAGCTGCACTGAAAGCACTACAATGACGTGGGATGATACCCGAAGGAAGCTGAACAGCACACATGTAAGTACCCGCGAAAGCTTAAAAAAACAAATATATATATATATATATATATATATGTGTGTGTGTGTGTGTGTGTGTGTGTGTGTGTGTTCAGCTTTCCTCGGGTATTATCCCACGTCATTGTAGTGTTGTTAAAGTTGTAGCAACGTTTCAGCAGAATCTCATCTGCCATCATCAGGCTTCTGTATTGAGTTTGTATGTGGGTCAGGGTTTCACAGCCGTTGGTTTTAAATTTGAGGCTAGCCTATTATTGTGGCAGGATGTTTTTTTCTACATCCTGATTGGTTGGGAGTCTTGGTCTGTGTTTATTGGACTTGGAGTTTGTTTGATTGGTGTTTCTGGTTTCTTCTGTCTGTTTTGTGGCTTTGATTGGCTGGCAACACTCTGTTCCTGTATTGGAGGCTTTCAGTGCAGCTTGGCTTTGCGTGAAAGGACGGCTATTATCTATTAGGAAGCCAGGTTTCATTTGGATGCCTGGTGGGGGTGTGTTTGAGCTGGAGGTATCAGAGGGAGTCTGTTTGTGCCCAGGTGTTTGCCTGGCTTGTGGTGTGGAGATCTTTCTATTTGAGACTGCAGGCTTCCAAATGATTGACAGTATGGTGGAATCATCTCTTCTATTCATGCTTTCAGGTCTTTTTTCAATCTCTATGGCTTCTCTGATGATTCTGTGGCTGGGGTTTTCTATAGTGGCTAGGGTTTTAGTGCCATTGAAGTTGATGTTGTGACCTGTGGTTTTAATGTGTTGGACTAGTGGGGAGGTGTGTATATGCTGTTCAGCGTGTGTGTGTGGTATTCAGCTTTGTTCGGGTATTGTCCCATGTTATTATAGTTGTGCTTTTAAAGTTGTAGCAACATTTCGGCAGAATCTCATCTGCCATCATCAGGCTTCTGTGTTGTGTTTGTCTGGAAGAGTGCTGGAAGTCTGTACTCACAAACAAAAAAATCTCCGCACCACAAGCCAGCCAAACACCTGGGCACAAACAGATCCCCCCTGATACCTCCAGCTGAAACACACCCCAACCAGGCACCCAGATGAAACCTAGCTTCCTAACAAATAACAGCCATCCATTTACTCTGAGCCAAGTTGCGCTAAAAGCCTCCAATATAAGAAACACAATGTTGCCAGCCAATCAAGACAAAAGAAGCCACAAAACAGATAGAAGATATTAGAAACACCAATCAAGCAGAACACAGCAAACTCCAAGACCAATAAACACAGACCAAGACACCCAACCAATCAGGATGAAGAAAAAACAATTCTGGCACAGTGTAGGCTGGCCCCAAATTTAAAACTGAAATGGCTATGAAAGTCTGACTCATAGACGAACACAATACAGAAGCCTGATGATGTCAGATGAGATTCTGTCGAAAAGTTGCTACAACTTTAAAAGCACAACTATAATGACATGGGAAAATACCCAAACAAAGCTGAATACCATACATATAAATACCTGCGAAAACTTAAGAAAACAAATATATATATATATATATGTATAACATATTACATACGATTACATATTTTACAGAATAACAGAATTGGAAGGGACCTTGCGTGTCAAGATGGCATTTAAATCTGAGATTAAAAAAAAATAGTTTCTGACTCCCATTATACAACAATAGCAGTAACAGAATTACCATACCCTACCCTAGTTCTCCAGAAAATGTGCATTTAAAAAGTGGTCCTATTGAAATTAACCAAGTTTAAGAAGCCTTGTTAACAAGGAATGTGGTTTTTTTATATAAAAATCATTTTTGGTTCTTTAAATTGAATCTCAGTATTTAATTTTATCCTGCCAAGGTGGTGAACATATTTAATACTCTTTCCTTCTCTGAATTTATTATGTGTGGGTAAATAAAATCTGCCATAATCTATTAATTTCAAAATAATTGTTTCCGTAATATTGATCTTTATTTTAGTCCTACTGTATCAATTTGGCCATTATATTCAAGGATGTTGTTTTTGATTAAATATTGTTCAGAGTCTTTTTCAGGAGAAATAGTTCCACAATGTTTTTAATATACTGCATCTGCTATATTATTTAGAGGAGACAAAAACTTTCTCAAAGAACTTTCTTCTCAAAAGAGTTATTCACTGAGTGGGGGAAAAGTATCAAATACATGTGCCCCAATGATAAATTCTGGATCCTTTATACTTCAGTATTTTGATGATTTGGATAAAGAATTGAAACTTATGCTCATCAAAATATAAACTTGAATGGGTTATTGACACTGAACAAGACAGCAATAAAAATGATACTATTTTTGTAGTTTGGCAAAATTGGCTGAAAATCAGATTTCAGAGACAAGTTCCAAATTCTTCACTCAGGAAATAAAAAATCAATATCTAGCTTAAGGTTAGGTCCCACTTGCCGACGGACGCAAAATGTATGCATAAAGGACACAGCGGATGAGCAAAATTTTGGGGGTGGATCCATCTGTTGTCATCCCCTCCAAAAAGTGGCAAAAATTTGAATAAACAGAAAAGAACGGACGTGAGTAGTTTGTAGCGGGGATTTTAAACGGATGTTCATAGGAAGCCTAGCGGATGACAGCAGATGCAATCGGATGACACATCGAAGGGGTTCTGGGGGAGAATTGCGAAGCGGACGCATAGCTGAAGGGGTGGATGCATAGCAGATGACGCGGATGCATCACAGACGCCTATAGGAAGCAAAGCGGATGCCGCGCAGATGTATATCAGATGCAAAGCATTCACTGCGCATGCAGGGAGTATGAATTGCGTCAGCTCCGCGGATATAAAAGGATGCAGCTTGCACGCAGTCAGCATTCAGAGGAAAAATGTGCTGCCACATACATCTTGCAGGAGCACCATGGTTCGTCAGTCAGGGAAGAAGAGGAAGCCAGTGCCTACTCGTGCCAGCCCTGGCAAGAAGGACAGAACCAGCATCGCACCCCCTGGCACTGACTCTGAAGCTGCTGGTGCTGCTGTGGTGGACCAGTCCCAAGGCCTCAAGGCCCTACTGCTCAAGCCCCTGAAGGCCCTGCTGAAGCCCCTGCCAGAGGGAGGAAGAAGCAAGGGAAGGAGAAGGGAGAGAGGAAACAGTACACCCTTTCCGAGGAGCATGAGGAGGAGGTGCTGGAATGGCTGAGGGAAACAAGTACCTGTGGAGAAAGGGACACAGACTCTATCGCGACACCAAGAAGAAACAGGCAGCTTGGAGAGACAAGGCAGAGAGCCTGGGCTACATTGCAGATGTACTCCTGGGATGGTGGAAGCACATGCACACCTGGTATGGCAAGCTACACCTCAAAAAATCTGGGCAGGCCGCTGTCAAGCTCACTGACCGGGAGATGTACGTCATGGCCAAGTGCAGCTTCCTGGAGGGTGAGTTACGCCACCGAGGAGCAGCCCCTCTGACACACCTCTCCCTCAGACAGCCCACAGACAGCCAGTCCCCTTCCAGCCAGGAGCCAGCTACACTGTCCTGGCAGGTGTCTTCAGAGGGCCCCACGGCAGAGACCCCCCCGAGAGCTGCACTCCCCATGCCGCCAGACTTGGAGGATCCCCTGTCACAAATGGAGGAAGAAGCGGCAGCCACCAGAGACCAATGCACCCCCAGCCCCACCCCCAGCTCCACAGGATGCAGGCAGAGAGGCAGACTGGAGGGCCAGAGCCACACTATCCTGTTGGAGATCAGGGATACGATGAAGACCAGCACAGAACTTCTCTCTCAGCTGGTTCACTTGGACAGAGGATCCTCCAGCTGCCACACTTTCATCACCTACATGAGCCACACCCTGAGGGATATGCCCGAGGCCCAGTACCAGGTGATGAAAGAGAAGATAACAGCACTTCTGCACAAGCCTCAAGGCCCAGCTAAAGCTGCTCCTACCCAGTCCAGGTCTGCTCCTCCACCCCAGGCAATGTCACAGCCCTTCCACGGCTTTCAACAGCCTCTCACCTACCAAGGCTATGACTACCAAGACTTCCCACAGAAGAAGCAGACCTTCCCAGTCCAGGCCCAGGTTCATCGCACACCACAGACGCCACATCTCGCCCAGCTGCAGACCAGACAGCCCCACTACACTCCTCCCTCCACCCCACAGCCAAGCCCCTCAACGTACAATCTGTCATCAGTCTTGTGCCTGACATCCCACGTACTTGATGAAGGGCCTCTCAACCTCATGGGACTGAGTCAGCTCTCTGAGAGCTTCCTGAACACACCATCCCCTGTTGTACTCTCGGGGCCAAGCACTCCAATGGCACCTCAGACCAGCACTCAAGCCATAGCCACCTCCATAGTCCCTGGCCGCCAAACAGCTGAGACCATGGACATGACTCAGAGTGATTGAGAATAGTGCCAGAGACTGAGTTGTTACTTTTTCACTTTATCTTTGCTTAAGACACTTTACTTGGTTCATTTTGCTTTTTTAATAAAGTCATACAGTTTACTTAAGACAGTTAATAAAGGTTATCTTTGTAAACATACTTAATTCAGTTTACTTGGTTCATTTTGCTTATTTAATAAAGTCATAAAGGTGACCTAAGAAAGTTAATAAAGGTTATCTTTGCTTGAGACACTTGGTTCATTTTTTTTACTTAATAAAATGTTGGTGAAAACCTTGAACAAATGGTTAAGCCTTTGCATGCTTGTGGGATAGATAAGGATAGTTGTAGGACAGACAAACCTCCAGTGCAAGCATAGTGGGACTGTATGGTCCACCCTCCCAGCTGCCACACATATGGACCTTTATTATCAATAACAATTTATTCATTGATCAACACATTTCAAAATGAAGCTCTTTATTAATGCCCTGTTCATTGTAGGACCACTCAACATACATGGCACAATCTCATCAGTGTTATGCGACAGGCTCAAGGAAGCATCCATTAACCATCTATCATCCTGTCTTGCCACTCCACTGCTCCAGCTGGGGAGTTGCACCAGTGTTTCAGTAGGTTGCGCTGCTTCTTCCCTTCACGTGAAGCTCTGTTCGGGCCTTGTACATCCACAGTGTCTATCAGGTTTCGTCCTTGCCTCCATTCACCAGGCTCCATGTCCCCATTCCCTTGTTGATGGTCCACAAGCCTGTTCTGCAACACTGGGAAGCGGGTGCGCATGAGATTGTGCAGGATGCAGCAAGCTTCCACGATGCTCCTCACAGTCCCTGGGTGATGCTGCATGGTGGTGAGAAGTACCTGGAACCTGTTGGTCAGGATGCCAAAGGCGTTCTTCACCATCCGTCTTGCCCTGGACAGCCTGTAGTTGAAGATCCTCTCTTCATGGGTGAGGACTCTTGAAGTGTAGGGCTTCATGAGGTAGGTTCTGAAGGAGAAGGCGTCATCACCAACGATGAAGTAGGGCACATCTTGTGTGTCATTGGGTAGGGGGTCTGGATCTGGAAAACCCATGATGAGGTTGCGTTCCAGCCCATCCTTGACGTCACTGGCGTTGTATACCTGGCTATCTGAAGCTGACCCATTGCCTGAAGCATCGATGTAGATGAACTTGTAGTCAGCATCAACCATGGCAAAGAGGATGATACTGAAGAAGCCCTTGTAATTGAAATAAGTGGACCCTGAGTTGGCTGGAGCTTTGCAGGCCACGTGCTTCCCATCTATGGCTCCAACGGTGTGGGTAAAGTTCCACCTCTGATACCACTCTTCTGCAAGTTTTCTCCAGCCTTGTTCAGTGGTGGGATGCTTGAGGAGCTCCTCCAGGTATTCTTCGATGATGGCCTGCACCACTTCACTGACCACTTTGCTGATGCTCTTGTGTGGCACCCTCCACACATACTGCATGTTTTTGTATGTGGTTCCAGAGGCCAGGTGACACAGTCAGTGCCACCTTCAGTCCAGGGTCCAAGTTGGGACGGAAATTGGTGCTCGGCTTGGTCAAACTGGGTCTCAGACGCTCTACAAGTTTGTCAAACATGGCTGGTGGCATCCTCATGAAGTGATGGAATGCACGAAGGTCTTCATTCCTCAGCTCCACCATCAACTGGTCATACAGTCCAAACTCCATTCTTCTCACGATCCATCCTCGGACCCACACAGCTCTTGGACGTCGTCTTCTTCTCCTTATGTATAAAAGGTGAAACAGTCTGAACAGGGTTTGGTTCTGGTGATGAATGATCGCAGCTACCATACGGATTGTGTCATGATCCATGGTGGAGAACAATGGATGATGTGGAAGACTAAGACCAAGGGTGAAGAGGTCTGTACACCACGGCTGCTGGACTCATACTGAGATCCAGGTGATTTCCTCCCCCTCTTTATCGGAAATATCGGTAGTCCGCTAGGTGTCCTTCTACATACTCTAGACATACTGCAGACATCCTAAATATCCGAGATACATCCCAGATACAAACGTTTTGTCCGTTTTAATGCTTTATATATGAGATGCATCCGCTTACATCCTTTCTATTTCCATGCTACTAACGCTGTTTGGACGTTCCGTGTACCTTTCGTTTCCTCCTTCTTTCCGTTTTCAGCTGCAGCGGATGTGAGTTGAGGGGATGGCCAGAGGATGCCGAGAGGATACAGCGGATGTTTAACGGATGATAACGGACACAGAATGTTTGTTGCCCATATATGCCACGGATGTACATCATACGCGGCAGAAAGTTCATCCGTTCACAAAGTTTTGTGCAGCTCAAAACTTCTTGCGCAGATGAAATTTCAGTGGACGGATGCTGCAGGGATAGAGCGTATGAAACACGTATGCAGTGAGTACACAACGGATGCATCGCGTTTTCCAACATATGGCAAGCTTTTTTTAATGTTTTACATCCTCTTTGCATCCGTTGGTGCAGTGGGACAGGGGCTTTAGTAATAGTACTTGCAGAACAGTAATGACAAATTTAATATGAACCAGCAAGGGTAATGAAACTGCAAAGAGCAGTACAATTTTGAGCTACGTCAACAACGTATATTGTCCAAATAATGGAAGATAATTGTTCTCTTTTCTTTTGGTCACCCACCCCCCCTTCAACAGCTATGTTCAGTTCTCCTATGAGCTGTTCAAAGCATCCAGTAGTGGGAGGTGCTTAGTCTCCGCATTCACAGGCTGAGCTTGATTTGTGGAACGCCCCTCCTACACCACGTGACTCCTCAGCGTTCCCCAGTTTTTGCTTAGCCTCGTGGAAGACAGGCATTGCTTTGGATACTTCCTTGACTGAAACAGGAATATTAGGTTTGATTACAATTCGGTTTTCCTTTGGCTTTTTCCTTTGTCTTTAGCCTTCAATCCTTATCAGTCTGAGAGCCTGGCTTAAGGGAAGCGCTGTTCGTGCCCCCCCCCCCCAAAAAAAAAAGGTGGTGGGAGGATTTTGGAGCGGCTCTGCTCTACCTCCCCACAGCCAAAATTTTCTTACCTCTGCCAGTTTGATCACCGCTGTGTCTTTATTCCGTTTGCTTGCTAGAGGCTTGATATTCATTTTAAAAATCGTATCACCCTTACCTCCCCCCCCCCGAACGCCATTTCTTCAGTGGGGAAGTCAATTAGGATTAATTCCCCTTTCTTTTACGCTGTTGTTATTTGAGAGCTCAGGCTTCGTTTGAGCTCTGGCTTGGTTTGCAAAGCAGGAAGCTGCTGCTGAGAAGCATGCGAAAAGACTTTAACTGTTGGAGTGCCATTTTGAGTGCCACCTCGTGGCTGCGCGCCCTATTTATCTTTCGTGAGCTGTGTGAGGTATTTTCTGCTCAAAGCAGCAGAATCCCTTCAAGATTCTGAGAGCTGTCTTACCCTCATTTTGGCTATCTGCACTCGAGGATAATTAATTTGCTATTTAAAAATTGTTGGCTAAACCCTCACAGCCTTATTCTCAGTGGCACAGCAGCAAGCACCTAGGCCAGTGTCCGCCTGTGCAGGGAAGCTGCTGAAGGCCCTTACAATCATCAATCCGGGCCTTAGGCGTTCGCTATTTGGCTAATTGGACTACTCATTAATATTGGTTGTTCTATTATTAATATTGGAATATACATATATCACTATTCATATGAGCAATTACAAAGCAATTATAGCAATCATGTTATAATAATTATTACAATCATAATAATAACTCATGGTAACAAACTACTTAACAGTATAATATTTTAATTTCAATAAAATATTATCACTGAGATGCGACTTACTATTTGTATATAGACACCAGTAAAATAAAAAGAATAAATAAAATAAAAGGGGGCAATAAGAACTTTATCAGGGCAACCGTTTTTGACTCAGATCGGACCCTGGGCGTGCCAACCGCCTTGTACACAGATTATATTCAACTACTGTTATTCTAATTTTAATCAAAATGGCAGATGGTAGCACCTCTCAGGCACCTTGCTTGAAGGCAAAAGCCAAATCTAAACACAGTGGAAATTCTAAAGCCTCAGAAAGGGACGCCTTAAGGCCCCATAAGGCCTTACAAAAGCAAATAGGCATTCTCGAGAGGTCCACGCTATATCTCAGGGTGCCCCCTCTTCCAGTCTGTCAGTTTCTTCACATTCTCCACCTCCTCTAGATCTCTCCCTTTCATCCAGGCGCAGCTTAACTCCACAAGGACAACAGGCCCAAGTGTTTGGAACACCAACCAGACGGGCCCCTGAAGCCACATTCACTCCGACAGCCGCTGGTTTTCGCCAGGGTGACAGCTTCATTGAGGAGTTTCCAGAGAGGATGAAAGCCTGGATGGAGATGGCTATTCGCCAAGGGATTGCAGCGGGGCTTCAACACGCAGTAATGTCCAGACCAAGAACCCCAACCACTGAGGTCACTGACCAGGTCAGAACAACACCAGTCCCAGGTACACTTACAGGGGGAGACCCCTCTCCAAGAGCCGGAGGAGGAGGAGGAGGAAGTAGATCATATCTTTCAAATGGCCGAGTCTGAAGTGGGATCAATTCATGATAGCGAGCCCCTGTCAGAGGCAGACCCCTTAGAAGGGGAAATGTCTGAGAATGAAGGTGTTATTCCTGACCAGCCTGCATTTACAGGCTTATTTTGGCCACAGCTTTTCAAATCTCTCTTGTTTAAGGCAAAGAATATTGCAGGCCTAAACAAGCCAAAACCTTCTGACACACCTGACCCTTCAGGGGAGGGACCAGAGGACATGATCTTCAACCAACCGGTAGTTGAAGCCTAGGTAATTCCAGTCCCACCCATATTTTCAGACCTGGTGCAGAAGCAGAGGGCTTCTGCAGCAATATACACCTCTCCAACTGGACAGGATAGGAAATTCCTCAACTTGGACCCTGATTTTGCAAAGTTACTGGGGACTCCCGAGGTAGATGAGCCCATAGTGGCTTTAGCGTCCCCCTCTATTCCCAGTGAGGCACTGGAAGCCTTAAAGCCGGAAGAAAAACGGGTCGAGCTAGCCCTACGCAGAGCTCATCAGTCTGATGCGTGGGTGATCAGATCAGCCACGGCCGCCTCCTTCTTCACGCAGTCGTCTCTTAGATGGCTTCGTCTTTTGAAACAACATGTTCCTCCTTCCAACATCAGGGTGCACCAAGACATCGTTAAACTTACGGTAGCTGCTGAATTCTCTGCCGATGCTACCTATCACGCAGTTCAATTTTCAGCAAGGGCCATTACCTCGCATATCACAGCGCGTCGCTTGCTATGTTAAGACACTGGCAAGCCGACTTCAAACACAAATCCAAGCTGGCATCATCCCCCATTGCGGGAGATAGATTGTTTGGTCTTTCCCTGGATCCACTACTAATTGAAACACGCAACAAGAAGAAAATTCTCCCTTCCCTTTTTCGGAAGTCAGATTTCAGAAGCCCCCAGTCCTTTCGGAGGGGATCCTCTCGATCTTTCTATCAGGGTTCCTTCTCTTCCAGATACCAGAGACCCCCAGCAGTTAGACCAGGACAACAACCAGATAGGTCCGACTCAGTGGATAGAAGTAGAAGGGGTGGTCAATCCAAAAGATCCTTTCGGGGAACAGGGAACAGGTCCTTTCGGCGACCAAGATAACTCCCGGGACACAATTCCCATTGGCGGTCATCTTAAGTTATTCGCTGACCAATGGGACTCGTCTACCTCTGATGCCTGGGTCAGAGATACAGTTAGATTTGGATTCGCGCTAGAGTTTAGATCCACTCTCCCAAATTCCTTCATGTCATACCCTCCTTCCAGGGACCCGGTCAAGCGTAATCTCATGGATTCCGCTATCCAACACCTGCTGGATATACGAGCCATCCAACCAGGGTTTTTATTCACATCTTTTCATTGTGCCAAAAAATTCAGGGGGGGTGGAGACCGATACTAGATTTGAAACGTCTCAACCATTTCTTAGTATATCGCAAATTTAAAATTCATACCCTCCAATCAATATTGCAGAGCATCAGGAAAGGGGATGTGCTCACGTCCATAGACTTGATGGAGGCATACCTGCACATTGCTATTCGGCCCTCCCATTATAGGTTTCTGAGATTTTGCAACAATAACCACCACTTTGAATATGTGGCCCTTCCATTTGGATTGGCCTCTGCTCCCAGGACCTTCACCAAGGCCCTCGCAGCGCTAGCTGCCCACCTCAGGAACATTCTGGTACGCCTCTAGTGTTATCTTGATGATATTTTGATTTTATCTCCTTCCGCCCATCAGGCAGTCATAGACACCCAGAACACATTACTATCCCTACAAGAGCATGGCTTCTTAATAAATTGGAAGCAGAGTCAATTAACACCATCGACTCGGATAATCCATTTAGGGGCGGTCAAAGATACAGTAGAAGGCAAAGTTTATCTGTCACCAGATAGACTAAATAGCATTCAAAAATTGGTTAAGGAAATCAGGGCGCTTAAGAGGGTGTCCCTGATGGACTTATCCAAATTGTTAGGCAAAATGATCTCATGTATTTCTATTATTCCTTGGGCTCGCCTTCACACTAGATCCCTCCAGTGGTTCCTGCTACCGTACCAGAGATCCGGCCGAAGCAACTCCAAACACAAAGTCAGGGTCCTGCCCAAGGTTCTCAAGTCTCTCCTCTGGTGGTCCAAACCGGTTATCAACAGAGGCTGTCTCTTCAAGGAACCACAAAGGCTCACCATTACCACAGATGCCAGTCTGTTCGGATGGGGAGCTCATGTACAGTCGCTCACAATCCAAGGCCGATGGTCCGACATAGAACAGTCAGGCAGTATAAACTGGCTGGAACTTCGTGCAGTACACCTGGCCCTTCGGAATTTCTTCCCCCAGGTACGCGGTCAGCACATACTGATACTGACAGACAATGTAACAGCCAAAGCTCACATAAACAAGCAGGGGGGCACACAATCGAAGCAGCTAATGTGGGAAACGGAGCGTCTCTGTCGCTGGGCGGAGAACAACATACTTTCCATCAAAGCAAAACACATTTCGGATCTGTCGAATACACAGGTAGACTGGCTAAGCAGGGCCACCATAGATCAGTCGGAGTGGCACCTTCACCCATCCCTGTTCCAAGAAGTGACACGGTCATTTGGTCAGCCGGTGGTAGACCTATTTGCTTCCCCTCTCAACACTCAGTTCCCGAGATTCTTTTCCAGGTACCCATCCCAAGGGGCGGAGAATTACAACTTGCTCCGCTGCCGTTGGCCCCCGGGGCTCCTGTATGCCTTCCCTCCACTTCTGCTGGTTCCCAAAGTCATCCAGAAGTTACTAGACGAGAGAGCATAATTACTTCTAGTAGCGCCTTATTGGCCCAGGCGGCCATGGTTTGTGGACCTCCGCAGTCTCTCAGTAGTCCCCCCCTGGAGAATTCTATTAGACAGAATCTCATTAAGTCAGGGGCCTCTTCAACATCCGGATCCTCAGTGGTTACAATTGACCATCTGGAGGTTGAGCGGAGTGGTTTGAAGAGCGAAAAGCTCTCTAATAGAGTTATTGACACTATTTTAGCTGCCAGACGCCCCTCAACAATTCGCATTTACAATGCCACATGGTCAACTTTCTGCAAATGGTGTAGTAAACTTCAAATTGATCCTGCCCCTCCCTCTGTCGCCCATGTTCTCGAGTTTTTACAGGAGGGACTTGATAAGGGGTTGTCATCTTATACGTTAAAAAGGCAGGTGGCGGCCTTGGCATCAGTTCTCAATCACAAGGGTCTCAGTTCTCTTTTACATCACCCACACATAAGATCCTTCGAGGAGCCACCAACTTACGCCCTCCTGTAGTGCACCGTTATCCCTCCTGGGACCTTAACAAGGTCCTTGTTGCTCTCACTAAAGGTCCTTTCGAACCTTTGAAATCGTCAAGCCTCCAATTTCTCACGTACAAAGTAGTTTTCCTCGTAGCAATCACTTCCGCTCGTCGTATGTTGGAAATTGCAGCCCTGTCTGTCAGACAAGATCTCTGCGTTTTTCATGCTGATCATGTGGTCCTTTGTCCCGATCCCACATTTATGCCCAAGGTCAATTCGGTTTTTCATAGAGGTCAAGAGCTTATTCTTCCAAATTTTTGTCCCAGACCATCACAGGGGATGGAAAGACAATGGCATAAGCTTGATGTGAGGCGTGCCCTGCGAATCTATATCAAGCGTACAGCAGCTTTCAGGAAATCAGAGGCATTATTCATGTCCTTTCAGCCAAATTCTCAGGGTTACAAGGTTTCACCATCTATGATAGGCCATTGGATGCGGGCGGCAATAGCAAAAATATATCAGACCAAATCTCTGCAGGTGCCTAACGGCATAACAACTCATTCAACAAGGAGTGCAGCAACTTCGGCAGCATGGGCCACACAGGCATCAATAACTGAAATCTGTCGGGCCGCGGCTTGGGCTTCCCCATCACCCTTCATTAGATATTACAAAATTGATGTGTTTGCTTCTGCTGAGGCTTCCTTTGGCAGAAGAGTTCTGCAACGGGTTCACAGAGATCAGGAGGAGATTCCAGACCTGACGGAGTCCCTCCCATAGGACAGGCCAAGCTTTGGTATGTCCCACTACTGGATGCTCTGAGCAGCTCATAGGAGAAAGGGCGTTGGTACTTACCTGATACGCCCGTTCTCTTTGAGCTGTGAAGAGCATCCAGCCCCACCCTTTTTTTCCATCTGGTGGGGTCCTGTTTCAGCCAATGAACTTTTTTTGGTATGTGAGGATGAGAACACTTTTTTTCCCTCATCTTCGCCAAAACTGGGGAACGCTGAGGGGTCACGTGGTGGAGGAGGGGCGTTCCACAAATCAAGCTCAGCCTGTGAATGCAGAGACTAAGCACCTCCCACTACTGGATGCTCTTCACAGCTCAAAGAGAACGGGCATATCAGGTAAGTACCAACGCCCTTTCTGAGCACCCCATTTAAGAAAGATTCTAACGAATTGGTTGCAAAGAATGACAGTGCTAATATTAGAAACTAATATATTACTAATATACTAATATTAGAGTATTAGAAACTAAGCCATATAAAAGGATTGAAGGAGCTTTGAGAATGGATACCTGGAGTGGCACAATAGACTCTTTCAGCACTTGAACTGATGTTACTTAGGACAAGCTGACTTGTTTCTCTTATTCTTTAAATGCAGATCATGGAATGGTGAATAATACATAATACATAGGCTGATTCTAACTGATGTTCGGGGAAAAGCAATGAGAGGAATTTGACAATAGTGCCAATTATCTTGGTGGTGGGATCCACCTCATTATATATGTTCAAAGTAGATAGCTATCTGGGATGCTTTAATTTGGATTTCTACAAAGAAGGGAGTTCACTTCAATGGCCAAATGGTGTTATTATGATTATTCATGTTAAAGATGTATTGACTGTTTTGAACTTTCTGGAAATCGTGTCAGAAGTAGGTAATCTCTCTTCTCTTTCAGAGTTTCACTCATTTGACTAAAATACAATGAAGCTTTTTATGTGAATTCACATAATAATCATAGGGAGCACACTTTATGGTTTAATATAGAAATATAAAAAGGGAAACGTATTTTGTTCTGAGCCTGAAACAAAACAATCTCATTTGATACTTCTTGTACAAATACATTTGGTAGAATAAAACTCAAGGGTACTCTAGCCAGGACTACAAGTAAGGGTCAGGTAGTGTCTATAATGAGTTGCTATCTCTTAGCATTGAAATCACAGAAAATCAGACGGCTGCCCTTTCAGTTTTAATAAATAATTTCCTTCACCAATCTTTAAATATATAATCTCTTTCACTAATCTGATTTCCCATTTATTAAGCAATATAAGCAGATTTGATATGTATCTTCTTTTTGTAGCTGCTTACCAAGTGCAAGCCTAGCAAAATAATTTGTGTTCTCTGCTGATTTTTTCTCCTGCACATAATACTGTATAATAGTGTTGCTAGCTGCTGATATTTCTTAATTACATAGAAAATATTAATCTTACAACAAGAAGACATAGGCATCAGAATTTAACAACTCAAACCAATGTTGTTCTAGTAATACTTTGTGCACAACTTCAGTAAGATTCACTATGCACACTACCTGCAAAATAAAGCTTAATATAGCATAATCCATCCACATAAATCTTAGCTTTCCTAGAGCAAAGTGCTTTTAAAAAGCAATTTTTCAGTTGGACTGGCAGACATGCAGCTGTGTAGGTCTTTTTTTCTGGCAACAACTGCTCCTTCTCAAAATTTTACATTACATATCTTAGCTAATCAGAACAGGAGTATAACTGCCATCTGCTGCTATATAGACTAGACCCGTGATGGCGCACCTATGGCACACACGCCACAAGTGGCACCAGAGCCATTTGTGCTGGCACGCGAGCTGCAGGCAAACTTACCTCACTGTGCATGCATGCGTCTCACACTGATTTTTGGGCAGTTTGAGGCCTTTTTCGGCCTCCCAGAGGCTTGAGGAAGGCTTCTGTAGGCTTTGCAGGCCGAAAACTAGACCCATTTCATCACTTCCTGTTTTTCCGGGATTGTGCACGCATGTGTAGGAGCCGGGGGCGCACCTTGCCTTCTGGATGCTGGCACAAGAGCATGCAAGCGCATGCACAATTTTTGGCACAGGGGCCCAAAAAGGTTAGCCACCATTGGACTAGGCTGTGAAAAAAACCTGGATTGTCACAGAACTTCGTCCAGTGGCAGTGCTCAGAATGCTGAGAATACACTCCCCCCCCCCCCATTTTTTTTTTCCTGCTGGGAACAAAACATGCATTCTGAGTTGGAAACAAACTCTCAGAAAACATGTTGGCTTCAAATTTAGCATACATGAAATGTCTGCCTTACGATTGGAACATTATGGATCCCAATGGTTTAATACGCTGTGCAAACCAAACCATTTATAATTTACTCCAAAAAAGATAATTTTCTTTTCCTTCCTTTGCCTATTTAGTTTTTAATGCATAGAGAAAAAAAGTGTCTGTCTTTCTCTCCCTGCAATATTTTATAACTTTATTCCCACTGCAACCCTTGCCAACTCTGAATGGGTAACAATAAAATAAAACATTTTATACACATAAGCACATAAACAGCATATGAAATGGAGAAGACAATCATTGTTCTTAAAGGAAAATCTTAACCTTCTGTTTTCCTCAGTGTGCCAGGAAATGATGTGATCATAGTTGCGGCTCCTTGAACTGAATTATTAGAAGGGCCACAGCACTGCTCTATATAAGTGACATCTCATTTCCCACTTGATCTTTTCTTTTGCAAATCACATGATCTAATGTTTTCTAAACAGGACAAGTGGGTGAAATACAAGTTTAACAAATATTTGAAATGTAAATTAATTGATTTCAGGTTGGTGGTTTATTTTTTTAATTATCAGACATTCACTTCTGATAGTAAAATATACTCAAATTTGAAATTGTTTGGTTTTATTACACAAAATTTTCCAAATATCTCACATGTGATACTTATCTGGGTGACTAGCCTATTATGATTATTCGATGAGTGGAAGCAATTGCAGAATTTACTAAATTATTGGGAAAAAGTTCAAATTTTCTTAAGATGTTCGAATTAAAAGTTCAATCCATTTAGGATCTGCTTAAATGCACTTACTGATTTTATACAAAATGGGAATAAATACTTTATTTAGGATGTCTGTTAATTTCTAATCCAATATTCCCTCTTTCTTCTCTTTGTGGTTACTGATTATTTAATTTTCTCCTAATGCAAAATTGAATGTGGAAAAATTCATTTTCAAGATGTTCAGAAATTGAAGGAGTTAAGGAAAAATTAACTCAGCAGTATTATCCTTGTTTATTAGATTGGTATCTTGTTTTTCATGAGTTTAAGATCAGTTATACGTCCTTCCTCCTAATACCCTGTTTCTCCAACAATACGGCCTCCCCCAATAGGAAGTCCCAGCATGTTTTATAGGCATGAAAAGAAATTAAGCCCCTCCCCCCCAAATTAAGGCCTATATTAAAACATGCGAAATGGGGGGGAATGGTGGGGGGGCTTACCGTTAGGAAGTACTTTTGTTGCACACCCGGATATGGTGCTGCCTGCGTTGACCCCGAAACGAAGTACCCCACCAATGCCGAGGTCAACATACAAGCCGTCGCTGCCCACCCGCCCAAAGATGCAAGAGGGGGGAATTAAGTCACCCCCAAAAAGACGGCCTAGCCATTTTTTCGTGGCTCAAAAAAAATAAGACCCGGCCTTATTATATGAGAAACACGGTACTATGAAGTGGGGTGTACTGAGGCAAAATGAGTTGTTAAAGTCAATGGCCTTTCAGGCTCAGGATGGACAGAACATGGTCTAGTCCAGAGTCTTAACCATATACTTTCTCAATCCAGATAACAGAGACAGAGACAGAGACAACCAAATCTGGTTAAATCAAATGCTGAAGAGCCAATTAAGAGAAAAGGTTTCCTATCTTGGGTTTTTACAACTGGAAGGGCAATCTCTATTTTTCCCCATCTTTGGAGATTTCTGTTTCTCCTCTAGCTGAAAACCAGAAAAGGGGAAAGCCCCATCTTCAAAACCAGCAGCAACAAGGCTGGAGCTAGTAATATGGACATCAAGATAGCGTCAGTGAAGCTACTTGTAACATACATTCTGATTTATTCTATGAACTGAAATATAGCACGTGAAATCAGATGGCTCAAGAAAAAAATAAGTCCTTCAGTAGACAGCAGCTGTTTCTTCTTCAGAAAATCTTTTTTCTTTTCCTTTCCAGCCTTCTTAAGGCTAAGAAAGGGACTACCATTTTCTTACTGGAAAACCAGCTGCTCTGAAAAAGGTTTCCACTAGACTAAAGTGATTTGTGAGAGATAACAGAGCTAGCAATCTCTGGGAATCGCAAGAAGATGTAGTAGAGTTGTGAGAAGAGGGTTTGGAAGTCTTTCATTGGAATCGGCAGGAGGTCTAAGCTATTACACCTTCAGTATGAACTGTCCATCACACAAACTTTTTCCTTCAAAAAACTGCAACGGGATCAGGATAAAGTTCAAATACTACATTAGATTAAATTTTACAAATAATGTAGTAATACAGATTACATGATAGAAAATACCATGGCCTTTGGAGAATATTTATTAATAAAAGAATAATGGTTTCCCTGTTAAAATAGTTTCCTGTTTTCTCAGTTTTCTCCTTTCTGTTAAGCTCTTTGCTATATTTATAATTTGTTTTATAATTTCTCATTCATTCTCACCATATGACCAAACTTCCTCAACATATTCTTTCGTGTGTCACTCTGTTTTGTGTTCAGTGTACATTAGTTCAGTGCCCATTAATTTTTGATCCCATCTTTTCTTATGTGTTCTTTTAAGTACTCCATTACCAAAATATTCAACTTATTCTTATATTTCACCTAACATTCCCAATGCACACTTCCATATTTTAAAAGGGCAGAAGCACACTTTTCCACACATTATACTTCTTTCAACAAACTTTCATTTCTCACAATAGTCCGTACATTATTCATTAACTTTTTTTATGTTGTTTATATGTTTAAAATTTTTGTGTCCATTTCCCTGTTTTTAGTAAACATCCTATCAAGGGGCACAAATTGCTCTTCTTTTTCATTTATAATTTTCCAGTATTTACTCAGTTTTCCCTGTTAAACTCAATTAACATTTTCCTTTGATAATATTATTTTAAATGTTCAGATCTGCACTCCAATCCAGACATGTTATTGCAACATACAATCTATATATTTGCTAGAAGTATTTAAGAGTTGTTAGCCTAACGACATGAGATCATTTGTATACAATAATACACAAGCATTTAAATCCCAACTAACACCCTTCAAGCATTCCTTATTCATTTTTCCAGAAATACATTAAACTCTCAAGGGGATATTATACATCCTTATCTTGCTGCCTGTTGAATCATTCTCTAAGCATTTTATTTATTCTTACACAATTCTGACACTGTATCATATACACTTATATTCAGCAAATAACCTTCATTTTCTTGCAGACGGTTATGTAACTCAAACTGTACATTATCATATACTTACATTATCATATATATGTATATGTACATTACATATAGGATTTGGACTTCAGCTCTTAGTTTAATTATCTGTTTTGACAGGAAGTGTTTTGAACATTGTGGAAAATCAGTATTAAATGGACCAATGGATAATTGACATCTGAAAAATATGGCAAGTTTCGCTAATGTCTTATAATAATTGTAGACTGCATATTTGTTATCTCTCAGTGCTTATATGTGCTCATACAGTTAGAAGGGAGTTGTAAGGGTGAATTGTCTAGAAAAAAAAGATTTTTGTCTTTATAGAGGTGATATATAAATGAGGTGACACTACAGATACACATAATTATGTATGATTGAAGTTATTTACCATGTTTCTCATGTAATAAGTCTGGGTGCTTTTTTTTTGAGCCCTGAAAAAATGGCTAGGGTGTCTTTTCGGGGGTGAATTAATTTCTCCCCCCCCCCATGCACCCTTGCCTAGGGTGCCCCACGGGCAGCCATGCTTTACCACCAGCCACTCCTAAGAGCCGATCATGGTGGAGTGTGGAGGGCTCCCTACCCCCACCAAGAGCCTTTGTTGCAGACCCAGGTCAGCAGGCGGGCGGTGGTGGCGTGGATGTCTGCCAGCAGCGTTTCAGCCACTTCTCGGGCCTCCATAGCTTCCACGGTTCCCGCCGGCACTGGTGCCTCTCTGCCAGCGTCATCTCCAACAACAGTTGCTGCTATTGTTGGAGACGGTGCTGGCAAGAGAGGGACAGCTGCAGCTCGGCCTGGGCATGCTTGGAATGCAGGAATGGGCTTCGCACTGGGACTATTGGAAACTTGCAGGGCCTGAGGTTGGAGCACCAAGGGTTGCAGCGGCAGAGACGCTCACTCGGTTCTTCTCACACCCAACCAGCCGCTCAGGATTAAACGAAAACACACCGTGCGGCACTCCCAGGTACCTCAAAATGTTTTTTTTCCCTGTTGTGGAAATGGGAAAAGTGGGAGTGACTCAGATGCTGTTGTTGAAGACAGTGCTGGAGAGAGAGGCACCAGCACCTGTGGGAACCAAGGAAGCTATGGAGGCCTGAGAAGTGGCTGAAACGCTGCCGGTGGACATCCACACCAATGCCGCCTGCTCGCTGACCTGGCCTGCGACCAGCATCATACCCATGTCTGCAGCAAAGGCGCTTGGTGGGGGTAGGGAGCCCTCCACGTTCTGCCATGATCGGCTATTAGGAGCAGCTGATGGCGAGGCGTGGCTGCCCACGGGGCACTTCTAACAGCAAATTTTCCCTGCCTTCCCCCCCCATTTCACATGTTTTAAAACAGGCCTAAATTTGGGGGGAGGGACTTAATTTCATTTTATGCCTAGAAAACATGCTGAGTCTTCCTATTGGGGGGGGCGTATTGTTGGAGAAACACTGTACAAAAACAAGTCGTGGCCAAATATCTTCACTTAGTTCATACGCATGTGACTTAATAGACTTAGATACTGAAACATCTTGGTGTTCGGTTGGAATTTTTGTTGAAAAATAACGACTAAAAAAAGTTTATAAAATTGAATTTATGTGACTCTATATTTCAGATGTGTGCAGGAGAAAAAGGAAAAAAATTTTTAATATATTAATAGTACACAGCATAATTGCTCACATTTATTTCCCAACAAGTGTTAGAGCTGATATGGTGTATACATTTAAATAAGAAAAGTTATCAGGAAATTCAGTGGGACTTAGTTTTGAGTATGTGTAGGGTTGTTATGGTTCTCAGGCTTATCAGAATAAAATTCCTGTATTGCAAATCTTGTGGAATTTTAAAGCATTTAGGTTAAAAATAGACATACAACATATTCTCTAAATCTGACACTTATATTAGTGTTATCAGTCAGCTCTGTGACTTTCGGATAAAGAATGACTGAAAACAAATAGTAGAAACTCACATAGCTTTGCAAACGAGTGAGTTAACATATTTTTCTGATTTTTATAGGGAGATGTGCGAAATATCATTGTTCCTGAGAACGTGAACATTGGACAAAAATTGGACTATTCGGACACAATGGTACAACAGAATTTGGATGAAGTGAAGGATCAAATTAAACGGGAAATAAGGAAAGAACTTAAAATCAAAGAAGGAGCAGAAAACCTCAGGAAGGTCACTACAGATAAAAAAAACTTGGCTTATGTAGACAACATTTTGAAAAAATCAAACAAGAAGCTAGAGGAATTGCACCATAAATTACAGGAATTAAATGCTCACATTGTGGTAGCAGAACCTGAAGATGTTACAGGTATGCAACTTATTTTCTTTCTTTTTGTCAATGGTGTAAAATTTTTGCAGCAATTTAGGTGGAAACAGATTCTTGGTATTTTGAACATAGTATTCCTAAATATTTTACCTGCTTTTAAGTATTGTAGGTTTTGGCAACATTTGCAGTTCATTACTTGCAGATGTTTGCATGTAAAAAAAAAAGTGCCCATCCTCATGTCTGTTAAGTTATATGTGGAAACATCCGAGTTTGGAATGTTTGTGTCATCTGGTTGTGGTTAACGTTCTCTTCTGTATCATTATTTGTGCTTTTTATTAAATATATTGATACTTTTCTGCCAAAGCATCCCAAAATGGTTAACAGTAAAAACAGCAGTAGAATACTTCTGTTGAGGTAATTCCCCGTTAAGAGAATGAGCACGTACAGGGGGATGTATTTGAGAGTAGTGTTTGAATAATACACACATAGCACACAGATACACTATACAGTAAATGTTGGTTTTGACTTCCAATAAAGGTTTTAAGCAAAGTTCAAAAACAAGCAATCCAAAGTCATTCACAGGTAAGTCAGTCAGTTTTCAGTCCAGGGATAATCCAATAACAAAGTCCAGTGTCAAAAACAGTTCAGGATCAGACTTACATCAAATCCAAAAATAGCAGTCAATTAGAAAGAACAGTACTCTCCAACAGAAGGAAACAGAGAGACTTACTGAGATACACTCTTCTAAGACTAAGACTAAGAAAACCCAGATTTCTGGCTCCATCTTATGGCCTTTTGAGAAACTACACCCAATTACACTTTTAAGATTCTCTTAAAGAGACAGTATTAAAATGTCTATCTTGGTTTATATATTGTCCAATTCAAATAGCTGTTAGGTGATTTATATTCCTAACAACTTCAAAACAATAAAATGCAACATTTATTTATTTTTAAAAATTCTTAAAATGATAAACATTATTCCATCATTTATGCTGGGAAGGCTTGGCTAAAGTTTCAAGAACTACTAAAATAAGTTTTAATTGGTGCCTCCTGAATTTCAGAGGAGAAAGTGTTCCAGAATGAGGTGCCACCACAGAAAAGTCCTCACATGACTGTATAGAGGTTGAGCAGGACCTTCACTGAAGGTCTGATTGAACAGTTCTTTAAAGGCAAATAGCAGTGCTATTATGGGTGAAGGAGTGGATAAATTTGAAAAATAAAAGAATTTTGGCAATTGAGGGCCATGACCTCCAAGCAGAGTGGCATGTCTTCCTATGGGACAAAAAAACCAAGACACATTCATACCTCCATAGACATTTGATAAGGGAATCACAACTGCAAACTTGGGAAAAGGTTAAAAAAAAACATTGGGTTTTTTTTTGGTTTTTTTTTGCAGCCGAAAATCAACAGTGGTTGCCAATTGGTGGGCCTTGAGAAAATTTTGGTGGGCCGCAGAGAAATCTCACCCCCAGAGCACCCCCCCAAAGCAATTAATCCAGGCTGCGCAGAAACATAAGGCTGCACCTCCCATATGGCCTGAAGATGCAGGAATGCTCCCCGCCCACTCCCTCCTTACCCAGCAAACTTGCCTGCTAAAATTGCTATTTTTCCTTTTCCTGCCATCATCTATTCTGCTATGCCAGGAGATTTAGATTAGCTAGGAAGCAGGAAATGGTTGGATTTCTTGCTTTCTAGCTAGTCTTTAGATCTTCGGCTTTGCTTCCCTTGGGACTGTAGGTTTGTTTGCAAGCAAATTTGAGAGACTGAGCTAGTCGGTGGCAGATAGATCACTGAATGATTCTGTGAGCAACTCTATCTGCTTTGCCGGATTTGGGGTAAAAATTGCTTTTTTAAAAAAAAATCAAAATTTACAAACATGGTGCGTTGTGAGTTAATTTTATGAGTTTGCAAACAAATTTTATGTGACAGATTGAGCTAGCCAATGGCAGGTATATAGATCTCTGAATGAATCTGTGATTCTGTGAGCAACTCAATCTGCCTGCTTGCTTTGCTTGATTTTGGGTAAAAGTTGCTGTTTTTTATAAAAAAATTCAATATTTATATAAATATTTATAATATTTACATAGAAGCCATGCCCAGCCAGTCACATGACCACCAAGCCATACCCACAAATTAGGCCATGCCCACATAACCATTTAGTGGTCCCTGGGATCTAAAATTATGAGTTTGGTGGTCCCTGAGGTCCAAAAGGTTGGCGATCCCTGTTACATGAAGATACCAAAATGGGTATCACCAATGGAAGCAATATTACACCCAAATATAAGAGATACAAGGAAAATGGTCAGATATGAAGAACTATTAGGTAATCAGGGGAAGTTAAAAATGATTCATAAATTAAAAGAACAAGATATAATTATAGATTGGTGGTCATACGTACAAATTTAGATAAATTTGAGAAAAGACTTAGAACAAGGAATAGAAAAGGACTTATAACAACTGGACCAAATTTTGACAGGCAAGGAGATAACTTTTATAATAAGAATGTATAATTATTTGTTGGAAGTGGAATTAGGAGAGGAAATAGTAAAGGGATCAATGATTGCCTCAGCAACAAATGAAGAGCATAATATAAATTTAGAGGATTGGGAAAAATGTGGATTGATAACTGTAAATTGACATTGTCAACAGCATTTAAAGAAAATGAATATAAAATGTTTTGTAGGTGGCACCTAGCCCCAGCAAGACTGGCCAAAATGTATCCAAACACCAAAGCAGAATGTTGGAAGTGTAAACACAAAGAAGGAATGTTCTTCCATATGTGGTGGCAATGTCCAGAGGTTAAAAAATATTGGATGCGGGCACAAAGGTGGTTATTAGAAATTAACAGATCACAAATTAGAACTCGAACTGGAAATATTCTTATTAGGAATAATTAAGGGAAAGTTGAGCAAGGTCATCCGATACATCATTATACATATCATAACTGCAGCGAGTATAGCCTTCACACAGGGATGGAAGAAGGAAAAGATACCACCTGAAGAAGACTTGATACAAAAAATAATGGATTGTGCAGAACTGGATAAATTCACAATGGAATTAAGAAGCAAAGATGATTCAGACTATTATGCAGTTTGGGATAGGTGGTACAAACGGGTGGAAGATAGAAATAAGACTTGATGTTTACGTATAAAAGGAGATGTATGTATTAACGACACGAACACTGTTAATGTGAATAGAGATTTGTATTTTTGTTTTTTTAAAAAGGCAATCTGGCAACATGATTTAGCAGATTATGCTCCTAAATCTTAAAAATATGCTTAGCTATGATATAATATTAAAAACAAAATTTAGAAGAATGATGGGAATTCCTCTCTGCTAATTATAGTTCTGTATTTCAGTTACAAGGTATATAATTTGATGGCTTGAATGGCATACAGAATATTTTTTATTCCATAGTATTTCCCAGATTTTTTTTTATTTCTGCACTCTTGTTCCCTGACTACATTATGTTAGTTTGCTGAAATATGATATGGTAGGAGTGCTACTGTTTTCCTTAAGTTCTTCATTTAGTTAGTTTTTGATGCTGAAAATCAGTAGTTGCAGAACTTCAACATTTGAGTAAACTGCTTTTCTACAAATTCTGAATCTGTGAAAAATTTTTACGTTTATGCTCTTAAAGTTCATTGGTGGATCTATAGGTAGTCTTCAACTTATGATCAGTTGTTTAATGACCATTCAAAGTTAGGATGGACCCATCCAAAAGCTCCTTCCGACTTGATTTCGAAATTACAACAGCTACACAAATACACTCTCGTCATGTGATCATATTTTGGGCACCTGGCAGCTGGCTCACCTTTCTGGTGCTTGCAGCATCCTTTGGCCACATGACCATATTTTTTTTTACTTTTTTGCCAATTATTTCCAGCAAAAAGGCACTGTCATGCCCCAGTTGGAATCTGATTCTGAGGGGGAGTGTGGCTCCAATGACTGTGGAAGAAACTGGGGAAGGGCATAGTCCAGCTGGGGATTCAAAGGAAGACCCAGGACCACCCTCTCTTCATCCTAGGGCACACAGGGAGGTATGGAGAAGGGAACAATGTGAGTCATGTGGTTAATGGGGGAGGAAAGGGCCCTGATAACCTTCATTAGTTGCAGCTGGGAAAGCTGTTTAAAAAGGCAAACTAGGCATAGCAAAGTTGCTGCAAGCAAGGAGTGTATTATCTTCATTTGTCAAGGCTTATCTGGGTTCTGGCATCCTCCCAACTTTTTATAATTTATATGTACTTTGGATTCAGACTGAATTTCTTCCCTTTAAAGACTGTTCTTGGGAAAGTTTTTTCTCCAGCCGAAGATAACTGGACATTGGGGGCCAAGTTGGAGGTATTAAAGGGACTTTACCTACTTTTGTAACTTTGTTGCTTTTGTGCCACGCCCCGGGTCATCACAGGCACATTGGGTAAAATTCAGCTGTCAATTTGCTTTATAACCATGGTATTCATTTAATGACTGTTGCAAAATTGTTGTATACTCAAATCTGGTTATGTGATGATATGCTTAATCACCACAGCAACTTAACAATTATAATTCTGAGCTCAATTACAGTTGTCCGTTGAGGAATACCTGTATATCATCAAGTAAATATCCTTGGAATTGCCCACATTTCATATTTGTTTTTAATGTAACATGCTGGAAAGATGATATTATTTTTCTGCCAGCTAAAACAATAGTGTCTTTTCTGTGATTTACATCAACATTCCAAGTCATGTTCCAGGATGAGAAAAACAGGGACTCATGGTATACTGGCAGATTAGTGGTCTAAAACATTTATGGTCTTATCCAAACAGCTGTACTTGATGCTTTCTGCCATAAAGATTAGTATAAATGATGATAATATTGAAGATGCAATGAGAAGCAACGTGGTGGCACAGTGGTTAGAATGCAGTATTGCAGGCTAATTCTGCCAACTGCCAGGAGTTTGATTCTCACCGGCTCAAGGTTGATTCAGTCTTCCATCCTTCCAAAGTCAGTAAAATGAGGACTCAGTTTGTTGGGGGCAAATTGCTTAGAGCAGGCTATAAAGCACTGTGAAGCAGTGTATAAATTTACAATGTTATTGCTATAATGGTGATTAATTAAAACTGGTAATGGCAAAAATTACTTACAATGGCAATATTATGATTACCTTAAAGTTAAAATATACTACTTTGTTCATTCTTCATTTAGTGTCAGGTTTTTAATGTTGTAATACAGTGCATACATTCTTCCCAATTTAAAGTTGCTGTAGTTTCAAGGTCATATTTTCACCTTTTTTATTATATCATTGGTTTGGGAGAATGACAATGTCACTCTCACTAAGTTCTCTCCTACAGCAGCCTTAATCTCTAGATCAGGGCCGTGAAACTCACGGGCCAGATGCATCACACGCTGGCCATGCCTGGTTTAGCAAAGGGAAAAATAGTCATGATACATCACATGACGACAGAGGTGGAGGAATTGTCAGGGATGACCTAATGACAAGACAATGCATGGTCTTGCCATGTATGTGGTGGTGTGATGACCCAGGATGGGATACAAAAGCAACAAAGTCACAAAAACCAGTGAAGTCCCTTTAATTCCTTCAATTTGGCTTCAAAGGTCCAATTATCATTGACTGGAGAAAAAACTTCCCCACAAACAGTTGCGCAAAAGGAAGAACCTCCATTCAAACTCAAAATACATACAAATTATAAATAGAAAAAACAACACAAACCACACTGAAGCAGTTAAGGAGACATGGCAGGATAAGGGCTTGAAGACGTCCACAGATATCGAAATAACACACACTGGGAAGGACGGCAGAACTCAGATAAGAATGGACAGACTAGATATATTTTCATGCTTTGCTTCCAGCACTGGCCCATGCGTAATTTGTCCTTTTAAACAGACCTCATAGCTGCAGCCCATAAAGGGATCAAGGCCCTTTTCTTCCCCCTAGACCACGCCATTCATGTTTCTCCCTCATCCGCTCCTCTCTGCATGCCCTAGGATAAAGAGGGGATGGGCCTCAGTATTCCTCTGAATGCTCAGCTGGTCTGTGCCCTTCCCCAGTTTCTTCCGCAACCTCCAGAGCCATACACCCACTCCCTGTCGGCTGTTCTCCTCTCCCTCAGAGTCAGATTCTAACAGGGGCATGAGAGGTGGTCAGTAAGTGTCTATAATGTTGGTTTGTGCAATTCATCTTGCTGGATTGTCAAGTTTCTTGACTTCTTGGAACTTACTGTAGGGCTTTGGTAATAATTTTAATTTCCATATGTGTAAAGAAGGTTTTGGGAAAGTTCAGGAGTCAATCATGGGTTGGAAATGACATACATAGGCAATTACACTTTGGGTTTGGGTTTTAGGTCCCATCAGCTGTTTGGTGATCTGAAATTCGATGGTAGAAGAATGAGTCCTTTCGCATAGTCAGATCAACCCATGATTGCTCTGAGATTTGTTACCCCCAGAATGCTTCTGTACAGTGAGTAGATCAGCTAAGAAGTCTGCCTCAAGCCTGTGTAGGGGGGTCCACATGGATTTCAGAAGTGATTTTTGGACCTTCCCAGTAATTTGTAAAGCACTCCAGTTAAGCTCTGATTGATCTCTGGAATTTACACAATCCCAGAGTATTTGACAAGATTGGCTTTTTAATGTGTTTACTAAAAAGTTCCTGTGGAGGAAGATCAGGGGTGAATTGGACCGGATGCTGGTAAAAGATTACACTCAAGACAATATCATTGTAGTCAGGATAACAAGGTGGATTTGTTTTTGCCCAAATTTTATCCACAGTAGCTCTTGCTATAGTGAACTATGCACATTTTGGAGGTGGAAGACATTAGTATTTGCCTGAGGGGCAGGATGAAATTTTCTGACCAATATCCCGCATGGGCAAGCTCAGAAGAGATTATTGTGATCAAATGTTGCAATGAAGAAACAGCTAAAGCCCATGTCACACTGCACCAACGGATGGAAAGAGGATGTAAAACGGAGAGAAACACTTGCCATCCATTGGTTAATGCGATGCATCCGTTCTGTACTCACTGCATACGTTTTTCATACTCTCTATCCGTCCAGCATCCGTCTACTGAGATTTCATCTGCTCAAAAACTTTTGAGCTGCACAAAACTTTTTGAGCGGATGAAGTATCCAACGCGTCCGTTCTACATCCGCTACGCATACGGGGAACATCTGTTATATGTCCGTTGTCATCCGTTACGTGTCCGCTATATCTGCTAGGCATCCGCTGCGCATCCGCGCAACTCACATCCGCTCCAGTGGAAAACGGACACGAGGAAGCAAAACGGATGCGGAACGGACACGCAGTGTTAGTAGCACGGACGTAGAAAGGATGAAAGCAGATAAAGCTCACATATAAAGCATTAAAATGAAAAAAACGTTCATATAGGGGATGTATCTCGGATATTTAGGATGTCTGGAGGATGCCTGGAGTATGTGGAAGGACACCTAGCGGAAAAATGATATTTCCTATAAAAAGGGGGAGAAATCACCTGGATCTCACTTTCAGTCCAGCAGCCCTGCTGTGCAGACCTCTTCAGCCTTGATCTTGATCTTGCTCTTGCTCTTGCTCTTGCTCTTGCTCTTCCACAGCTCCAGTCATTTCCACCATGCATCGTTGCACACTCCTTTTGGTAGCCGCCATCGTTCTACAACAGTGCGAAGCCCTCTACAGGCTCTTTCACCTGTTCTACGGGAAGAAAAGGAGGCGTCCAAGAAGTGTCTGGGTCCAAAGATGGATCGCGAGAAGAGCCGAGTACGGACTGTATGACAAGCTGATGGTGGAGCTGAGGAACGAAGACACTCGTGCATTCCAGAACTTCATGAGGATGCCACCAGCCATGTTTGATGAAGTTTTGGAGTGTCTGAGACCCAGGTTGACCAAGGCAAACACCAACTTCCGGCCCAGCCTGGACCCTGGGCTCAAGGTGGCACTGACTCTGTGCCACCTGGCCTCAGGGACCACGTACAGGAACATGCAGTACACCTGGAGAGTGCCACACAACACCATCAGCATTGTGGTCAGAGAAGTGGTACAGGCCATCATCAAAGAATACCTGGAGGAGCTCCTCCAGTGCCCCTCCCCTGAAGAAGGCTGGAAGAAAGTTGCAGAGCAGTGGTATCAGAAGTGGAACTTCCCACACACCGTTAGAGCCATAGATGGGAAGCACGTGGCCTGCAAAGCTCCAGCCTACTCAGAGTCCACTTATTACAACTACAAGGGCTTCTTCAGCATCATCCTCTTTGCCATGGTCGATGCTGACTACAAGTTCATGTACATCGAGGCTACGGGTCAGCTTCAGATGCCCAGGTATATAATGCCAGTGACCTCAAGGATGGGCTGGAACACAACCTCATCATGGGATTCCCAGATCCAGACCCCCTGCCCAACGACACACAAGATGTGCCCTACTTCATCATGGGGGATGACGCCTTCTCCCTCAGAACCTACCTCATGAAGCCCTACACTTCCAGATACCTCACCCGTGAAGAGAGGATCTTCAACTACAGGCTGTACAGGGCAAGACGGATGGTGAAGAACGCCTTTGGCATCCTGGCCAACAGGTTCCAGGTACTTCTCACCACCATGCAGCATCACCCAGAGACGGTGAGGAACATCGTGGAAGCTTGCTGCATCCTGCACAATCTCATGTGCACCCGCTACCCAGTGTTGCAGAACAGGCTTGTGGACCACCAACAAGGCAATGGGGACATGGAGCCTGGTGAATGGAGGCAAGGGCGAAACCTGATAGATACTGTGGATGTGCAAGGCCCGAACAGAGCTTCACGTGAAGGGAAGAAGCAGCGCAACCTCCTGAAACTCTGGTGCAACTCCCCAGCTGGAGCAGTGGAGTGGCAAGACAGGATGATAGATGATTAATGGATGCTTCCTTGATGCTGTCGCATAACACTGAGGAGATTGTGCCATGTATGTTGAGTGTCCCTACAATGAACAGGGCATTTAATAAAGAGTTGTGTTTATGTTGAAAGGTCTTGATGAATGATTAAATTGTTATTGATAATAAAGGGCCATAGGTGTGGCACCTGGGAGGGTGGACCATACAGTCCCACTATGCTTGCACTGGAGGTTTATCTATCCCACAGCTATTACCCATCCCACAGATATCCCTGCCCATCCCACTGCTATCCTAACCCATCCCACAGCTATTACCCATTCCACAGGTATCCCTGCCCATCCCACTGCTATCCTAACCCATCCCACAGCTATTACCCATCCCACAGGTATCCCTGCCCATCCCACTACTATCCTTACCCATCCCACAAACATGCAAAGGCTTAAACCATTTCTAAAAGTTTCCACCAAGACTTTATTTCCTAAAAGAACTGAACCAAGAGTGTGAAGCAAAGATAAACTTTATTAATAACAAACTGTAAAAGCAAAATGACCCAAATAAAGTGTCCTAAGCAAAGATAAAGTCAACAGATAGCAACCCAGTCTCTGGCACTCTTCTCACTCACTCTGAGGCATGCCCATAGTCTCAGGGGTGAAGGGTCCAGGTGCTGTGGAGGTGGCAGTGGCTGGAGTGCTGGTCTGAGGCGCCATTGGGATGCCTGGCCCCGAAAGAACAACAGGGGATGGTGTTTGTAGGAAGCTCTCAGAGAGCTGGCTCAGTCCTGTGATGTTGAGAGCCCCTTCCTCCATGACATGGGGTGTCAGTCCCAAGACCGATGACAGATGTTTTGAGGCTGGGCTTGGCTGTGGGGTGGAGGAGGGAGGAGTGTAGTGGGGCTGTCTGGTCTGCAGGTGAGCGAGGTGAGGCATCAGTGGCGTCGGTGGCATCTGTGACATCGGTGGCACCTGTGGCGTGCGATGAACCTGTGCCTGGACTGGGAAGGGCTGCCTGTGCTGCTGGAACTCCTAGTAGCCGTAGCCTTGGTAGGTGAGGGGCTGTTGAAAGCCTTGGAAGGGCTGTGACATCACCTGGGGTGGAGGAGCAGACCTGGACTGGGTTGCAGCAGGTTCAGCTGGGCCTGGAGGGTGGTGCAGAAGACCTGTGATCCTCTCCTTGATCACCTGGTACTGGGATTCGGACATGTCCATGAGGGTCTGGTTGACGTAGGTGAGGAAGGGCTTTCTGTTAGAGGATGGTATGTCGGAGTGTACCAGCTGAGAGAGGAGATCTACGCTGCTTTTGATGGTATCCCTGATCTCCAGCAGGACAGTGTGGCTCTGTCCCTCCAATCTGGCTTTCGGCCTGCTTTCTGTGGAGGTGGAGCTGGGGGTGGGGGTGGGTTGGTCTCTGGTGGCAGTGGCCTCCTCTTGCTCCAATTGCGTCAGGGGGTCCTCCATGCGCTCCACCATGGGGAGTGCAGCTATCGGGGGGGTCTCTGTCGTGGGGCGCTCCACAGATACCTGCCTGGACACAGGAGCTGACTCTTGGCCAGAAGAGGACTGGCTCTCTGTGGGCTGCCTGAGAGAGAGGGTTGACAGAGGGGCTGCTCCTCGGTGGCAGACCTCACCCTCCAAGAAGCTGCACTTGGCCATCACGTAGGTCTCCCAGTCAGTGAGCTTGACCGCGGCCTGGCCAGACTTCTTGAGGTGCAGCTTCCCATACCAGGTGTGCATGTGCTTCCACCACCCGAGGAGGACCTCCGAAGTGTAGCCCAGGCTCTCTCTGCCTTCTCTCTCCAAGCCGCCTGCTTCCGCTTGGTGTCTCGATAGAGCCTGTGTCCCTTCCACCAGAGGTACTCGTTCTCCCTCAGCCATTCGAGCACCTCATCCTCATGTTCCTCTTCAATGGAGTACTGTCTTCTCTCCCTATCGCGCGATTGCCTCTTCCTCCCTCTGGCAGGGCCTTCTGGGCCCTCATCAGTAGGGCTTTGAGGTTCTAGGAGCTGGTCCACCACACCACCACCACCAGCAGCAGCAAAAGCAGCACCAGCAGGACCAGCACCAGCACCAGGACCAGCACCAGCAGAGTAAGCACCAGTAGAAGCACCAGGAGCAGAACCAGCAGAAGCACCAGCACCAGCAGAGTCAGCACCAGCAGCAGAAGCACCAGAGTCAGCACCAGGGGGTGGGATGGTGGCCCTGTCCTTCTTGCCAGGGCTGGCAGGAGTAGGCATAGGCTTCCTCTTCTTCCCCATGGTTGTTGGCTGGAGCTGTGTCTGGCAGCAGGTCTTTCCTCTGAATGGTGATCTGCTTGCGAGCTGCATCCTTTTATATCCGCGGGGCTGTCGCAATGCATCCTCCCCGCATGCGCAGTGAACGCTTTGCATCTGCTAGGTATCTGCTAGGTGTCCGTGATGCATCCGCGTCATCTGCTAGGCATCCGCTCTGCATCCGCTCCTTCCACTGCGCGTCCGCTTCACTGTGCTCCCCCGGAAGCCCTGCGGACGTGTCATCCGCTTCCATCCACTAGGCTTCCGTGGAGCATCCGCTTAACATCCTCACTACGTCCTCTCCCCGTCCTTTCCGTTGTTGTCCGCTCTGTTTATGCAAATTTGTGGCACTTTTGAGAGCGGATAACAATGGATGGAACTTTTTCTCATCCACTGTGTCCTTTTTACATACGTTTTGTATCCGTCGGCCGATGTGACAGGGCCTTTTAAACTGAACCAAGTACAAGAGACTTACTTTTTGCTTGTGTAAAATTTTGTTCAGATCTCGTGTTGTCTCTTGATGAAGCGGCACTGGAACAGTAAGTTAGTTCCATATTTAATATATTTCATTTTGAATTATTTATATTGATTTAATTGTTGCTATTGCATATTTTTGTTCCTAATACTTTAATTATTGATTCATTTTATATTTAAAATGAAATATGGATAGTAATAGCAATAGCATTTAGACTTATATACCGCCTGTCATGCCACTGTCAGAATCTGATTCGAAGGGGGAGGCCAATGAGCTGACAGGGAGTGGGAGTGTGGCTCCGTTGGCTGTGGAAGAAACTAGGGAAGGGCAAAGGCCAACTGGGCAGAGCAGGGGAGAGGTAGCACGAGGGAGAGGGAATTCAGAGGAAGACCCAGGCCCACCCCCTCCTCATCCTAGAGCATGCAGGGAAGAATGGAGAAGGGAACAGTATGAGTTGCATGGTTTACAAGAGAGGAAAAGGCCCTGATTTCCTTCATTAGCTGCAGTTGGGAACACAGTGTTTAAAAAGGGAAGCTGCGTGCAGCAAAGTTGTTGGGAGCAAATCGTGAATTTATCTGGCATCTTCCCAATTGTGTGTGTTTTGCTGGGCTTTCAAGTCTGCAATTCCTTCTCCTGCCCTGTCCAGTTAATTATTGCAGTGTGGTCTGTGTGGATTTTTATTTACAGTTTGTATGTACTTTGTTTTTGGACTGAATTTCCTCCACTTAAAGACTGTTTTTGGGAGAGTTTTTTCTCCAGCCAAAGGTAACCTGGACATTGGGGGCAAAGATAGAGGTATTAAAGGGACACTTCTTGCTTATTTGACTGTGTTGCCTTTGTGCCGTGCCCCGGGTCATTACATCGCCTTACAGTGCTTTACAGCCCTCTAAATGGTTTACAGAGTCAGCATATTGCCCCCAAAATCTGAGTCCTCATTTATTGACCTCAGAAGGATGGAAAGCTGAGTCAACCTTGAGCCTGTCAGGATTGAGGGAATTGAACTGGCAATGTGAGCAGATTTGGCCTGCGATACTGCATTCTAACCGCTGCACCAACACAGATACATATTGTCAATGTTTTTTTTGTAAACTGCTAGATGGATATTGTTAATTGTTTTGTAAACTGCAATGAGTCTATTGCTTTGGCAGAATATAAGTAAAATCAAATCAAATCTGTACTCAGTGTTCTAGATAGGTATTCATTTAGTGACTGGGATTTGGATTGGCAATATGGTTATTAAGTGAAGCAATCACTAAATGAAAAATCATATAATCACAACTATGCTTACAATTTTACTTCAGTTTTCTTTTGCTTTACAGAAGGATAAGCCCTCAAACAGTCGGATAAGCCTTCAAACAGTCAGATAAGCCCAAATGAAAGGAAAGATTTCTGGAACTCAACTCATGAAGGAGCGGGGAAAAGGGGAAAATCTTATAGCATTTCTCCCCAACCCCCCAATCTTGCCCTTTGGAATGCTCACCCTGGCATTAGGGTAATTAACAAGAAGAGAATTGATGTTTATAGTTTATTGGAAAAGAAAGGATTACAAGAGAGTAAAGCAGGTACACAATGGTGAATACACATAGAAAGGAATACCCGAGCATTGGCTGTTTGCCTTTTGGAGGCTTACGTCTGCAAGCCCTTTAGGAGGTTAAAAAAGCCTTCTGTGTGAAATTAATTAGGGTTTTGTCAGTGTCAGGCAGCACTGCCAGCTGGTGGGAGGACTTTAATCAACCAATTAAGCTCACAGCTGAGCTTGTTAACTTCCAATTATTTTACCTTCAAGTCAGTCTTGATATCAATCGTAACAGCACAGACTTATATATTGCTTTATAGTGCTTTACAGCCCTCTCTAAGAGGTTTACAGAGTCAACGTATTTCCCCCAACAATCTAGGTCCTCCTTTTATTGACCTCAAAGGATGGAAGGCTGAATCAACCTTGACCTGGTCAGAATCGAACTGGAGTGAGCAGTGAGTTAGCCTGCAGTCCTGCATTCTCCTGTGAGCTGCTCAGAGCATCCAGTAGTGGGAGGTGCTTAGTCTCCACATTCACAGGCTGAGCTTGATTTGTGGAACGCTCCTCCTCCACCACGTGACTCCTCAGCGTTCCCCAGTTTTTGCTCAGCCTCATGCGAGACAGGCAGTGCTTTGGATACTTTCTTGACTGAAACAGGAATATTAGCAGGTTTGATTGCAATTCGGTTTTCCTTTGGTTTTTTTCCTTTGTCTTTAGCCTTCAATCCTTATCAGTCTGAGAGGCTGGCTTAAGGGAAGCGCTGTTCACGCCCCCCCCCCCCCAAAAGGTGGTGGGAGGCTTTTTGGAGCTGCTCTGCTCCACCTCCCCACAGCCAAAATTTTCTTACCTCTGCCAGTTTGATTACCGCTGTGTCTTTATTCCGTTTGCTTGCTAGAGGCTTGATATTCATTTTAAAAGTCGTATCACCCTTACCCCCCCAAACGCCATTTCTTCAGTGATGAAGTTAATTAGGATTAATTCCCCTTTCTTCTCCGTCGTTCTGTTATTTGAGAGCTCAGGCTTCGTTTGAGCTCTGGCTTGGTTTGCAAGGCAGGAAGCTGCTGCTGAGAAGCACGCGAAAAGACTTTAACTGTTGGAGGCCATCTTGAGTGCCACCTCATGGCTGCACGCCCTATTTATCTTTCGTGAGCTGTGTGAGGTATTTTCTGCTCAAAGCAGCAGAATCCCTTCAAGATTCTGAGAGCTGTCTTACCCTCGTTTTGGCTATCTGCACTCGAGGATAATTAATTTGCTATTTAAAAATTGTTGGCTAAACCCTCACAGCCTTATTCTCAGTGGCACAGCAGCAAGCACCTAGGCCAGTGTCCGCCTATGCAGGGAAGCTGCTGAAGGCCCTTACAATCATCAATCCGGGCCTTAGGCGTTCGCTATTTGGCTAATTGGACTACTCATTAATATTGGTTGTTCTATTATTAATATTGGAATATACATATATTACTATTCATAGGAGCAATTACAAAGCAATTATAGCAATAATGTTATAATAATTATTACAATCATAATAATCACTCATGGTAACAAACTACTTAACAGTATAATATTTTAATTTCAATAAAATATTATCACTGAGATACGACTTACTATTTGTATATAGACACCAGTAAAATAAAAAGAATAAATAAAATAAAAGGGGGCAATAAGAACTTTATCAGGGCAACCGTTTTTGACTCAGATCGGACCCTGGGCCTGCCAACCGCCTTGTACACAGATTATATTCAACTACTGTTATTCTAATTTTAATCAAAATGGCAGATGGTAGCACCTCTCAGGCACCTTGCTTGAAGGCAAAAGCCAAATCTAAACACAGTGGAAATTCTAAAGCCTCAGAAAGGGATGCCTTAAGGCGCCATAAGGCCTTACAAAAGCAAATAGGCATTCTCGAGAGTTCCACGCTGTATCTCAGGGTGCCCCCTCTTCCAGTCCGTCAGTTTCTTCACACTCTCCTCCTCCTCTAGATCTCTCCCTTTCATCCAGGCACAGCTTAACTCCACAAGGACAACAGGCCCAAGTTTCTGGAACACCAACCAGACGGGCCCCTGAAGCCACATTCACTCTGACATACGCTGATTTTCGCCAGGGTGACAGCTTCATTGAGGAGGTTCCAGAGAGGATGAAAGCCTGGATAGAGAAGGCTATTCGCCAAGGGATTGCAGCGGGGCTTCAACACGCGGTAATGTCCAGATCTTACCCTATAGCTACTGACCAAGAACCCCAACCACTGAGGTCACTGACCAGGTCGGAACAACACCAGTCCCAGGTACACTTACAGGGGGAGACCCCTCTCCAAGAGCCGGAGGAGGAGGAGGAAGTAGATCAAATCTTTCAAATGGCCGAGTCTGAAGTGGGATCAATTCATGATAGCGAGCCCCTGTGAGAGGCAGACCCCTTAGAAGGGGAAATGTCTGAGGATGAAGATGTTATTCCTGACCAGCCTGCTTTTACAGGCTTATTTTGGCCACAGCTTTTCAAATCTCTCTTGTTTAAGGCAAAGAATATTGCAGGCCTAAACAAGCCAAAACCTTCTGACACACCTGACCCTTCAGGGGAGGGACCAGAGGACATGATCTTCAACCAACTGGTAATTGGAGCAGAGGTAATTCCAGTCCCACCCATATTTTCGGACCTGGTGCAGAAGCAGAGGGCTTCTGCAGCAGTTTATACCTCCCCAACTGGACATGATAGGAAATTCTTCAGCTTGGACCCTGATTTTGCAAAATTACTGGGGACTCCCGAGGTAGATGAGCCCATAGTGGCTTTAGCGTCTCCCTCTATTCCCAGTGAGGCACTGGAGGCCTTAAAGCCGGAGGAAAAACGGGTCGAGCTCGCCCTACACAGAGCTCATCAGTCTGATGCGTGGGTGATCAGATCAAGCACGGCCGCCTCCTTCTTCACGCAGTCGTCTCTTAGATGGCTTCATCTTTTGAAACAACATGTTCCTTCTTCCAACATCAGGGCGCACCAAGACATCGCCAAACTTACGGCAGCTGCTGAATTCTCTGCCGATGCTACTTATCACGCAGTCAAATTTTCAGCAAGGGCCATTACCTCGTATATCACAGTGGGTCGCTTGCTATGGTTAAGACACTGGCAAGCCGACTTCAAAAACAAATCCAAGCTGGCATCATCCCCCATTGCGGGACATAGATTGTTTGGTCCTTCCCGGGATCCACTACTAATTGAAACACGCAACAAGAAGAAAATTCTCCCTTCCCTTTTTCGGAAGTCAGATTTCAGAAGCCTCCTGTCTTTTCGGAGGGGATCCTCTCAATCTTTCTATCAGGGTTCCTTCTCTTCCAGATACCAGAGACCCCCAGCAGTTAGACCAGGACAACAACCAGATAGGTCCGACTCAGTGGATAGAAGTAGAAGGGGTGGTCAATCCAAAAGATCCTTTCAGGGAACAGGGAACAGGTCCTTCCGGCGACCAAGATAACTCCCGGGACCCAATTCCCATCGGCGGTTGTCTTAAGTTATTCGCTGACCAATGGGACTCCTCTACCTCTGACGCCTGGGTCAGAGATACGGTTAGATTTGGACTCGCACTGGAGTTTAGATCCACTCTCCCAAATTCCTTCATGTCATACCCTCCTTCCAGGGACCCGGTCAAGCGTAATCTCATGGATTCCGCTATCCAACACCTGCTGGATATACGAGCCATCCAACCAGTAGCCACCAGCCAACAAGGGAAGGGTTTTTGTTCACATCTTTTCGTTGTGCCAAAAAATTCAGGGGGGTGGAGAGCGATACTAGATTTGAAACGTCTCAACCGTTTCTTAGTATATCGCAAATTTAAAATGCATACCCTCCAATCAATATTGCAGGGCATCAGGAAAGGGGACATGCTCACGTCCATAGACTTGACGGAGGCGTACCTGCACATTGCTATTCGGCCCTCCCATTATAGGTTTCTGAGATTTTGCAACAATAACCACCACTTTGAATATGTGGCCCTTCTATTTGGATTGGCCTCTGCCCCCAGGACCTTCACCAAGATCCTCGCAACGCTAGCTGCCCACCTCAGGAACATTCCGGTACGCCTCCAGTGTTATCTTGATGATATTTTGATTTTATCTCCTTCCGCCCATCAGGCAGTCATAGACACTCAGAACACATTACTATCCCTACTAGAGAATGGCTTCTTAATAAATTGGAAGAAGAGTCAATTAACACCATCGACTTGGGTAATCCATTTAGGGGCGGTCATAGATACAGTGGAAGGCAAAGTTTATCTGTCACCAGATAGACTAAATAGCATTCAAAAATTGGTTAAGGAAATCAGGGCGCTTAAGAGGGTGTCCCTGATGGACTTATCCAAATTGTTGGGCAAAATGATCTCATGTATTTCTATTATTCCTTGGGCTCGCCTTCACACTAGATCCCTCCAGTGGTTCCTGCTACCGTACCAGCGATCCGGCCGAAGCAACTCCAAACACAAAGTCAGGGTCCCGCCCAAGGTTCTCAAGTCTCTCCTCTGGTGGTCCAAACCGGTTATCAACAGAGGCTGTCCCTTCAAGGAACCACAAAGGCTCACCATTACCACAGATGCCAGTCTGTTCGAATGGGGAGCTCACGTACAGTCGCTCACAACCCAAGGCTGATGGTCTGACATAGAACAGTCAAGCAGTATAAACTGGCTGGAACTTCGTGCAGTACACCTGGCTCTTCGGAATTTCTTCCCCCAGGTACACAGTCAGCACATACTGATACTGACAGACAATGTAACAGCCAGAGCTCACATAAACAAGCAGGGGGGCACACAATCGAAGCAGCTAATGTGGAAAGCGGAGCGCCTGTGTTGCTGGGCGGAGAACAACATACTTTCCATCAAAGCAGAACACATTTCGGGTCTGTCGAATACACAGGCAGATTGGCTAAGCAGGGCCACCATAGATCAGTCGGAGTGGCACCTTCACCCATCCCTGTTACTAGATGAGAGAGCGGAATTACTTCTAGTAGCGCCTTATTGGCCCAGATGGCCATGGTTCATGGACCTCCACAGTCCCCCCCGGAGAATCCCGTCAGACAGAATCTCATTAACTCAGGGGCCTCTTCAACATCCGGATCCTCAATGTTTACAATTGACCATCTGGAGGTTGAGCGGAGTGGTTTGAAGAGCGAAAAGCTCTCCAACAGAGTTATTGACACTATTTTAGCCACCAGACGCCCCTCGACAATTCGCATTTATGCCACATGGTCAACTTTCTGCAAATGGTGCAGTAAACTTCAAATTGATCCTGCCTCTCCCTCTGTCTCCCAGGTTCTAGAGTTTTTACAGGAGGGACTTGATAAGGGGTTGTCACCTAATACGTTAAAAAGGCAGGTGGCAGCCTTGGCATCAGTTCTCGATCACAAGGGTGTCAGTTCTCTTTCACATCACCCACACATAAGAGCCTTCCTTCGAGGAGCCACCAACTTACGCCCTCCAGCAGTGCACCGTTATCCCACCTGGGACCTTAACAAGGTCCTTGTCACTCTCACTAAAGGTCCTTTCGAACCTTTGAAATCATCAAGTCTCCAATTTCTCACGTACAAAGTAGTTTTCCTCGTAGCAATCACTTCCGCTCGTCGTATCTCGGAAATTGCAGCCCTGTCTGTCAGACAAGATTTCTGCATTTTTCATGCTGATCGTGTGGTCCTTCGTCCCGATCCCACATTTATGCCCAAGGTCAATTCGGTTTTTCATAGAGCTCAAGAGCTTATTCTTCCAAATTTTTGTCCTGGACCATCACAGGGGATGGAAAGACAATGGCATAAGCTTTGATGTGAGGCGTGCCCTGCGAATCTATATCAAGCGTACAGCAGCTTTCAGGAAATCAGAGGCTTTATACGTGTCCTTTCAGCCAAATTCTCAGGGTTGCAAAGTTTCACCATCTACGATAGGCCATTGGATACGGGCGGCAATAGCAAAAACATACCAGACCCAATCTCTGCAGGTGCCTAACGGCATAAAAGCTTGTTAGGGATAACATTGTTTACCCTAACTGGTTTAGGTGAAATAATAACTATGAATCATTGTTAGTGTATGTTCAAGTGTCTGCAGCTTTAACTGTGAAATAGCAATTAAGGGAGTGGTTATGAAAACAATATAAAAGTAGCAAGTCTACAGCTTGCTTACTCTGACTTTGATGATCCATGATTACTGCTTGGAATCAAGACTGCATTGCTCGAACGGGAGAGACAACAAAGGACTGATTTGTAAGTGAACTGACATAGGATATTCTACATGGACTTTGCTAACTGAATATCCCTAAATGGACTGACTACATGATACATGACTATTGGACTGTTATTTGACTATGCTATTAACTTATAATGGAATAAACTATATTCTTGATAGCACAAGCGTATCTGTTATTTTTACTGTATGTTAATAAACATACAAGCTTAGCTCACTCATTTATCTGTGTGCCTATCTGACTAACGCTGCACATTCTGTTTAGCTTGTCTACCTAACCCTGGTTGGGGAACCCAGGCTTAACAAAGCTCATTCAACAAGGAGTGCAGCAACTTCGGCAGCATGGGCCACACAGGCATCAATAACTGAAATCTGTCGGGCCGCGGCTTGGGCTTCCCCATCACCCTTCATTAGACATTACAAAATTGATGTGTTTGCTTCTGCTGAGGCTTCCTTTGGCAGAAGAGTTCTGCAACGGGTCCACAGAGATCAGGAGGAGATTCCAGACCAGACGGAGTCCCTCCCATAGGACAGGCCAAGCTTTGGTATGTCCCACTACTGGATTCTCTGAGCAGCTCATAGGAGAAAGGGCGTTGGTACTTACCTGATACACTCGTTCTCTTTGAGCTGTGAAGAGCATCCAGCCCCACCCTTTTTTTCCGTCTGGTGGGTTCCTGTTTCAGCCAATGAACTTTTTTGGTATGTGAGGATGAGAGCGCTTTTTTCCCTCGTCTTCGCCAAAACTGGGGAACACTGAGGAGTCACGTGGTGGAGGAGGAGTGTTCCAAAAATCAAGCTCAGCCTGTGAATGTGGAGACTAAGCACCTCCCACTACTGGATGCTCTTCACAGCTCAAAGAGAACGGGCGTATCAGGTAAGTACCAACGCCCTTTCTAACCACTGCACCAACAGGGATCATACCATAGTTCATCAACATGAATAAGGTCATGCATTCTTTTGGGCAACATGTTTCAGAAGTGGCTTGCCTTTTACCTTCTTGTCAGGGCTATGAGAGAATGACTGGCTCAGTCACCCAGAAAGTTCTGTGCCTAAAGGAGATCTAGAAGTCAGTCTTGCTTTATGTCCCAGGGTCTTTAAGCACTACACCAGAGGAGCTATGTATATTGCAATTGGATATCTGATAATTATCATCTAAAAATATTCTGGTTTGCTTTCTAATTTGAGGCTTTAATTTTTGTACTTCAAGGATCTATAGACAAGTTTCCAAAGTTTTATTTATATTTATTTTCCTATTTTTTCATTACTGAATTGTAATATACTGAATGTGTATGTGTAATTAATACAAATAAATTGTGTCTGTGTGTTTAATCCTTCCTTGCTGCCTTTGACTACTACTTTGCAACCATTTTTCTCCCCCCCACCCAACACACACACACACACACATCTACCTTTTGATAAATCTTTGGCAAGGGGGATGTGCAGCAATTACACTATTTTATCTATTTTTCTTCCTCATCCAGAGCCTCCTTACTTTCATTTCACAAAGCATCTTTTCCCATAGTTTGATATACTTCTGTAATACCCTATGATTTCATCCTTTCCACTCTATTCTAACGGCTGCCACATTTTTTTAAAAATTAACCATTTTCTTCATTCCTTTGGAAATTAATCTATTCTTTAATATTTTTGTATACAGAACTGAAACTTCTTGTTTTGTTTTAATTCTAGTTTCTTTCACTTGTCCCTTTTTTTCCATATCTATTTTTTCTTAAGATCAATTCTTACCTATTACTAATTAGAAAAACTTTACACTAACTTTGCCTTCTACGATCCAATATACCTAAACTAAACTGAGTTTTTGTAACTTCCTTTAAATCTGTTAAAAGGTAGAACACCCAACATAAGGAATTTTGCAAGCAACTGCTGTTGTCAAGAGGAATTATCAGCAATTAAGCTTACCCAAAGATTTGTCTGTGACCTTTTATCCTAAGGCCTCAGAAGGAATATTTAACTAAGGCCTGTTAACTATGTAAACATAATAAAAACAGAAGTGCTTATGTTTTGGTATATTTTTATGGACAACTAACTTCAATGCTTTCCACTCCATAACATAATTTCAAAATAACTTTACAACACTTTCAGGTGCCAACACAGTGACATGAATATTTAAATGTATATCTAGAAGTTCTGTCTGTAAGTAATCAATAATTTAATTGGCCTTGTTATTCCACATTTGCAAATCCACCAACTTGATAAAATATATTTGTAACCAAAATATTAGCAGCGTTTTCATGATCCTTTGCAGACACACAAGAGTCTTAAGAATTTGAGTGCATATGGCAAACTGAGATTTTTAGTATCTGCTAATTCAGTGTTTACCTCAACTTTATAGAGCATAACTTCCATGAATAATGAGAACTCACTGTATATACAGACATTGGAGGTGCTCCCAGAATGGTGAACGTTCATTAATTACTAAACATAATTTAGTAATTCACTAACAATGGTACCTTGTAAAAGAACTGCATTATAATTTGTAAAATCATAACTAGAACTGCTTTTGATTTCTTAAAGTAAGTTCTTCAAAGCTACTTATAATCAAGAGTAATATGCTGTGAATGTGTTAATGAAAATTTCAATGAATGATTGATTAAAGTAAAATTGTTTCCCCTTTAAGTAAAATTGTTTCCCCTTTTTCCTTCTTAGGCCAGGAGGTAGCAATATCAAGCCAATAGGAACTCATATACCTTCAATATATCATTTGCTATCTAGTAAACTTCCTGTACCATACGTTTTTAAAAATAAATATTTCAAGTATTTTTAAAGAAATGAATAGAAAATTAACCTGTTGCAAAATAAAACATTTTGCAACAATACTGTTGGGATTCTCAGTAATTCCACTAGTACAGTAGACAATCGTGGGGCTTCATCTTTTTGTGTGATTCCATTAACAAGGATATGTGTGATCAAAATTTCACTTAAAAGTTATTTATTGTGTTTGAATTTTATTGTAAGGTTTTAGTGAAATACCTTTGGCAGCCAAATTATTACTGGTGGGGATTTTTTTTATGGATATTTCAATTGTCTAGGAACAGTTTTGTAGAATGGCTGTTTTATGTCACCAAAATAAGAAATAGTTTCACAGAACCATTGTTGTACTGCCTTAGTTCTTTACATGAGCAATTGTTTGTACAAAATAGCCCTCATTTGAGAAATGGAAAGTGAGTACACCAGATAAAAAATATGAACAACAAGCAGTATTAGACAAAGATACTAACAGTCTAAATGTCACTGCAAAGTTGATAATTTAACTGATACAAACTTTCATTTATTTTATTACGGAGTATGATTTAGAAAAAATGATGATGGGCATTTGTTTCTAATTTCAGATTGTCCCAGAACTCCAGATACACCTAATAGTGACCCTCGCTTTCCTACAAACAACAGATTAATTGCCTTAAAGAAACAGTTAAATATAGAATTGAAAGTAAAGCAAGGAGCAGAAAATATGATTCAAATGTATTCTAATGGTCCATCAAAGGTAAGACTTATCAGCTCGCACAGTTAATCAGGTTTTCAGATGAGGGATTTAAAACTTCACACTCAAGAGAAACCATAAAAATAGATGCATACCATAGTAATGGATAATTTTCTATCTTGTTGCTAATTACAGATATTTCATTTTTGAATTCAGTATTTAATTTTCTATTATTTAATTTTCTATATGTTTAAATAACACTATTTAATTTTCATGTTTGTAACAATCTGTTGAGATTGTTACATTTTGAATATCTGATATTATAGAATGATGGTTTGGGGAGTGTGTTGAAATCATATGCTATGGTTAAAAGTTAATTTCTGAGCAAATCACATATTTTGTTGGTATCTATTTGTACCAAGGGGAGTTTCTGCTTCTTTTGACAGGATGTGCTAGCCCTAGATCATCTAGGATTATGATACAATTTCCACATCCTCCAGTAATGTGCTCTGATAACATTACTAAATCATATTTGGAAATATTGTTTCTGGACCAAACAGTGGAATGGTGTTTATCAGCAGTCATAAATAGATATTCAGTTTTGGCATGTAGAACATGAACTACAGAAATGTAGATTTCTACAATAGAATCAAATGTATTACAGTGACAGAGAGCTGGCAGTTTGAATTGCTTCTTGATGGTTCACTGACCTTTCTAAAAATCAATTTGTAGCTTTCCAGACACTTTCAGTTATATATTAAATTACATTGTTAATCTTGCTGCTGAACTAGTAACATAGAAGAAAACTTCTTCAAGTCTTTTCCATTCATTGCCTTCAGATTTTAAACTTTATGTGTTGTGTGACAGAAAGAGAAAGAGTAGTTTTTAAAGATTTTTTTTCTTCATTTGTATAAATGTTTTCAGTATTATATACTGCAAACAAATGCTAACAGCATTGTAGTAAAAAACCTGATAATTTCTTTTTGGTTCTGTCTCTTAGAGGCTGCATTATTCTGTTGGCTTTAGTACTCTAATTTCTAAATTATTCTGGATGAAATAAAAATAATAAAAAAAATTAAACATCAAGGGTATATTTGATGCCTACAGCCAAAATGTAAACAAAATGTATTGGTAGTCATTGCACAATAGTTTTCAAACCATACTGATTTCTGAATCTTGTTCAGTATATCGGAATTCATATTCTGAAAAGATGGTGTAAATTGTTGGTACTTGAAACTAATTGGGGAATTCAAATTTTAGTATCACATAACTGTTTTTTTCTTTCTTTTTTCAGGATAGAAAGCTGCTTGCAACAGCTCAACAGATGCTTCAGGACAGCAAGACAAAAATTGAAGTTATAAGGATGCAGATTCTTCAAGCAGTGCAGACTAATGAATTGGCTTTTGATAATGGTGAAACATGAGAGAGAAAACCTTTCACTAAACTGTTTCTAGAATCTTCTAACTCTCATGGGACTTTTTAAAAAGTCCCAAGTCCTGACTCCCCCATACTACAAGGCCAGGTCAATGCTCAATCAGTCTTCCTCCTGCCCCATTAGTCTAGGAATCTGTACTACAGTTTAACATAAGATATTCTGAAAAGGCTCATTAACCAGGCTCCTGTATTCTTCTCCTACAACTGGTTGACAACATGGGTATGCGCACACCGCCTTGAGCAAATCATAACTTCCTGCCTGTTTTGACTCCCTGTGGCTTATGTCAAATCCCTAATGTTGTCATCTAAATCCCATTTATGTAGTAATGTCTCTGGACTGCTCAGAACTCTGTGTCCTTGCACCTCATTCTGGATAAAGTTTATACAAAATAGATTATTATGGGGTGGGATGGGAAATCTCTCTTACCAATATAAGCTTTCCATCCATGCCTTCTTAACGGTTTAAATGTTCTTGTTTCTTATTTATGTTATTTACTAAGCAAACTTAAATAGCAGCCCATCTACCAGAAGAAACTGCACAGTGAACAGAATAGAACTAAAATACAGTAAAAACAAGCAGCCATTTAAAATAAGAAACAATATTGAAAGCCCATTAAAACTTGCATTCTTCCAGTAGCCACCCCATGCCAGTTCTATTAGTATCCTGGCCCAAGCACCTGGGGGAAAAACCAAGTTTAAAAGATCAGGGACGGGGTCATATCTCCAGGGCAAGGCTGTTTCATAAGGCAAGTGCCATGACAGAAAGCATCTTCTGAGGCCTCCAGGACCTGAAATATGCCTGATTTCCCCCACAGGACTTGACATACTCCCAGCCTGCCAGACCTAGTAGGACAAGCAGAAACCATTGGGCTGTGTCACAAGTAACTCTCCCCCATTCCAAGTGATACTTTAAAAGTATACATGCCCAGTACATTTAGATGTCATGTGACAAATCCATCAATCAGTAGGCTTGGGTAACAGTGCTGCTGGCTTGCTACTGTTTCTTGCAGATGAGTTAGTGCTGTGAGTAAGCCTGTTTAAACTAGACAAGGAAGGATGAACTAATAACCTTGTTAAAAGCTTTCTGAATATTCTGAGTCCTTTTTGTACATTGCATGTCAAAGATGATTTCCATCTGTTGCAATGAGCTAAATCAAGACAGGTGTGAATTACTGAAAAAGTAATAGCATTGTATATTATCACTAAAAATACAGACATAATTAAAGGGCCGAGAATAGAAACTGAGAAGTAACAAAGACAGAACTTTTGTTAAACAAAGGGAATTGAAAAGTTAGTAGTTTATGCTAGATATAAACAATTGCTAGGGGATGGAGACAGGGAAAGTAGAACATACGTTGTTGTCAACAAGAAAAAATAAAAATAAATGTAGTTTGTCCAGTATGGAAACTGTGTGACTGAATTCTAATCCTGCTTTGGGCACAAAAGTAGATGAGTAACTCAGACCAGTTATTCTCAGCCCTAGAAAGGAGGAGGCAGTAGCAAACCATTTCTAAAAATTTGCCAAGAAAGCTGCAGAAAATTGTCCAGGTAACCACCAGGAATCAATAGTTACTCAAAAATGCACACATACACCAAAAGATATTATCTTATGCTCATATAGTCATTCAATAGTGTGCAGATAAAGAGGACTCTGCCGTTCAGATGTATAAGTGTTTGTGTGTCAGTGAAACCCCTTGTATACTCTCTAAAGTTTAGAAAATTAATGCAGTGGATGTCTGCCCCCACCAAGATGGATTTTTAAAGTTGTTTCAGTTGGCATTTGCTCTGCCATGAACCTGTTGGCAAGTAAAATATCCATATTCAAAAATTCTTGGTTGACTTTTGTTAATTTGTAGGTGAATGTCACATTAAGCTCTACAGAGCTTGGAGAATCATCCCTTGACTGCTTAGTTTGCTTATTTATCTGTCTATCCATCCAATTTTATATGGCTGGTTAGTAAATCTGTATTAGACCTATAAAGCAGAAGCCATGGGATTGGGTGAAATCTGGATAAGACAACACATGTGGAGTCATAACACGAATTTTTCTTTTGTATGCACATGTAACGTTGGCACACATACAAAACAGGGCAGACTTGCCTGCTTTAATGTCCTCTCTCCCCAGAAAGGTCATGTGAATTGTAATACACCTAGTATTTTTTTTTTCATTTTTATATCAATATGCTGGCTAATGTGACATACTAATAGTTCAATGTACAAGTTAGTACTAATTTTTGTTTATTTTTATATGTATAGCAAAGCCTGTGATAAGCCCTCTTGAGCTTCGAATGGAAGAATTACGACATCATTTTAGGATAGAATATGCAGTAGCAGAAGGAGCCAAAAATGTTATGAAGTTGTTTGGCTCTGGAAAAGTTACTGATAGAAAAGCGCTTTCAGAGGTAACTTTTATGGAATAAGTGAAATTTGAATGTAAACACATTAAAATAATTTCTCCTAATTGATTTTTTCTTTCTGTTTAACTGAATAAGGCTCAAGCAAGATTTAATGAATCAAGCCAGAAGCTGGATCTCTTGAAGTATTCATTAGAACAAAGGCTAAATGAACTCCCTAAAAATCACCCCAAAAGCAGTATTATTATAGAAGAACTTTCACTTGTTTCATCACCAACACTAAGTCCACGGCAAAGTATGATATCTACACAAAATCAGTATAGTACGCTGTCCAAACCAGCAGCATTAACAGGTTTGTTGTGACAGTAATAACTACATATTTTGTGTGCTTTGGTTTCTAACTCTAATATTTGTTACATTAAAAGATACAATGCAGTTTTGTACATTCGGGAATATCTTTAAATATAAAAGAACATAGCAATCATACTTAAATATGCATTATCTCTTAGAAAATTAGCAGTGGCTATTTTTGGCCAAATTGTTGTTTGAATTAATTGCATCACAGCAAGCATTTCAGTTGCTTGACTAAATTCAGATTTTTAAAGATGGGTTATGTGTAAATTGCTTAGGAAGATGATCAGTGAAAGGGAAAAAATTAACACAATGGTCTGTACATATTTTTATTATGGGATCCAGCCGGTAAAACAGTAACTTATTATCAGAATCTGACAAAGGATTGCCAGAATCTGCAACTCTAGTTATTGCCTAAAGGATTCAGATTCAAAATATTTCAATCATTTATTTAGTGCATCTAATTTCTGAAACATTTTTAAAAAGTTTTTGTATCATTTATTCCTTATCTTAGAAAGTATTGCAATGAAATCTGGACATAACCTCATAGCCATTCAGTTGTGATGATAATTTAATTTTTTCCCTAAAATATTAAAACTTAATAATACAAAGAGAATTTTAAACAGCAGCAGTGCATAGCATTGTATCTCTCATTTACTTGTGCTAATGTGTTTTTAGATTAAAGTAATTAAATATAAAAAATTAAGAGTAGGCATTACAGAAGAAAAACTCTCTGCACGAGGGTTGTGAAATTTGAGACTCTGTAGTCCAACAGTTCCCCTCGACAATCTGTGCATGCTTCTGTAATAGCAGCATTTATAAAGGAAATAAATTCCAAGATATCTTGTATGCTTAATGAAGATCTTAAATATATCCCTACAGACTTTATTTGCTAACTTGAAGCAGGTGTTGAATAAAACTCTGATCCTAATATGTTGTTTACTAAATTATTTAATAAACAACCAAATTAGAAGCAGTAGCACAGCTGTTAGCTTATATTTCCCAAAATGACTTTAGTTTTTAAACTAAAGTTGTAGCAGAAATTGTTGATTCTTTGAAGGTGCCTGGGTATTGTTTGTGTATGTGGGTACAAATACACAACAATACGTTGATCAGCACAGGTTAAATATATAGAATCCCATTTTACCATTTCTGTCCATTATTATAGAATTATTAGACTGAGATTATGCAAAGAGACTAAAAATGGATTTCTTTTCTTCATGTTTTATCCACATTAAATCATAATATCTAAGGGAAATATATAATACATACATAAAATATATACAGAACATACATACATGGATGCAAAAAGGTCTATTAGCATACATCGATACTATGTTCCGATAGGGTTTCCTGCCTCTTGCAAGGTTTGTCTTGGGGGGGGGGGGGGTAGTACAAGAGGCAGATTGTTAGACAATTAGAATGGATCAAGTAATATATTATGTAAAAACCATAGTTTAAAAATACTTATTAGCATTCTATAACTAGCTGTGTTGACACAAGCTTAGGCAGAACAGTCATAAAAGTTCATGTCAGATAAGCCTACCATGATTGCATATTAAAATTACTGGGACTTGCATCAGCAGCTAAACCCAGTTGATTTCTGTAGGTTTATTCTAATTTTAGTCTATTCTAAAGAACCCACATTCTTCTACTTAAAGCTTATATATTTAAGAGCTTTTATACTGCCTCGTAAATATGAAGTTTACAGAGTATTGAGATTCCTGCTGATACAGAATGACATAATTGATGCTGATGCCATTTATCAATTGCTTGTACTTGCTTAAGCTGGTGTTTGACTAATTATATGAGTTAAGACAATCTGATATCATTTTAGGTACTCTGGAAGTTAGGCTTATGGGTTGCCAAGATATCCTGGAAAATGTCCCTGGTAGATCAAAAGCAACATCCTTCACTCTACCTGGATGGAGTCCAAGTGAAGCCAGATCATCTTTCATGAGTCGAACAAGTAAAAGCAAAAGTGGCAGTTGCCGAAACCTCCTGAAAACAGATGATTTATCCAGTTCAGTCCCTTTTTATAATGTTTTTTTCTTCATTTTCAGAAGCACTTTTATGAAATCTCGTAGGAAAAATAACTATATGTAAAAATAAACTCTGTTTAATTGTATTTTATTATGATTTTGTTTTAAGGTTGTGCAGTAGTTTGAATTTGAAAGTAAAAAAGGCACTTAGGAGCACCAATTGCACAACTGCTGTGGTTGTCTATAAGTCATTAAAGCAGCCATGCCTTTTCTGGATTCATTCATTAGCCCAGTGATTCTAGGAAAATAAATGTTTGGTTTAGGGAATTTTGTGTCTCTGGCACGTCAAACCACTTGATTATTATTATAATAAAGATGCACACTACAGAATTTCAGCAGTAGTTCACAATAACATGGATCTCTATGAAATGCCCATGGTAAAATAAATTAACTCCAATAATACTATAACACACAAAATATAATGAATTAATAATCAATAAAATCCACTGCTAGATTTCTTGGCAGTCAATCCCAAATTTCCTCCCAAAGCATGTAGTCTTCACTGCCCCCTAAAAGGCCATAATTATGGGGGCTATTCTAGATTTTAGACAAAGGCTATTTTACATTATTTTACATTAAACGTTTGCATTGAATGGAGGGTAATCATCTTCCTTACTCTTTGGTTTTCCTTCTAAAAAAAAGTAGGAGGGCTTTTTCCTTCTCAGCTCCATCTTGGACTGAAAACCAATCTTCCATTAAACAAAAATGAAAGTTCAGTGGCAGAATTTGTCTTATCTTGCTTAGGAGAATTTTCCCACCTTTTTTTTCTTCCACTGCCTTTGCAACTGGACTAGGAGGGGTCTCCAATACCAGCCTAGAGACCAGATCAAGGAGCCCAGAAAGGGAACTAACAGAGTAGCTAATTCACCAGAAGTGTAGCCAGCCTGTTTCCACATCCTGTGGCCTTAGGTTTTCATATCCAAAGCACTAGATATTTATGCAGACTGATGTCTTGAACATTTTTTTTCTATCGGTCCATGATTTTTTTAATTATATAATCCAAAAAGTGCTTTTTCAAGAATTACTAACAGTAATAAGAAACTTCATTTTTAAAAAAACTATTTTTTTTAAAAAAACCATTGCCTGCTGGAGTTATAGTTCAGTGTAGTGATGTGCAAAATATTCCAGGAAATACAGAATCTATACCTCTGAAGCATGTCTGTTTGATATCCTGGCCTGGCAGTTTTATGGAAATAATGTTTCTGAAATATAAAGTAGTTGATGATGTTTTAGGTGTAATCTGGCCCTCTATCCAAATTTTGGTTCATGTCTAGAATAGCACAAAGCCATCATGAAGGAAAAACAATGTAGTTTTTACCAGAATATTTTGTTCACAAAATAGAATGTTTTGTACATTGTTAATTTGATGATATCTGAAAGGTGGAAGGTTCTCTTTTCTGTTGGGAGCCTGTGATTGGGATATTGCAACTAATAAAGCATAGGCTGCCTCAGATATATTGGAACAGTTGAGCTAAAATTGAATTTTAAAATGTAATGAATGAGAAAATGAATTATATTTCCCTGTTGATTCAAAATACATATTGATTGAACCCTCCATGATTGATGATAATAGCATAAAATCCAAGTGATTTTTTTACAACTCCCTCAGTGCTGTCTTATTTTTTCACTCATAATGATAATATTGCAAGGCGGGTAATAATGTGGATTCCTACCTATGCCCTGGTATATAGAATTGCTTTCCAAGAGTCCCAGCATTCACAATGTGAATGTAGAAGTTATGTAGAAGTTATATACAGGTTGTCATTGACTTGTGACCACAGTTGGAACCAGAATTGTTATTGTAAGTTGGTACAGTTATAAAGTGAGTCATCACATGACTTCAATAATGTATGATGGCAATCCCAGCAATCCCTGTTGTAGTTAATTGCGAATCATGGGTTGTTAAACAATTGTCCATCCCAATCCAAGCCTTTCCAATTTGGTCCCTCACCGCCCCAAGCCTCAGTAAAGGGACTGCATCCAACTACAACAATCCCTCACCCATCTCTACCTTTTAACTGCCTCTACCCTGCCTTATGAGTCAGCAAGCAGCCTCAGAATTGTACAGCTCTGGGGCTTCTTGTCCTGTCCTAGAAAGCTGCAGGCACAGCAAGGCACACATTGCTGCTGACAAGCAAAGTTTTTTTTCACCTCCTATGTGTGCCTTCTGTTCTCTTAACATTGGACTGCAAACAATTACTTCACCGCATCTCAGCCATTACCCTTCGATCAGATGAGTGTAAAATTTACTTTGGTATCCTTTTATTTTTCTTAGTCTTCACAAGGACTTTCACTGCCCTGTGCATTGCACCTGGCTCCGGCCTGCCTCTTCATTCAGTGTGGGGTTGTATCTGGAAATCAGGAAAACAAGTGCAACAGTAGGCGAGAGAAGCATGTTGGAGTTCAACTCTTGCCCTGCTAAAATCCACCTGGCCTCAAATTTGCTTGCAAGGGGCAGGTTAATCTCTAGCCGTCCTCCATTTCCTTCCCTTCCTGATCACTTTCTAATCCTGATCTGGAACTGATCTTTATGAGTAGGGAAAGGAGACAGATAGAAGTTACAATGCCCCTGGCTCTGGGGTTGCTTGCTGACCCACAAGACAAGGTGCAGGGAGCCCAAAGGAGAGAGATGGGAGAAGGTAGGCAGGTGAGAGGATTTGGAGCACCCCTGCAGTCATGAGTTCTTCGTGGCTTGCAAAGCACCCAGATTTTGTTCACCTGTGGGAGCATTGCAATGGCTGCAATTTCAAGCATGGCTCATATATCCATTTTTCATCACTGGCATAACTTCAGATGGTTGCTGAACAATAGTCGACTGTAAGTGGAGGACTATCTGTGTATGAGAAAAAGGAGCCAACATTTTATCTTTCTTTCTAAGAAAGGTTGAGAGAAAAAGGAAATGAGTTGTGGTTTCTTCTAGTGAGAGAAGGGAAAAATGCAGTGCCGTAATTTGGAAAGCATTTCAGCTTTGCACACAATGACTGAACATTCACACTGATAATTTTTGTCCACTATTATTGTTGTAGGCTAACCTAAACAAAGATTGTAATTACTCTCAAACTAAGTAGAATTTTGTGCTTTACTTATATTTGTATACATATTGTAACTGATTTTAAATTATTACTGATTGTCAGAGCTGCTTCTGTTACTGTTTTTGGAAGGTCAACTTAACATTCTAAACTGAATTTACTTAATTTGCTTGCAGATGAAATTTGTGCTGTTTTGAAATTGGATAACACTGTTGTTGATCAAACTAGCTGGAAGCCTATTTCCAATCAGTCCTGGGACCAGAAATTTACACTGGAACTAGACAGAGTAAGGATCTCTTTAATACGCTTAGGATGATTTCCAGATGAGTAACTTGCTTCTTATGCCTAGAGAGAAATTCTGACTTGGAATGTAGCTTCCTTTCCTGAACAGAATAGAGCATACCAGCCTTCCCTCTCTCTGAAACAAGGATGAAAATATGAGATGGTACTTACATGAGCAGAAGTGCATTCCAGTCATACATCTTTAAGATTCTGCATCAGTGTGCTCATAGCATTTGCAACAAATCATTTATAAGTCCTTAACTTCTTGTGATATTAAGTAAAGTCATGGAGGAAAATGTATAGGGGGTTCGAGGGACGTTTTAATTAATTGTATGTACTGTTGTAAATCAGTTGTAACTGTTGAAACAATTTGTTCGTAGAATGAAGTAAAAATATTATAAATGTAGATCATAAGTTGGGCACCATTTCACAAGAAATTTCAATGACCTGTTTGTACTGTTTTTTTTTTTT
>BLBF01000020.1:16909506-16953120 GCA_015471245.1 Laticauda colubrina | reverse complement strand
AATACGTCCTGTGACACTGCCGTGACGACACAAGTTTGACATCCCTGATATATAAGATATCTGAGTTTAGCAGCTGTGTTGAATATTCAAAGCCGTTTTCATCAGATTGACAAATAATATGATCTGATTTGTATATAAAGAGGCCCATTGAAATGTCTCTACATATTACATAATGGGGTACAGTATTTGGGATGGGAAGTGTTTGGGAGGTAGAAGAATTGGAAAAGCAGCAAACTGAAACGAAGGTGCCTCTCTATCCTTGCATCCTTTTTAGTGTATCTACACACATTATTAGTCTTCGCTGTACGATAAACTCTTGCTTTTAGAATTAATATGCAATAGTTTACCGTTATCTAGCATTAGAGCTGCAGATCATAAATTATTATTTTGTAGTCTTCCAAATGCCACCCATTTTTTACAGGATTAAGCTTTTTGTTTTAGTATTTTTAAAGACCGTTAAACATTTTGAGAATTGCAGAAATAATATCCTTTACATCTTAATTATGACTGATTCAATACATGGAAACAAAAGAAGATTCCTCTCTAGTTTCCAGTGATTCTCCTTAAAATTTGTAGCAGCATTACAGAATTATTTTTTATCATATTGCTGGCCATGCCTTTTTTGGATATAACATCTGAGCCAGTTTATTCAGTACTGTGCTATCTTGGAAGTGGCAGGTAAATACATGAATTAATTCTGTGGGCAGCAAAAAAAATGCTTTCTTCCATTGTTAAAGTCATCTGTACCTAAGGTAGGGTGATTCTGGTAAGAATATTTCTAGCTAGGTCTGCTCAAATTTAGTAAATATAAAAACTTAGCCTCGGTTTGTTTCTTATTGTTCTCCAGTCACGTGAGTTAGAGATTTCTGTTTATTGGCGTGATTGGAGATCTTTGTGTGCCGTGAAATTTCTGAGGTTAGAAGACTTCTTGGATAATCAACGACATGGAATGTGTCTCTATCTTGAACCTCAGGGTACTTTGTTTGCAGAGGTAAGGGCAAATACTTTTAGTAAACATTTTAAGCCTTGTGAAGTCCTGTTTCCAAAAAGTATTAGTCTGAATTCTAATACCTATTGCCTGAATTGCAGGTTACATTTTTTAATCCTGTTATTGAAAGAAGACCAAAACTTCAGAGACAAAAAAAAATTTTCTCCAAGCAACAAGGTGAGGGGGGTCGTTTTATAGCTTTAGCACTTGGTCCTAGAATTCATAAAAATTGATGCTTATGTCAACATTTCATTAAAGATAATTCTTCATAATTTGTCAGCAAGACTTTAATAAGAAAAAAAAAAAGGAAATATAACATCCACCACAAGTAATAAACTAATGAATATATGAATTCTCATTTAGTTATAGCTTTTGGTGATAAATAAAGAAATTACTTAGGCTTTGTTTTCTTTATCCACAGGCAAAACATTTCTCAGAGCTCCGCAAATGAATATTAACATTGCCACTTGGGGAAGGTTGGTGAGAAGAGCTATTCCAACAGTAAATCATACCGGGACCTTCAGCCCTCAAGCCTCTGTGCCTGCTACAGTATCAGTAGGTGATGCTCACATTTCTGGATTAGGCTCACCAACTAGGTAAGTGAATGGCTAAAATGGACAAATTAACATGTTAAAATTCCTGTGAAACATTTGCAGCATAAAAAGAATTAGATGCTTATCACTAGAATTTGTTTATTTTTTAAATTAAATTATTGTGCAGAATTCTGCTCATATGGCCAACAGGGTCATGGTGAACTTTTTTTTTCAAGTGATTCCCCTGTAGGTAAATTGGTGTTTGAACTTGACTCTGAACCCGTCTGTCCTCCACGTGTATCTTCTCTTGGAGAAATCAGTGAACCTTCACCTGAACCGAAGTCTCCACCTACCCCCACTCAGGCAAGGCGCTCCTCATTTAGAATTCTATTGCAGTTTCTTTGCTTGATTGTTGTGAGCTGCAATTCAGTAAATTGTTTGCATTGTTGTTTTAAAAATGTTTCATTTACTATGTGATTTTTAAAAATGCCACCTTAAAATGAATATGATGGGTGAATGTTCCTTCTGTGGTGATTTTGAGCAATGTTTTTAGAGGGTGGGATGTTGGATGAAGACTGGTGAGCTCCATGCTCAAGACCCTTTGTTGTTGTCCATTGAACTCAGACAGACAGAAATTAATTTCAGTCATTGATACAATAAATGAAATGAACAACACAAAGCTGTCCCTCAAGAACAAGAACTGTAAGCAACCAATTGTGGGTAAATTTTACATATAACGCAGAATTTTATTTTAGAGAAGTAAATTTATATTTCTTATTTATCAGATAAGTGCAGATAAAGGCTATCAGAGTACCCCAAAAATTAAAATAAAAAGATGTAATCAGCTCATGATTAATACCCCAATAGAACTGTCAGTACAGAAAAGCATGAGCTGTTGTTTCTGTGGCACCCATGTCATAAGGCAATATTGGGTTTCATATGGGGTTTTCCTATATTTCCCTTTCAGGACAGCTCTGAGGAGCTCTTTGTATTTTGCACAAAAGCTGATCATTTTCTCTCTGCCAAATCTATTTCATGGATTTGGTATAGAGAGGATGAAATTAATAAAGGTCTCCAAGTAAGCCACATTGAGCTCTCAAAGAAAAAGCAAGAATATACATAAATTAAATAAATTTATGCGTTTGGTATTTTAAAAATGTAATCATGAAGCTGTTGTTTCCTTTAAATGACTGCTTAAATAATTGCTTTTGCACTGTTTCCTTCCCTCATAATTTAGTTGGTTGCTTGATTAAATTTGTAGTGTGTGTGTATTCACTTCATAATGAAGACCTTTTAAAATCTAGTCAGATAAAAATAGATGCCAGCCATATTTTGGGGTCATATATGCTTGGAAGAATGCTCCAAAATTTGGGGAACAGCACTCAGATGTTTGGGTGCATATTTTTGTGGTGGTGCAGATATAGAAAGAGAGTCTAGTCTCCCATAAGAGTGTGCATAATATTTTAAAAGGTGGCCTAAAGGAGGCTTATAAAGAACAACATGCCCAGTCATTCATAGCTAGCAATGTTCTTTCAATATATGGCTATAAATTGAACATTTCATAATGGAGAAATATTTCATAGTTTTTCTTCCTTGCATGTGAATAAGAGATAGATATAGATTTGATATAAATATGGACATAGATGTAGGTATGTTTGGGAAATTTGGGCTTTCTGGATTGCCTTTAATTTTTCCTGTTTCAGGGTCTTGTTAACTTTCTAAGTTTTATAGAAGTGTAGAAATGTAGCAAAAGTGTTTTTAATAGAGGATTTTTTAAATTATGGCTTTGAAAACTACCACTAATTTCTTAAATTAAGTATACTTATGGTATATTTTTGAATCTTCTTTCTTTTTTATTTGTTTCTCAAATTTTCACAGGATGTGGATACATTTGATTTTGAGAATGACAAAAATAATTTTGTTCCAAAATTTCAACCAGAAATTATTTGTGAGACACAGATTTCAAATTCTGACACTGAGTATAAACAAGTACCTGAAGATAGAAGGTAAGCTGTTGTGTTATTTTTATATGACTATATATGACTTCATGCTGAATAAGGCTATGCAAAAAATGTGCTTTGCAGATGCATTGATGGGAGCTTTCCCAGAGAATGAAAACTGCTTTGCTTTATTATTTCAAGGAGGGTTGGATTCTCATTTTTTTTTTAATTTGTGCATTTCAGAATACAACAGAGATTTCAGTTTAGTTTACAAGATTTCCGATGTTGTGCTGTTCTTGGTAGAGGACATTTTGGAAAGGTACCTGTGAAATTACGATTTTGTGTATTTGACATACTTACTTCTGTATCTGCATAGCTATACTTGAGGCTCACTTGATTTTAGTATGTTTAGAGAATCTGTGTGTGAATTTGCGTCCACTTAAAAATGTTTATAAATCTAAAGGAAACATTAAACCAATAATATTTTATAAACAATAAAAACACTGTTTTGTATTTCAGGTCCTATTGGCTGAGTATAAAAATACTAATGAAATGTTTGCTATTAAAGCCTTAAAAAAAGGAGACATTGTTGCTCGAGATGAAGTGGACAGGTTAGTATAAAGGGGAATAATAGTTAAATAGGAATGTGTTTTTAATTGTCTCTATTGTTTTTTAAGTTGTCCAGAAACAAGCTGGAATTGGGGTGACAATATATAAAGTTAAATTTATAAAGCGACATATGATAAGAAAATATTTCCTACTTTCAAAAATTTTCCTGCGGAGTTGAATACTTCAATTAAAAATATTGACCCAGTTTGTGACCATTATGAAAAAGACATCCTGAGATTCATTATAAAGGAATACAGGTAGTCCTCAATGTACAACAGTTTGTTTAGTGACCGTTCAAAGTTATAACGGCACTGAAAAAAATGACATATGTTTTTCACACTTAATGACCGTTGCAGCATCTCCATAGTCACATGTGATCAAAATTCAAATGCTTGGCAACTGATTCATATTTATAACAGTTGCAATGTCCCAGGATAATGTGATCCCCTTTTGTAACCTTCTTACAAGCAAAGTCAGTGGGGAAGCCAGATTCATTTAACAACAGTGTTACTAATTTAATAACTGCAATGATTCACTTAACAACTGTGGCACATAAAATGGGACAAAATTCACTTCAAACATTTCACTAAGCAACAGAAATTTGGAACTCAGTTGTGGTTGTGAGAACTGCTTGTACCATTTCATCAACATTATAAAGCACATTTGGAATGCAGTTTTATATACAACTTTAGTCATCACACATCTAAAAAATACTGCAGAATGAAATAAATTGTAGAAAAGAATAAAATAATTTGAGTAAATAGAATAATTTACTATGGTGTTTAGGTTTCATTAGATGATAAAAATTCAAATATATAAACGCACAATTGAGTTAAATAGAAATTAGTGTGCTGTGAGAACAAAGAATTTTCTCTTATTACAATGAAGCTGAATGATCAGATAAGAGGATAAGTGCTAATATAGGATTGGTTGTTAGAAGATTTGCTGATAATCACCAATTTGGACAGTGTTAAAAGCAAGGGAATTCAGAATAGAGAAGATTAATGACTGCAAAAGATGACAACTTTGTATTATATCTAATATTAGAACCAATGGGATTTGCATTCTGGCCGTCTATGAATGAAAAGAAACATGCTGGTCAATTGGTCGTCACTGGTTCCTTTTACTACAGGAGTGGCTAAACAAACACGTTGGATGACTTTATGAAACAAGCACTAAAGCTGATGTTATTTGTAGATCCAGCTCCTTTTATATTATCAGGAGGATCTAATAATACTTTTTTTTACAAACAAGTTCAGAAAATCTAACATGGGGTAAATACTTTTTCATAGAATTATAGGGTGTATATATTTTTTTCTTTTACATGGTGTGAACCTTGAATCCATTATTTGTAAACCATACATATTAGAAAATATATCTGACAGAATCTAATTACAAACAACTCTAGGATGAGAGTGTAAAGTAAACTAAGCATGTGTCAACAGGAAATCTGTTATTGTATTAACAGCTGTTTACCTCTTTTTCTCAGTATGTGCAACATGAGTGTATATCCTCTTCCAGGAACACAAACATAACATTTGTTTGTATCACACTGGAAATTCTACGAGCCTGAGTGCTGTTTTCTATAAATTATTTATATGTTTTCATATTGAATGTAATGTGATGCAATGTAGTATAGCATAATATATAAATATAATAATATACTATGATACAATATATACTATACTGTATATCATATAATACATATATAACATAGTATGTAATATATGATATGATATATAAATATAATATATTCAAGGAGCCTATGCTAAACTTCCATACTTACTTTTCGAGTATCTTTCTTCCCAACAGTTATAATTTTTTTTATTTACCTGGGGATCAGCACTTAAAAACATTAGATGTATAATTGTTATATAATAAGGAATAAGCCTTTAAGGGTTGTTTTTTTAAAATCTTTTATATCACATTACATTAATTGATCTTGTGGACTTTTTTTTTCTTTTAACTTCTTTTTCTGATACGCTAACGATTAAATAAATCACATTACTTTTTTTTCTATCTTTTGGCTTTCAGTCTCATGTGTGAAAAGCGAATTTTCGAAACTGTGAACAGTGTAAGACACCCGTTTTTGGTGAACCTCTTCGCCTGCTTTCAAACCAAAGATCATGTGTGCTTTGTAATGGAATACGCTGCTGGTGGGGATCTCATGATGCACATACACACTGATGTCTTTTCTGAACCAAGAGCAGTGTAAGCTTTCAGCCTTCCTATCATCTCCAATATCTTGTAAATGAATAGATTTTTGGAACTTGGCTGTTGAGAATACCGAGAACGTGACTTCTGATTTCTTGCTTAACTGCGTTTAGATTAGAAGATACCTCACTCTTCAGAATTTGGTTGAAGATAGTAGTGATTGTGTGTAACTTTGATGAAGATATCTCATTCATAATTACAGTGAGAAATACTCTTTGAGTTAGATATTTTAATATTTTTACTAGTTTAATGTTTTTTACTGTTTTTATTGTTTTAAAATGTTTGCAATATATGTTTTAAATTTTGAGCTGTCCAGAGCTGTTTGCTGAACTGGGCAGCTGTAGAAATTAAATACAGATATTCCTCGACTTACAACAGTTCATTTAATGACTGCTCAAAGTTAACAATGGCACTCAAAAAAGCAACTGATGACCATTTTTAACACTCATGGTGACGTGGTCAAAATTCAAATGCTTGGCAATTGGCTGGTATTTATGATAGTTGCAGCATCCCAAATTCATGTGATCCCTTTTTGGGATGCTCTGACCAGCAAAATCAGTATAACAACTGTATTACCAGCTTAACAACTCTGGAAAGAAAGGTTGTAAAATGGCACAACATTCACTTAACAATCGTCTTGCTTAGCAACAGAAATTTTGAATTCAAATGTGATCTTAAGTTGAGGACCACCTGAAAATAATTAAATACATGTACCCTTGTTAGATTAACATGTATGTGTAATGACATGGTGTTACATAGAAAACCAATGTCATAAACTTTCAAGTGCTATGTCTGATCAGATAATTCCAAGTAAACACATGTAAAATGAATTAGGACTTTGCTCATTAATTTTACTTCCAGGACTCTACCCGTAATAAATTGTCCTCTACAGTTCCCATTGTGCAAGGTGTTTAACTGTTGTATTTTGCTTTTGCTTTTTTTTTAAAAAAAATAACCAACTTGACTACCCACTAGATTAGGCAGTATTATCTGGCGAAGTTAACATGATTCTTGGGGCATTAAGCCTGAACAAAAGTGAACTTCTTAGTTCCTGGAAAATAATAACTGCTGACAGTTCCCTTTGGTGGTGACAGTTTTCTAGAGCTTAAAAAACAAATAGCTGCCGCACAGGGTTAGAAATCAGATTTTAAGCTTATGGGATCTGTTTTGTCCTCTGCCAGAATCCTTAAATCCACCCATCGGAGCAGTCTTTTAAAAACCCTAAATTTTCATGACAAGTGAAGTGGAACATTGGACTTACAATGCAAGTTCCTTTTCTTTGGTTGAGAGAAGGGGTCTGAAATCTGGGTGGCTCCTGCTACATTCTCTGATTGGCAAGACTGAAAGTTTAGTAACAATCCCTAGAATGAGAAAGAGAACTCTTTGCCATATTTTTTTTTGGATATTTAAAAAAAAACATTTTATACTCCAAATGAAATTCAAGAGGAAAAGAATGACAGAAGAGAAGAAATCATTAAAAAACTAGGCGTTCTCCATGGTAAAACATCAACAGGAAAGTAAAAATAATCTCCGTCCAATATAGAGAAGGAACTTGAGCAATCAAGTGCTCTATTTTTTGCAGTTGAATATTGAAATATGGACATTTAGAGTACACTATCTGTAAACAAATGAAAGCATAGCATCTCTAGTGCACAACAAGCTTTTTAAGCAGTATTTTGAGAGTTATGTTTGTTTATTTATTTACATATATTGGCTGCCCACCTCCAATAAACTGAGCAGCATACAAAACTAATAAAACAGCTAAGATATTAAATCAACAGGTAGCGCAGACTTACATGTCCTAATAACATAAGCCACAAAACAGAAAGTGGCCCTTGAGCAAATAATAAACTTCAACCTTAGGAAAGAAGGTGCCATCCTTATCTCTGTTCCAGAGGCTGAGGGCTGCAAGAGGGAAGAAAGGCATACCTTCCTAGATCCCCACAAAATATCAGTTTTAATGAAGAGAACCTGAAATATGCTCATTCTGCTGGAAATACTGGTTGGGCAGAAAAGAGATAAATGGTCCCTCAGATGTTCAGGCCCTATGCCATACAGGACCTTATAGGTATTTAGCAGTGCCTTGAATTGCACTCAGAAGGCAACCAGTGTAGCTCACGTAGAAGTGGTGACACATGGACGCACCAAGAGACGCCCGTTACTGCTCACACTGTTACATTTGGAACCAGCCGTGCTCTTCAAGTGGATGTTGTGTCCTAATAGCATAGAATTCTAGTCCTAACTTAGTCACAAAGCCAGTTGAGTGACCTTAGGCCAGTCATGCTTTCTCAGGCTTTGGAAGCAGGCAATGGCAAATCACTTCTGAAATTTTTGCCAAGAAAACTGCAGGGACTTGTCCAGACAGTTGCCAGGAATCAACACTGACTCAAAGGCACGAAAGAAAGAGAAAGAAAGAAAGAGTTATTGTATATTTTGTTGTATGTGTATACTATGTATATACATATAATGACAATAAAGTATTATTAAAATAAATAGCAAGACAATAACCTGCAGAAATACCAGATTCCATTGCAAGAATCTGTTGTGATGCTTCCTCATTTACCAGGTTTTAATCCCTCGTACCACAAAGGACAGGCCATCTTTCTTTAGGTCTTCTATTAATAGAAGAAGGAATTTTTTATTTTCTTGAGAAATATATCAAGCTATACTGCTAACAAAAAAAGTCCCATAGAAGATCTTAAGAACCAAGATGACTCCAGGGAATGTAAATGTTTTTGCTTTAAAGGGTTGCTTGTATCAAGCCCTGATAAGTTAGCCTCCTACTTCTTGGAACATAACAGAATCATCTTGCTATGAAAGGGATTGTCTTCTCCTTGCCCTCAGATCATATTAAAATAGCTTCCTGATGCTCAGCAACTGGGTGTTTTTCAACTTCTCCAAAAGGGGAGAAAGGCAAATTAGTCCTACATTTGAACTTTACAGTCCATATTATATATTTTTACTTTTTATATTGAGTGCATTTGCTCCCCAAATACAGGCCGCAGAGTATTGGAACTAGCATTACTTCTGTCAAAGTCAGAAGCCTCTCTTGACAAGCTGAAAAAGCTTGCAGAGAATTAAGCATTGCTCTTTTGGGAATTTCTGGAAACTATTATGCCACAGTCCTGGTGAAATTCTGGGAAAAGTAAAAACAGCCACACCATCATATTTACTGTAGCTCAAGAACATAATGCCAGAACTCTACTGGATCTTCTGCCAAGGGATCCTGGAAGACAAGGAGGCAATTCCTTTCGATAAGAATCAGGATAGGACCAGGAGCACAAATTTTGTGTCCAAAATTTCCCCACAGCAAGTATAATGGAAGTGTGCCCCTGTTGACAGACAGCATTTCCTTGCATGGGAATCTCCTGAGTTTGGAAGGATGGCTACATTGATGGATTCTCCAAAGAAGCCTGAAGCATAGAAGATTTGCTCCATTTTATGGCTGCTCCTTCATCTTTTGAGCACTCGGAGTCGGAGGGAAAAGATTCCTGCTCTACTCTCACATGGATGTTGTGATTTGGGTCTGAAATGTTATTCTTTGCAATAGTGTAAATAAATGTGCAAAATTGATGAGTACTGAAACATTGTATTTCTCTCCAAACAGATTTTATGCTGCATGTGTAGTTCTTGGTCTGCAATATTTACATGAGCACAGGATAGTTTACAGGTAAGTATTTCAAAAATGTAGTGTTCTGTTTCATTTTATGTTCTGCTATGTTTGTGAACCCTGGCTTAAATGCTCCTGTCATTATAATTAATAAAAATGTTCTTTTTTTCTAGAAGAAATTAATGCTATTGGATGTTTGTACATTATTATGTTTTGTTCAGATTGAAAAAAGGAAACATTAACAGTTAGTAAATATTTGCAAGTGGTACTCACTCTAAAATAGCCTTGGGTAACTTCCAAATGTGTAGACTTTAATTACAGTCAATGTGGCTATTGCTGAGAATTCTGCAATTCTCCATTCCATAGGTCATGGAACCCAGCTCGGGGAAGGCAGCTCTATAGCTTAGCAATTACATAGTTGGGTTGTTGCTTTAGTTGTTTTACTTTTTAAAAAAAAATATTTCTTTCGTAGAGATCTAAAGCTGGATAATCTGTTGCTGGATACTGAAGGCTTTGTTAAAATAGCTGACTTTGGTCTCTGCAAGGAAGGTAAATTTTGTTTTGTTTTTAAGTGGCTGATAATACTTACTTCTGCTGGGTATGTTGTGGTGATTGCAAATAGCAACTTTTCCCACCAGCAGGAGAATAATTAAGAAAGGAATGTGTTACAGTAATTCAGGCCAGGAATTCTGTTGCTAAGTGATGCAGTCACAAAGCATGATGTCATGTGACTCCATTGTTTTATGACACCAATTGCAGCAGCGCCAGTTGCTGCTGTTAAGGGACGACCATGCGACAGTTCGGTGTGATGTCACTTGACTGACATTTTCAATCTCCTGATGACTTTCCTCTTGAGTTAGCCTGTTGGAAACCAGCAGTGAAGCAGCAAATGGCGATCACATGGGCTTCTGCCAAAGCTGCAGTTAGGAGGATCAGTTGTACGTCTCCTTATTCAGTGCCTTCATAACTTTGAATGGTCGCTGAACAAGTGGTTGGGTTGTTAAAAATGAGGATTACCTGTATTTATGATAGGTGTGCTCTGCAAATGTGCAGAATGAAGATGTTTTATAAAAGCCTACACCTCGCTTTATGTGTCCTTGATCTGGTAATTGCTACGTTAATATGAGCAAGCTACAATCTCCATAGCAGGAAAAGTAGTGTCCATAGAAAGGCTTTGTGAATAGTGGCATCGGCTGTGCAATATTAAAGCTTTAATCTTAAGAAAAATGTGCCTTGATCATAAGTGGAGGCTTTTTTGTTTGTCCTCTAGTTTCCTCTGCTCTATTCTTCAGAGCACTGTTTCAGCAGCTTTCAGTATGATTCAGGAAACTGAGAGTTATAAATAGAAGTCCCTTAAATTTAGCAGTACCTCCTCAAAGTTACTTGTATATCTATAACATTCTACTGTATCAAATATTATCTTATTCCTACAATAGAGATGGTGGAAAAACAAGGCACAATTCAAATACATTATTTAAAAATCTCTTTGTAAACTATTGGTTCAGATATTAAATTCAAAGGAAGTTTAGTTAAATTTTTGAATTCAGATTTGGGTTCAAATTGTCTTAATAATTCAGAACCAACCAAAACGGTATCTTATTGTCAGAACTACAAGCAGCCCCAGTTGCCACTTTCTTTATTTAGGATTCTTGCACTGCAAGGGGACAATAAAAAAATATTTGGGGTACTATGAGAAACTAGTTCAGTGATTTTAGATGAAGAACTTGTATGACTGCATATTTATAAATACCATTTTACCAACTGAATTAAAACATGAATTTGGTCATTTAAAAAAAAAACAGATTTGAAAACCAGGTGTAATCCCGACTCAACACTTTGAATTGAAATATTAAATTGACTTCATTAAACATATATACATCAAAATGATTTGAGTGTTTAAATGGAATTGACAACATAAATCAAATTTGATTCAGTCTGTACAACATATATATGTGTGTGCATGCGTGCGTGCATATGTAAATCTTTGTATAATTTGTGTAACCATTGCAGGAATGGGATTTGGTGACAGAACAAGTACATTCTGTGGCACTCCAGAATTTCTTGCTCCGGAAGTATTGACAGAAACATCTTATACAAGAGCTGTAGATTGGTGGGGTCTTGGTGTACTCATCTATGAAATGCTGGTTGGTGAGGTAAGTTTCACAAAAAATATGGAGGTTAATAAACATGTTGTTCTGTAAATGTAGAATGTCCTTTTCAGAGTACAATTCTCCTTATGTCTGAACACATGGTGGTGGCAGATATTCTGCAAGTTTGGCCCTGGTCTCCCCCATTTGAGCATTCCTCAAGTCAATGCCTTAATGGAATTGACGTTTCATCCTCTTTTCAGTACTGGTTTACTTTAAGTTTGATTTAATAATGTTGTTTGGGGACAAGAGAAAATGAGAGATCAGATAAACATTTGCTTGATGCTACATGTATTATGTTAATACCTTAAAAATGACTTTGAATTACCATTCCTAAGAAATTTTTTTTTCCAGTCTCCTTTCCCAGGAGATGATGAAGAAGAAGTTTTTGACAGTATTGTAAATGATGAAGTAAGGTACCCTCGATTCCTGACTACAGAAGCTATCTCAATAATGAGAAGGGTAAGACTGTATTTCTGAAATAGATATTGTAACATGAAAATATGTTTTACTGACACTAATAACAGCATATCTTGTCCCAGCGCCATTAAATAGAAATGCTGAAATTAAAGTGCCTTTAATTTAATGGCTGGCATGATACAACTGAGAACTTAGGACATTCCCCTTCCCTTTATCAATGGACTTTGGAGAAGGTACTATTATGCAAGTAGAAATGCAACCAGAGGCTTGCTGATGGTAAAGACTAAACCTTGAATGCTTACAAAATAGAAAATTAGATTTCTAATTAAATGCATGAGGGCAAATGAACCTGGAAAACTTAACGAGCAAATTAACTGGCCTTATTCTGTTTAGCTTGCTTAAGCAGTATTTATAAATTGAAGGAGCTTCAGGACAATGTTTCTTATTGTCTAATTGGGTAACCCTAGTTCACTATTCTGGTAAACTTCAAATGTACAAACAAAAGAAATGATAATTTAAAAAAAACTTGATTTGACTACTTTTTTCAGAGAAAACAGCTTCTGTTTCCTGTCTTTGTCTAAAACTTAGTATCTCTATCCAGACTATGATTCTGTACTTGATTTGTTTGGAATAGCATCATAATATACATAGAAAAGAGTGGCCTGACTTCATTCCTGACATTGTTTTTAGCTTCTGAGGAGAAATCCAGAGCGTCGCCTTGGTGCTGGCGAAAAAGATGCTGAAGATGTCAAAAAGCATCACTTTTTTCGGGTGAGTGCCGTCTCTCAAGCATGGTTACAATGTAACAATAGCCAGAAGCATAACACTTAACTGGTGCTTTTTTTACAGTTAATTGACTGGAATGCGTTGCTCGCCAAGAAAGTGAAGCCCCCTTTTGTCCCAGTCATAAGAGGAAGAGAAGATGTCAGCAATTTTGATGATGAATTTACCTCAGAAGCGCCTATTCTCACTCCACCTCGGGAGCCTCGGATACTTTTGGAAGATCAGCAGGAAATGTTCAGGGATTTCGACTACATTGCTGATTGGTGTTAATCTTTTAGTCACTGTGAAAATTCCAGCTGATTTTCTCCCCAGGACAACTTTCTCCAATCACCCTAAGAAGACCATTCTTTGGCTCACTCCCTCTCTGCTGCCTGTAGCTTCTGATTTTTAAATCATATGAAGATTTTAAACAGTACTGTTTTTAATACAGAGGAGGCATGGCCTCTCTTTTGTATATCCTTTTTTGTTACTTTCTAACCTTGAGCACTGGAAAGCAATTTTGTGCAGCTCTTGAAGCTGATATGGTGGGTGCGGGCTGTTTTCTACATTCACACGGGCACCCTTGTACTTGTATCTTTATTCTTCCAGAGAAGAAAGCATCACAAAACACCTGCTTTACAAAGTGGGACCACAAACAGATAACTAAGCTAGACCGATCACCTGCCCAAGTTTTAAAGAAAGAAAACAAAAGCTGTCGGTCCTTTTCAGGAGAATGAACGTCCCCCCAAATAGCGGAACTCAAAGACTGTCTAGCACACTAGTGACTTGATTTCTCAAAATAATGTGTATTACAAACTAATGCCTTGTTTAACAAACTCTATGGTATTTATTAGTGAGGAGATGCTTCAAAACCTTACCTATGTCAAAGCAATGTCAGTGCTTCCATTTGCAGGAAAAAAAAGACTGGTCCTAAAGGTTTTACCAAAGTCACTTGCTAAACAAATGTGTTTGCCTTTAAATCTTGTTAAACACTGTTCAGAAATAACCAGCAAATATGAAGAATGTAATGAATGTGTTTCTAGTCTTAATCAGGAATACTCCTAAATGTATGGATTTCCCTTAAATACGCAATCACTCTTTATATTTTTAAAGTTGTGTATTTTCCACATTAACTTTAATCATATTCTAGCAAATCAGTATATCCAGTTATCTCATTCATCATACATTTGCTGTTCAAAATGTTCAAAACATTCATGTTTAACGAATGAAGAAGTGTATTGTATACACCCAGTATACATGTATATTTGGAAACTATGTTTTGTTTAAATCATATAGATTGACTGTACACTTTTAGTGTTGTCCAGTGGCTGTTTGAATGTATTACTGAAATACAGATTTAATGGTGAAAACCCACTTGTATACATTTTTATGGCCACTGAATTCAATAATTGTAATTGGAAATGACTGAGAATAAGGGTAAAAGCAATATGTTTTAAGAGAATGTATAAATATTTTTGATAAAACTTGTATATTTTAAGTCTCTTAACACTATGCTGTACCTCAAAAGTTAAAATGTTTGACTAGATGCTGTGTGTTTGCTTTACAGACTTTAAAGTAGTTTTTGTTACATTCTGAAAGAACAAAATTATGTTTAAATCAGTGGAAAGCAACATTCCACTTTGTCAGCATATGTGTTTGTGATCAAATTCATTTCCTAACACCAGAAGATCAAGAATAAGCATAAAGTTTTTAATTAGACTTACTATTCAATCTGGAATGTGGTTCAGCATCAATAAATCATATACAGGGCAGATTTTGCAAGAAAGTAGAGTAATACCAACATGGGGTTTGTGTGGGGGTGCTTGGGGAGGTATTTTTTTCATAATCTATTCCATCACCCCATTCATAAAATATTTTGTTTCACTATGATACCTGGGGACTCTAATTGTATTTTATAAACTTACAAGAATATAAGGAATAAGAAGGTTGCCAGAATAACATGTGTAAATTCCTTCATAAGGAAGATACTTTTTTTATAAAAATCATGAATATTACTAAGTTGCAGTTTTTAAAAAAAAATGCACTATCATTTTTCAGTATACTTAGTTTTTTTTTAAATTCAAATGGCTACATCTTAATTAAACAAAACACTAAATATTGAGGTACAATCTGCCAACCCCCTTTCTTCCTTATTATTTCTATAAACAGCTAGGTCCCTGGTAGGTGCTTCAAATTTAAAATCCTATGGAAGAAACTTTTTGTAAGTATAAATTGTACAGAAATGTTTGTAATCTTGAATTTCTGAAAATCACATTAGAGGCAGGGTATTTTCAATTAAGCTGAATGAAAAGCACTAATTTTATCTACTTTTGAAAAATAGGCAAATTAAGTTTTAAACTCTAGATTGTAAATATATTTTGCTATACATATGTGGCTGCTGAAGCACTTTGTAAAAAAAAAATTAGGATATTTTAGAATGGTACACTATGCATTTAAATGAAATGTGCCTTTAACAGTAATACTATAAACTCTCTGCAATTAATACTCAAAATTTAAATAGTGAAATTTGTATAGGAAAAAAAATACTGATTTGATTATAATCTTCTGTTTGATCGTTAGATAAATGATGTCTTTGGAACTTTGTGTGAATTACTTTTTCTTTCAGGGTGGATAAATATCTTTGTTTTTTAAACAATTAAGAAACCTCCCTTAGGTGCAGTCTTCTGATCAAAACAGTTTATAGAGCTGCTTAGGAAATTCCTTAATGGTTCACTTGGGAAACTGATTCTTTGTTTGAAACTTCTGTGCAGTATTCAGTGGGTAAATTGGAAGCTAAACTAATATTTTTCAGCATATGTTTTCAACCAGAATGTGTATCCCTCCCACACAGGCTGAAATTAAACTTCACACTAAGCTCTGTTTTATACTAATTACAATAGCCTAAGTCGCCACACTGCTATGACAAGGGCCACATAATCCAGTAAGCCCAAACTGCATTTATAAATAGCACGTTTACATTACACATTACAATTCATGGGATAGGAAAGGGGTCCTAGGGCCTGCATTGAAAGCTTGGGAGGACTTGGGTTGTTACAAAGGGTGGCCAAAATTGGCCCTAAAATCTCAGCTTTCATCTCTATCTGTTATTTCTTCACAAAGAGTTTTTAAAGCTGCTTCTTTCTCATGTACAAAATGAAATGATTCTTTCCTGATGCATTGTCTCATTGTACCCAAGAGAGAAGCAATTGAAAATGATTGCGTAAAGTACACTTGGAGCCCTTCCAAAACATTCATTGAGAGAAGCCCTTAATTTACTAGTTAACTGAGATCAGCATGGATTTGTTTAAGAACACAAATTGCCAAGCAAACCTTGTAACTTTTTAAATTAAGTACAGCGGCATCTCAAGTCATGAATGTTTCTGTTCGCGACCAAATCGAGTGATGACCAAAAATTTGGGAAAATTGTTGCTTCTGGTTGCAAACAGATCCTCGGGTGCCAATCAAATACAGCTGCGCATTTTCCCTTCCGCACATGCACAGAATTGTAGGCATATGCACAGTCGGTCTCGCTTCTGGTCATGACCAAATCAGGTTGCAACCAAAGTCCTGGAACAGATTACAGTCATGACCCAAAGTTCCACTGTAATTTAATTGATGAGAAATCTATATTCATAATATACCTTATTTCTGGACAAAATACCCCATTAGATTCTGATCAGAAAGCTTATTTTTAGCTTGATATGACAATGATATAGGTGCGAAGCTGGCTTGACATATTCAGAATGGTTTGTTGGAGAGATGTATCAAATGAGTAGCCCAAAAGTTAATGTTGAAGCCTTCTCACTTTATTTTCTCATTAATGCCAGTATGTGAGAGGAATGGAAACCTCAAAGTTGTATGATACAGTTTTATGATATAGTTAAAGATCAAAATAACCTAGATTAATGGACTGAAAACGAAAATGAAATTGCATGCATGCAGAGTTTGTCACTTAGGAAACAAAAATCAAATGTACAGTCATAAAATGAAAATACCTGTCTTGGTAATCATTCTTAAGGAGAAGAAAATTCTGCACATGTCTAGTTCTGGGTGCTGCACTTTGAGACATCAGAACATGTTCAACTAAAATCAAGATAATCAACAGACTAGAAACCTGAGTCCTATGAAGGAAATTTTGACAACTGAAAATGTTGGGTTAAGAACAGGGGTGCCTACTCGTTTTAGCAAAGGGGGCCAAAGTCACAATATGTCATGTGATGTGATGACGGGAGTTTGACACCCCTGGGTTAGGATAATAAGACTGAAAATACAATAGCAATCTTCAAATACCTGAAAACATCAGAGAAGCCAGTCAGGGTCCATTGCAGGGATCTGCAACCTGTGGCTCTGGAGCCACATGTGGCTCTTTCAGCTTTCTGCTGCCGCTCCGTTGACTGGTCCCTCCCCTCCCCGTCACTCCTCACCTAGTCTGAAAAGGTAAAGGTGATGGAGACTCGCTCCATATTCCAGAGCAGGAGGTGACTGACTGGGTGGGAGTGAGTGATGTCGAGTTGGCCACGCCCACCCAGTCACACTTGTTAAATTGGTTCCCAGTGTTTTCTGTGGGAAACAGATCCAAATAGCTCTTTGAGTGTTTAAGATTGCAGGCCCTTGGTCTATTCTTTCCAGAAAACCAGATAAAGAAGTGAATATAAATAAGGCAGATCCTGATTGGATATGAGGAAAAAATAAGAGACATCAAACAGTGGACTATTCTTTTACTAATTTTGTTCAAGCAGAAGTTGAAAGAGGTTTAATTTTGATTTCCCTGCTAAGCAAAGGGCTGCCCAAATAACCCCAACATTAAAATATCGATGCTTTGTATAGTAAACATATCTTCATGCTGTTAAGCAATTAATATTTCAATAATCTCAAGATTCCAAAATGATTTAAGCCCAGCTTGGTTGTTGTTGTTTTAACTTTTTGGTTACTTCATCTTTTGTCTAAAGTTAATCCTATTTCCTATAGGTTTGGACCCATTACTACTTAAGACATGATTTTTAATCATTGGGTTTTTAAAAAGCCCTAGATAAAATTCATTTACTGGACTTACATATGAAAAGTCTGTCTGGTTAGATTTTGATAGTACTGCCTTCATGAATTACATTCAAGGTGGTTTATTGTAATAAGTTGGATTTCTGTGCCTGTAACTGCAAGCAAAGACTGATACAGCCATTTGATGGCAGTCAGACACTAATACAAAATAGGAGAGAGCTTGCCAGGACAATATCATCTTTTGATAACATTCCTTAACAAAATAATGCCAAATCTTAGACCCATGAAATTGTATAAATGCAAACCACTTTCATGAACAAAGAAATTACAGAAAGATATGAGCCTCCAGGATTGATTTTATTTTTTATATACATTGTAAATTTTTGTACTAAGCAGACTTACAATTATTTTTTTTAAATTATCGTGAGCCAGATCTTTCATGTTTTAGCTGTTGAAGCAGCAAATGACATCCCCCACTAAAGGAATGAACCTGATTTTCTATTTGGACAAGAGCTTCTAGTCACAAAGGATTCTACTTCTAAATTCACCTAAATGCTGCATAATCATTAAAGTATACATTTTCCCAGTTCCATCTCAATGGCCTGGAGGGACTATGGATCTCCACACACACACGCACACACTTTTCACACACAAACTCACACACATTCTACTGTTTTTTTTAACCTTCAGCTCTGCTAAAGAAAACAGTAATGGCAGCAGGGAACTGCTGGAATATCAAGTTGGAGAGAAACATTTGCACATGTAGGGAGTAGAACCTTGGATTTAGTTTCCTTCCTGTTCAACAATGATACTCAACTATTCTCAATGCCTTAGTCTACTTATTGTCCACTTATTTTTAACTAGACTATCATCATCACTGATCAAAAAAAAAATGTTCCTGGCTTTGTGAAGAGAAAAACGGTGATTGTCCCACTTCTATTCAAATCTCAGCAATCGAAAAATCTGCCTCTTATGACAGAGACCACGAACATAATGTGGTCAGATCATTTTTCCAAGTAGTCACGCAAGGTAATTAAGAGACATGCTCGTTTTATGGGACTTTAAATAGAATGAATCAAAGTATAAATTGGCTAAACTTTTCCTAAGGTGAATAGAAAATTTTCTACAATTATTATATGAACTATATTTTCTCTGAATTAAAACTTCCCATTATAATTAACTAATAGTCATCAAGAAACAATGTAAAATCAATGTACAGCATTTAATTCAGAAAACTGAACAACTTTAAAAGATTACATTTTCCACGTAGATATTTATTTAGGACAAAGTTACATACAGTAAACTTACAGGTCAGTACTGTTTTTTGGAAAACAGTTTATTCTGATTTGAAATATTTTTCCAAAATACATTTTACCAGATCTCTATGAAAGAAATCTAAATACACAGGATAGAAAATTAAATTTGCTGCAATGGTTGTTAAATACTTACATTCACTAATATATACATAAAAAAATGCCACAAAATTATTTTGTTTACATCTGGAATGTGTGCTCCATTTCATCCTATCAGTTTTTCCATCTCCTTTCACAAGTCCTGCAACTGAAGGCTTGACAGGACTGCTTTTATTATATGCTTAGTGCTTTTCTAAGTCAAAAATTATTTTGCAGGGCTTTGAAGTTTCACAACTGGGGCAGTTTGTCCACTGGGGTGTCAAATCTGAAATCTGCTGGGAAAAGGTCTGGAGCACGTGGATAAATCAGCCTATATGACTGCCTTATTGTAACATCGGCTACACCAGCAATGTCTCCAATTTCTGAAATAAAAAGCCAAGGTAAGCAAATTAGCACTTATTTGCCAGTTTCAATTCTCCAAATTCACAAATAATACTTACAAACTCCAAAATGAATTACATAATTTACATCTTGGGAGTTTAATCGCAATATTTAAATTCAGACACTTTTAAGGCTGATTTCAACTAACACAAACCAGATAAGGTATAAAGGAAGTGAGAAGGCTTTGCTACAAAAAGCAACAGTTCACAAATACCATTTACATTTATTTCCAATTCATTCTGGACTAACTTGAAGTGTCTGAATTAACTTCTACAACTCACAAGACAGTTTGATTTCTATCCTGAAGCACACTCAAGCTGTCATTACCTGGGTTTACTCATCAAAGAAAGCAAAAATATGGTTAATTTAATTTAATACAGCACACAGACTCTGTGGCATTTTCAGTAACCAGGGTTTAGTCTGCTCTGTAATAATTTGACAGCCTACTAAATTAGCCCAAAAGTAGAGCAGAAATTCAGGCACTGACTACTGGACATGTATTTCAAACAAAACAGAAGAGCCCTTATGCAAAGCAGAGTTTATGGCATCCGTGCCAATTCTTTCTCTTAAAAAAAACAAAACCCAAACCCACTTCTGACATGCATAAAACTTCTAGAAACATAAAGATATTACCTTTCTGTGTTCTCTTTTCAGCGGAGGCTTGTGAAGCCATATAAATAGCAGCAGCTGCAACTGAGATAGGACTCCTTCCAGGAACTAAATCTAATTCCACAGCTTTACGCGCAATGTGTGTTGCGGCCATCTGGACTTGCTTAGGGAGACCCAAGTTTGAACAAAATCTGGACATGAAATCTCCAGTAGTGATCAAATCCACACTTGTTTCTAAAGCTTTCAAGATGAGTTTGAAACACCGGCCTATTTCTTTTTTGGAAATTCTGGAAACAGCACATATTTCTAAAAGATAAAATAGTACATAGATCACAATGAATTTAGATTCAACACACCCAGTCACCCTATCAATTAAAGCTGCACAGTTCTTTCATTGTTGGTTACATTTTTATAGCAGATATAAAATTAATCGATGTAACTAATAAAGTGATATTATTTTGAGAGCTTAGCCATGCTTAATTGCTATATTTTTACACACACACACACATAGGGGCGCACACATGTTAAAAATCAGCAGTATTTTTTAAAAAATTAAAAGTGTTGCAAAAGATTATGGAAGTGAAAATACTTGCCTGGTTCAAAACAACAAAGAATAATGACAGCTTTTGGAATGGGGGAAATGAAAGTCTTCATTTCCTTGTATCAGTTTTTCTTTATTAATTTTCATTTTGAAAAGAATAAAAACCCTCAAAATGGAAAAAAAATGTAACCTTGAACTTTTCAAAGCTTAGAAAAATGCATTACAAAGCATAAGATACAAAAATGCATGGAAATTGTTAATTGCTTGGAGAGATGGTCTTCCAAATAAGAATCATGCAAGCTAACAATAGGCTTTGGTAGAACAAAGAAGTACTTTGGCATGCTCTTACTTATGTGTTTTTACACTTTAATGTCTTTTATGAATAGCTGGCCACTTTGGTACAGGTTTTATCCTTGACCAATAGTCAAACTAATAAATAATTGGACTGATTCATTCATTAATTGACTGATTGGCATAGTTAAAACTGGGAACCTTAACAGTTCTAGTACTCCATAGGCATGAAAGCCAATTGGCTGATGCTTGGGCCAATCTCTCTCTTCTAGTCAAGCCACCTCACAGAGTTGTTCTTATGGGGAAAACTAGGAAGACAGACCATTAGATAGATGCAGCTAAAATCTTGACTTATAACCATAATTGGGATCAGAATTTCCATTGTTAAGGAAGGAAACTGTTAAATGAGCAGCACTCAATTTTACAACTTTTTTGTCATGGTTGTTAAGATAACCACTGCAGTCATTAAGTAAATTGTTGTTATTAAGCTAACCCATTCAAAGTTACAACAGCCCTGAAAAAAGTGACTTATTGCCGTTTTTCACACTTAGAATCATTGCAGCATCCCCGTGCATTGCGCCATCAAATTTCAGATGCTTTAAAACCACCATGTCTTTGTGTGTCCTGGGTTATGTGTTCATCTTTTGCAACCTTCTGACAAGCAAAGTCCATGGGGGGAGGGGGGGAAGCCAGATTCACAACTAGTTACTACCTTAACAATTGCAGTGATTCACTGTGGTAAGAAAGATCGTAAAATGGGATCGTAAAACTTAACAACTGTCTTGCTAGAGGCAGTTTGGGGCTCAATGGTGGTCATAAGGCGAGGATTACCTGTAGAAGGCTCACTATATTTGCATTCAGAAGGAAAAAATGATACAGGTTGGGGGTCCTCTGTTGAAAAGCTATGTTGCCACCAACCCTCTTACCTTTAAATGTCCTAGGAACTCCCTCTTGTCTGCAAGCAATGTAGAGACAAGCTGATGCAATGGCATCGTTACTTCTCCCCTTCAGGCTCTTCTGCTCATACACTTGCTTAAATAAATTATTTGTTCGATCCTTCAAAGCAAGCAGACAAAATTCAATTAACTCCAGGTCGTTTAATTAGCAATAATATCAGAAAGGCTCCTGTTCATTATATTATGCTATATGAAGCCAGAAAAAGAAGACAAAGCATGACTTACAACTATATTGCGGGGCAGGTTGATTCTGTCGGCCATGCTAGCAATTTCCTTGAAGGCGTTCATCATTGCACGGTCAAAACTGCTCATGGTGCGACGATTTTGATACTTTGAATTCCCAAATTCGTCAAAACTAGCTGCGCCTGTCCCCTGCAGAAAAGGGGTTGAGGAACAGAACACATTTACATCCACACAAAATAGAGGTAGTAATGCATACCTACTGCAAGGTGAATTAGAAGACAACGCACCAACTAACTTAAATACCCTTTTTTTACTACTACCTAATAATGAGATTATCAGCAAAGCACAAGTGAAACAGAAATGAATATGTTATCTCAACATGGACTACAGAACAGACTTAAAATCTGGAAAGCACGTATTATGTAAGGGTAAAGTCCTTTATAATGTTCATTCTATTCATTTTCAAGAGCTATCCTTTCACAAGCAATTAGCACCTCCAATTTAGAAACCAGTTGCCTTTCTAGTTTGTAAAAAAGGTGAAATATTAATAAGGTCTAAGTAAATTCCACATAACAAAAAAAAAGGAACAGCTAAAATGGAATATAATCCCAGGGACTTCAGACTGATGTACAACTAAGTCATATATTAGCACAGCATCTAAAGCATGGACTGAATAAATTTCTGATATTAGAAAGGTAACTTCCATAAAAATCCCACCAAATGCTGAACAATTTTTTTTGCTTTGTGCATTCTCTTAAGATGGCATAATATTGATTTAGAACCAGAGAGAATCTCGATGACTTAAATATATTTAGGAGGTCATTGTTTCTTACTTCATCACTAGCCATTATTGTCGATGTACAATTCATATTAAAAGCACATCAAAAATGTAGAAATTTCAGAAGAAAGTCACCTATTTTCTCTGTCTTCCTGCTGGTCTTCTGCAACAGGCAAGCATGAACAATTATTAGCCTTCTCTATTAAACTCCACAGATGGGAACTATAAGCTTTGCCACTGATCAGCTCATTAAAAAAACCCATTTGGAACGGAGTACTTTTGGTTTAAATTATCTTATGTATGTCATTGTCTGACAGAAACCAGGAAGATAAGGAACCATACACATATATACATATGTTATTTCTATCTTTTCTTGAAAAAAAAAAAGATTAAATAAGTGTGGGGAGAAAAAGAGCCACCCTTCTGTTGCTTACAAAAATCTAACATTCCTTAAAACTGGACCCTGCACAATCCAGAAAATAAAAAGCAAAGAGTGAAAGTAGAGCTCTGGGCGGAGGAAGTATTTGAAAGAACAAACTGCCAGCACAAGAATGTTCCTCTCCTCCCTGCCTGATTCATACTGGCTGGGTCAACTGGAGTTGCAGTCCAAAAAAATGACAGAGAGCACCAGATGGAGAAACTCAGTGGCAAACGAGAGCTATCGAAGCAGGACCTCTGAGAAAGTGACAGGAAGCCTCTGGAACAGAAGCAGGAGGAATCCCTTCCATCACGACCCTTTCTTGCCCCAGACTCTTACAGCTCAGCTTATGGCTTCAATTTCAGTATCAACTAATGTTGTAGAATAAAACAACATTTAACATTCTCTTTCTTATCAATAAGACCATTCTATTTGTCAAACTACTGTCCCTTGCAAAAAAACAACAATTGCCTAATAGAGTAGCTGCTGATCGTATATATTTCACAATCTTGTAAAAGACTTTTATTTTTATACAATGTTCAATGTGTATGAGACAGACAAAATCGCTAACAGAGTAAGATCTTTACCAGGGCAACCAAAATATTATACAGAGTGTTACTCTAGTTCTCCAGAACTGTGTACCAAGCATTACTAAAAAAGAAAAGACAGGGAAAGTGGGGGGAATCAGGTATGTTCTTTGAAACACCATGCCTGAGGGAGAGCTTAGAAAATTGAAAAGCTGACATCCTCTTCAGGTGTACCTTGGTTGGTTGATTCTAAGAAAGGTACTACCCAGCTGTACCTTTTGGTGTCCATCCCCTCCCTTGAGATAAATACACTCACTTTTTTCCTTTTTATGTGATTATGGAATTACTGAGTATAGCCACACAGGTTAAATTGTACCCTAGAGCAGGGGTCCCCAACCACCGGGCCCCAGACCGGTACCGGTCCATGGATCATTTTGTACCAGGCCGCAAAGAATGAATAATCGTGATTAAAATATATATAAAAATATGTTTTTGCTTCCGGGTGTCTTATTTTGAAAGACAACCACTTCCGCCCTCGCCTAACTTTCACGCTAACTTCCACGCTAACTTCCGCGTCTAACTTCACGGACTGCATTGCTAAAACTAAGAAACCCTTTACTATTCGGGAAGAATTGATTTTGCTGGTCCTTGAAAAACTGTTTCTGCGTGAAACTGGTCCCTGGTACAAAAATGGTTGAGGATCACTGCCCTAGAGGAAGAAGATTCAATGCAATCTGAAAAAGAAAAAAATTAAAGACCACTCTCTGGCTACTAGATTAAGGAGGCTTAGTTCATTTTATACTCACTACACCATTAAAAATCACTCCCTAGTTTTGCTGAAATAAATGTTAACGTTTCTGTTTCTCTTCTCTACAAACCCTTGGAATCTGTTTGAATTCCATGGAAGGATAAAGAACTTTGAGAATGAGGGGCTGCAAACTCCAAAATACCCAACAATATTGTGACATTAAATTGTGGAAATTAACAGTGAAATGTCCAGTCCTAACACTGTAACCGCTTTTAGGCTTTCTTGAAAATATTAATAGCCCAATAAGCCAATCACCATTAATCCATTAATGAGCTGACGTTGAGGAAAGCATTTCCCAGAACAATGATATTAATTACAGTAAACTAGTACACATGTAAATGTTCGGTCTTTCTTAATAGCCAGGAAGAAGTAATTAGGAGTTCATCCTCCATTGATAGCATAATATATCAAGGCTAGCACACAATGTTTTATTGACTATGTCACTTAGATATAGATTCTGGCAAAAAAAAAAACCTGTGCTTCAGTAGAAGACCACTCTATTTGTATACAGGAGGATACAATGTGCATGCCTGTGCGAAACATGCAGTTCTCCAGTAAGGAGGGATACTGTGATAGCAGCAGGAAAAGAAAAGCCAACAAATAAGATTTATATCAGCCATCAGTTCAAAAGATTTTGACATAAATGTCAATAGTATCAATAAAACAATGTGTCAAACTGGAAGGGTTACTGGCACTTGAAAATGTATCAAACTTTATAACTCAGAGTACACATAAAAGAACAAAACTTCAAACAGGTTAAATGATAAAACAGCTGCTATGTATACTTTCAGTAAAGATAAGCTAAACCACACTTCCTTTAAATTTGAAATATAAACAATCCAACATCACAGACTTCTCAAATAATGAGAATGCCTAAACGTTTTGGTGTAAAGAGTTTAAGGAACAGGATTTCTTGAAAGACAGCAGAATCTTATCTGGCTGAGAGTCAAAGAGTGATGGCCAAAATGTCCACATCATGAAATAGAGCAGATTAAAGTTCAAATGATACACTTATCACTGATGGAAGGATAGCTAACCCAAGCATTTGGGGAGATCATTTTTACAGTTGGCCCACTGTAAATGTCTTGAAGTAAACATGGTTGTGGAGGCCACTAAGGGATAATATGAATGTAGTTGGTTACTTTCTTGCAGGTTATCAGGGGACTTGGGGGGGGGGGGGGGGAAGAGTTCAAGATATTATTGTCCGGGCAGGAAATAAAAAACATTAGGAGTAATGTTCAATTGCCACAAAATTCAAAAATATCATTCAGCAGGTTTATTATTAGGTTTTTATCCTTTTTATTTTTGTCTTTTTTATGACAATCAAGGGACAGTGAAGACTCCATTCAAAATTTCTTAAGCTCTAGAAGATTTCTCAGTGGGGTTTTGCACAGGTGCAGAAAATGATGTGTAAGGAAGACAGCTGCTACAAAAAGAATCTGAATTTTTAGAGTCTGGCCACATCTCTATGTACAAATTATGGAGTTCCTTTTTGAAGGTCATCTCATCTTTAGCCCAACAGTCCTCATGCACACTGATTTATCTGGGCAAAAGCATAATTTATCTTATCAAGCATTCGGTACCCCAAAAAGATTACTTAATCTTAACAATTCTTAAAAGCAAAGCATTCTAGCCACTCGTAATTCCTCAAATTGTCTTGGAAAGATGAAAACTTACAGTTTATAGTTCATCTACTGATTTACAATAGTTCTTCCTCTTACGGAAACTAATCCTGGAAGTTCTTGCAGTGAAAAATGTTGTAGATGTGTAAAGTATGCGAAGATGTTACTTTTGTCTCTACTTTGCAAACAAGATAAAAAAAGTAATACTTTGAAATTTCCACAGTGAAAAAAGACATTTCTTCATATGTGAAAGAATCTTAGTTTGATTATTAGCACCAGGAGAGTATCCAATTTGTAAAAATTAGGCCTGGACACACCAAAGATGAAGAAGTTTAAGAAAGCTAAATTTCTAACATAAATTTGTGAAAGAATTCAAAGTTAACAAAAACAAATGAACATTTTCTTTGCTTCCTACACTCCTCATATTGAGAGAAAAAGACTATCTAATACTGTTGAAGAAGTGAAAATAACAAGAGATTATCAAAACAAAAGCATTTCATCCTAGTACTAAGAAATTTGTCTTTAGCAGTATTTTTGTTAATGTAATATTATTTGAACATTGAAACATTCACTCATTGCAAGGTTAAACATTTATATATTACCTTGCCAATCATTGTAGTCAAATCTCCATCACTAAGGAGAGGATTCTGGGTATCTCCAACTCGAGATGGGTCTTTAGTTGCTTTGTCATTGCTGAACGTTCGCCATTCTGACCCTACATCTATTACTCTGTCACCTGAATGTGCAAAAAAACCAAAACACCCTATTATAGTTTATTCCTTTTGGAAAGTTGTTTACAAACACACTTCTTTCTGACTGGCATTTGTATCCCCAGAAAGCAATTAAAACAATAGCAAATTAAAAAATATGTGGGAGACTTCAGATGAAAAAGTTCCTGTGGAAAGGCCTATATAACTCTAACATTGGGATGCTTCATAAATAGTGACAGAACTTAAAGTCAATTGTATTTCAAAAATATTCATAGTGATGGCACTATACCCTTAGAAGTATCAAACTGTACCAGCTCAAGTATAGGCAGGAGCAATATAGGCACTACAATCATACAAGATGAAATATTTTTTCTAAGGGAAAAAAAATCAAATCTGTAAGCTCTGCTGTGTGTCACAGAATCAAATTTCCCTACTATTTGTGCCTGGTAGCATCCCTTCATACCTGGGCTCAGTGAAGGCAAGAGAAAGAACAGAGATGGTTAGACACATTTAGAACTGAATAGACAGATCATTGTGGCAAGTCTCATTTGAGTGATTGTAATTTCATACACACGACATTCATAGCAAGCAGAGCATTTTTAAATCAATTCTTGTTTTCAAGCATAATATGAAACAACATATTCAGCAACATATAATCAGTACTAATGTACTTACTAACTTCAGTTATGAAGAAGAAACCAGAAAAATATCATCACAATAAAGTTATAATTCATTTGCCTATTTGAGGTGTGAAAAACTTAGTTATATAAGTCTAGCACAGGAGTATCAAATTCAAGGCCCGAGGGGGCCTTGAACATATAGGTCCCATTCCAACATATAGGACTCATTTTAGGGTACATTTTCGCTAATCTCGAAGGGGGTAAGTACCATCTATAGAACATTTTATATGCATTTTCTTTGTATGCTGCTGATTTTGTTAATTTGTGACTTCTATTCCATAAAGTCTCCCAGTCTGATAACTTTATGTTATAACCAATATTTTGACTTCATGCAATCATACATCCTTTCACTACTTCTTCTTCTAAATCTACTTCTGGGTGATACTTGTAAATTTTGGTAATTTTTTTTTAATCTGGGCCTAATAAGATTTTGTCCAATTGTTGTGGTTTCAAGTATATTCCATACTTCTTTATGTCTTTTTTATGTCGGCTTTGTATCTGAAGATAAGCCCACCAGTCTACTCATAGCCCTTGTTCTTGGAGCTCCTGTATTGTTTTTAAGTTTCTGTGTGTATTCAATAAGTCTTTATACTTTAACATTTTGTTCAGGTCTAAATTATCCAGTTGTATATCAGCGAATCTCTAATCAGATGTCTGTGGAAATATTTTTGTTTGGTGGGTCCTGTGTCCCAAAGAAAGACATGCCATCCTCTCTCAAGATCATGACCTTCTTTTGTTAATATTCTTTTATTCTTTAAATTAATCCAATCTTTTAGCCAAATTAATGTTGCTGCACTATAATTCCCAGTTTGGCAATCCAAAGCCTCCTCTACTCTTCATATTTTGTAGTAATTTCATTTCTATTCTGGGTTTTTTACCCTATCAAATAAATTTTGTTGTCATTTTATTAAGATTATCAAAAAAGGTTTTTTCTAATTTAACTGGAATGGTTTGGAATAGATAAAGAAGTTTTGGTAATAGAGACATTTTTATGGCTGCTATTTTTCCTAGTAATGATAGTTGCATTTTCATCCATAATTCTAAGTCTTTTTTTGTTTGTTGTAATAGCTTATTATAATTATTCTCCTTTATCGCCTGACAGTGTGCTGTCAACCATATTCCCAGGAATTTAATTTTTCTTGTTGTTTGAAGTCTGAGTACTCTTTCTAATTCTATTGTTTGTAGATCTGTTAAATTTTTTGCTAAAAGTTTCATTTTCTGTCTATTAATTTTCAATCCTGCCACCGCTCCATATCTAATTCCTTAATTAATATTTGTCCTTTTTCTATTGGGTCTTCAATAATAAAAGCCATATGGTCTGCAAATGCTTGCAGTTTATATTCTTCATTTCTTGTTTTCAATCCTTTTATTTCAAGATTTTGCCTCACTCTTTCTAATTGTACTTCTAATGATAATATGAAGAGCAGAGGGGACAGCGGACAACCTTGTCAGACTCCTTTCTCTACATTTAAAGTTTGGGTATTATTATGATATTTGCTTTTTGTACCGAATAAATTGCCAATTAAGGTTGTCAAAAGCCTTTTGAGCATCCAAGAAAACAGGGGCTACCTGTTTCCCTGGGTGGGCTTCATAATATTCCAGACTATCCATTATTATTCTAAAATTGTTCCTAATTTGTCTATTTGGGAGAAATCCATTTTGGTCTAGATGTATGTAATCATTCAGAATTTTAGCAACCAGCATGTTCTTATGACAGCTGCAAACTCCCAGGAGCATTTGATTGCCATTTGCAATCTTCCCAGCTGGCCTCCAACAAGCAAAGTCAATAGGGGAAGCTAGATTTGCTTAAAGACCACTTAACTGCAGTGATTCTCCAACCGTGGCTAAAAAGTCAGAAAACTGGACACAACTTACTTAACCAGCTTGGTTAGCAATAGAAATTTTGGTCCCAATTGTGTTTATAAGTCAAGGTTTACTTGTATAAATTCTGTCTTATATTCCAGATTTTCTACTTTGTCATTAATCTGTTTTACAAATCCAGATACCTGTTTCACATCTCCAGACATTTGTTTTACAGAGCTTTCCTTCTCCTTAACTTCTCTGTCTGGCCTTTTATCTTTACAAGTCTTTGATCCATTCTTTTTTCAAAAGCTGTCAATTTAGCATTAACTGATTTAGTCAATTTAGTATCAAGTGATTCAGCTAACATACTGCCCAATTCCTCAACCATTTTCTTAAGTAAATCTGATATAATTCCTCTCTCTACTGATAGCTCTAGTAATCCACTCTTCCACAGCCCTGCAGTTTTTGCAGGCAGTTGCCATTATAATATTGTAATCCTAAAGTGAAAATATCTCAGTTGCAAGAGAAAGAATAAAAGGCAAGCTTTCTTTTTTAAATCTCATTTTGTCTTCCTATGCCCTTGATACTTTTATCTCAAATGATACTCTGTAATTAGAGTCACCATTGCAATCTTGTTCATGTTACTTTTATCTTTTGTTTTGTAAAATCCAACTATTGTCTACACTGTTTAAAAGTAAACGAAAAAAATCTCTCAAGAGTCCAGTTTCTTTATTTTAATTCTAATTTTAAAAAAAATCAAAATAACTATCCCCTTTATTTTAAATTATCTTACATTTACTCCTTGTTAAGTTTTTTGGCAAAAGTTTTTAAATCTTTAAATCCCTCCTTTATTTCCCTTTTTTAATCCAGAATGTTGAATCGTCAAATGAAATTCTCTTATCCTCAGAAAATCTCTCTTTAGGTATAAAAATTACCTCCAAGAGAGTTTAAATGATGCTTGTGCAAATTTTGTGTCCGTGTAGGCTACACTACAGCTGTGAACTTGATTGAAATCCTTCAACTCCCAGCCACTCAACTCACAACCTGACTGCAAAAACCTCAATTCCTGCAATCTATTCATGAGAAGCAGCTGTCTGGGGTGGGCCTCCTGGTAAGCATTTATGGTGGATCAGGGACAGCATTGCAGTGGAGATCAGTGGTCAGATAGCGAATTCTGCTGGTGCAACCTTTCTGGGTAAAGGCCGGATCATAAATAAGTTTCTTTGGCTTAGTATTTCTAACCCAATTTTTGTTGCCTGCTAGATGCTTCATGCTGCTTGTGTCAAAAGTACATTCAATAACTGATGGGTACGTATATAATAACTGACAAGTTTTTATTGTGTATGAGGTCTACATTAGTTTAGAATCTGAAGATCTTTGAGAAGTTTGACAAAAAGTATCGTCCGTGCTAATATTCCATTCATTAACTAGTGTACTTTGTTTTAACTTTGACTTGAAACTGTATTAGAAATCCCGTAACTGTGCTCAAACTAAAAACATTTAAAATTAAACTATAAAATAGAGTTTATATATGCAGAAATAGATTCACTGTCCTAACTTTTCTCATTATATATAAAATATTTCACACAAAATGTGAAGGCTGATGTATTGCTTATGAAGGGTATTCAGCTGCTGGCTTGTTATCAAGCCTGTGGAAAAAGGAAATAATCTGTAATTAGAAAAAAATCCAGATATAGTCATGATTTCATAAACTATAAATGTGCCAAATTACTGACATTATTAAGTGGAATTATCTTCCAAATCATGACTCAGAAAAGGCTTCCTCTAAAAAAGGGTTTGAAAGAGGTTTGAAAAAGACATAGAAATAACTGGACTCAAGTGCTTTGTCTTAACCTGTGTATTGCAGAAGACACCTACCAAGGCTACACACATAGAAAACAAGCAACAAGAACATCAAGAATTTTACTGGACTTTTCTGCCATGAATACAAGACAACAGTAATTCCACATAGCATCTTGTCACCCATACCAATTGGATTAATCTACAGCTATGAATATTGAAAATCAAATTTGAAAAATGTGTTGTATTGCTAAAATAACACCATGACTGAGATATGCCTACTTTTAAAGTACTAGTAACATCTAATTTGTTACAACTTGCTCTAGCTGAATCACTTGAACAAAATGAAAAATAACTTCTACAAAGTTTTATTGTACAGAATCATAATAAAGAAGGCCTTATAGAAACAGATACAGAGAGGCTGAACCATAATTGACAAGGCTGATAACAGGGGTTTTTAGGGATAACTAGTCAGCCATTATTCTTTGCCCTGTGTGCTAGGTTTAACTTGACATAATACTACCAATCATTGACCAATTAATTTCATTTATAATCTCCAGCTTACAACAACTTTAAAATAAAATCCTGGGCTAATGTTTCTATGCTTCTTTTGCATTCCCAAATTTGGGTTACATTTTGTTTAACCAAGAGTTCTGTAGAACTCAAATGTCTTTTATGCAACTGTGAGTTTCCCATGATGGCATCAACCAACCCCAGAAGTAAATTTATTTTTTATTTGCTAGGATAATTGATATTTTTAAAGCATATATTAAGGCAAAAAAAAAAAATGAAGCTAAAGCATGGTCAACAAGATGCATTCCTTCCACCATCCTATCATCTTCTTGCAAAGCTTATATTGGGATTCATGCTCCCTTTTTGGCTATTACGGCAGCTTTTATGTAAATATTTAAGCATTGTTCCTTTTAAGGCCTAGCAGCAACTTCACTTTGAGGCAAACTCTCATTACTGTTTACTACATCTAAAAAAAGCAAGATGTACTTGAAATTCTGGCACTATATAAATAGAACATTCAGCATAGCTATTATGTAATATTTTTCCACACACATGGGAATGACCTGTATGACTCACTGGAGAGAAGTACCCTCTTGTGAATTAGGCACCATTCCTGCCTTAACAATCAACAGTATTGTGACACCGATAGCTATGGCCAAATAAGTAAAAGATGGTATCATAATATACAAAGAACACAACTATTGCGGATAATGTAATAAATAAAACATGGCATGTGTTTTTAATATTAAAGAAATTTCATGTTTCAAGAGGATGTAAAATATTCTTCTCTAAAAAAAAGAGGTCATCTACAAAATTATTTGTGGGACTGTGAAAGTTCTTTGTTTTCCAAGGATCTGGACAGTGTAGAAGATAATCATAAAATGCCTTATTGCTGTTTCTCAATAATAGGCTGTTGCCCTGGATTAACTCCACCTTCTTCGGCTTTGCAAGTTGATGGTATCCACATAAGTAAGTCTTTGATGGTCCCTTCTTATCAAAAATAAGTCAAGTTTTCAAAGTGGCAAACAGCACAACCTTTGCCTCATTCCGAAAGATCTTGCATTTATTTGGATTAGTTACCGTCTGTGCGGTGGCTTCTTTTCTGGCTACTTCCAAGCTCCAAACCCTGCTCTAGTCTTGTAGTCCTGACAATTGATTGTTAGTCCTCTTACTTGTCTGCCTGCAATAATTATAAATCTGCAGAGGTGGCCTCCAGCTTCCTTCTATGCTTGCCATTTTCTTACCTCCTTTTCTCCTACATTCCCTCCCCCTCTCTATGTACGCTCCCTTTTTTTAAGCGAAGGGCACGGGTGGAGCGAGGCTGCGTCTGGATGTCAGCACATTCCTGATAATGCCTGGGTAAGATTCAATTAGCCAGGCAGCTGGAACTCCAGCATGGAAGCTTGTGAGAAAACTATGAGTGGGGGGATGAATAAATGAGCCCATCTGCTTTTAAGGCAATTTGAGGTTATCTGTTTGACTGTAGTTGCTTCTTCTCAAATGCACATAGCAATCACAACTTCAGTCCCTCAACAAAGACCAGAGTAAAAGCAAGAAAAGTATGCCATGGTGGTTCGTTGGTTTATTATTATATATTATTTACTATTATAAAAAAAAACACATTAATCCCAATTCTTCAAATGTACAGCTGGATTAAGGAACACTTCAATAATTTTAAAACATGGCAACTTATGTAACTCTATTGGCTGTTACCTGCCTATGCCCTAGTTCTAAGTACAAAATCAATCAGTTGCACAACTCTAATAAATACAGGAATTGTGTCAATGCTTCCAAAGATACTAGCTCAATCGACTAAAGGAGCTGAGTCAAAGCTGGGAAGACTCCCCGAGACTGGCCTTTTATATAAGACAGACTCAGCTCTATGATGTCGTCAGAAGGAGTCTAACCCTGGATTCTCGCAGCAGCGTCAAGGAGAATTTCATATTCACTTGAATCTTTTTTTTAGAAGGATGTACAGTTTATTGAAATAGAGCTGCTGGGGGTTCAATCTTTAGAAAAGATAGTTAAACAGTTCATTGTGCATTTCATCTAGGCCTGCTATTTTCTTATTTAACAAATGATAGTTTTATTTAGAAAAATTATATGGCCACCCACTCACTCTCATTACATCTTACATTTTAGTGAAATCAACCCATTTCCCTCCTATTCGTTCTCTGAAAATGTTTTTGTTTTTCTGTAATCCATTTTGTAAAATGTTTTCATATATTTCCATCTCTCTTTAATCTTATCTGTCTGCATTATGCCTTTCTGGAACATTCTATGTAGCCCCACTTGCTCTCACTCCCTCAGCACTGCTGCTCCCGTAGAAGAGCTGCAATCAGGTCTCTGAAGCTCCTGAGCCACCTAAAGCAACAGATAAATTTCAGCGCCTTTTAAAAAAATATTCCCCAAGCCTTGTAAAGATCAATACTAAAAACACTAGAGAATATTCTCTAGCCCAGAAGTTGATTCTTTATTCTCTCATTCTAGTACTCAGAAGCTGACAGCCCATTTTGGCTTCTTTCCCTTCATACCAAATTTTATCCTTTGTTCCAACTACATTAATGTAAGAAAATCTGTTTTCCAGCGATGAACAAACTTGTGCAATTTTATGAGGATAGATATGAATGGTCTGAATAAAAATCAAACTTTAAATTTACAAAAATGAAAAATCAAATATTATTTATTCCACTAATCTGAATCATCACAGCACCAAATAGAATTTAATGCACTTATACATCATTCTAAATCATAGTTCATTTCACCATGGTTTGTTGAACAAGCCAGGATCTGTCTTGTTAGTTAACTAAGGTACTCATAATTTGTTTGAACTATTATTTGTTTCCTTTACCTGTTAACTGCTTTTGCATTTCATCCTTGTAGACAGGGCACAAAATATCACAAAATAAATGTCAAGAAAAACAAATAATCCATTCCTATACACACATTATAATCAGCAAACAACACTTGTTTAAATGTGGCTTGCAAGCCTAATACAAAGTACTACTCTTCTTTATCACACGAGCTCAGAATCAACAAACTAGTTTTAGTTAGTTCAACATATGAATCCAAACCTACAATTTTCTCCCATTTCAGTTTAAGATCATGGCTTAGTACCATTTTCATCATATAGTATTAGCCACCTGTTAAACACTTTATTATCTTACCCAAAGAATACTTTTGCAGAACTCAGGGTACACATCTAAAATTAAAACTGACCTATTTCAGAATTGTTTTATGTTATAACTATTCCAGAGATCCTAAATTATGTGCATTTCCACAAAATGCAGAAAAGTAGCAAAAAGAACATAAGGAATTCAATTGACCTGACACTGAATGCAGGCTAATGAAATTCATAAAAGCAAAACTATAAAACATATATGTATTTGTTTGTTTATAACCCAACTTTATTATTTTACAAACAATCCACTACATCTTCCTCCTCCTATTTTTCCCATGATAACAACCCTGCAAAGTGGGTTGAGTTGAAAAGAGTGTGACTGTCCCACATTCACTCAATTGGCTTTCACAGCTAAGGTTCAGAGCCTCCCAATTTCTAGTCTGATGCCTTAAACCTCTCCAATCTGCCTCTCCATTTCTACTTTTATTTCCCTAAAAATAATCTACCATAATGTCATCATTCAAACATTTACAACTTTATACTTAGATTTTTGTTTCCTTCCCTGTTAAGTGGTAGTTTCTTTGTCAGTAATGAGTGTTCTTAATCTGGAAATAAAGGATGACAAATTCCAAAATATATCCAGCCATAACACTTCATAACTTCACAATTTCATATTCAATGTCCACTGCCAAGATCAGCTTATTATTTGGAGACCTGAGAAAGATCTGTTAACTTTTATTTACCACTATTTAGTGGGGGGGGGGGGGAGATCACTTAATTATGTATTTGTTTACAAAGATGATCTAGTACAATAGAAAACCTCATTACTGAAAATAGCTGCCTATACCAGGGGTTTAAAACCTTTTCAGTCCATGGAACCTGTTATTTTGGGAAAATCCCAGGACTCTTGACCATGAGGCAAAGCTCTAGTGATCAAATTTGGCTGCTTCTGAGTGAACTTAAAACTTTCTCAGAGAACCTGTCAAATTCTCATGCACTCTTAAGACTCCAAGCAACACAGCTGAAAAAATCTTAGGCTATAGTGCATCACAGCATTCAAACTTCAGTTTACACAATTAATACAGCAGATAGCCAATTATTTCTGTAAAATGGATATCCAATTCCAATTAATCTTAGACTATCATGTTAACATTCCATACTGTGGATTTGTGCTGGCATCTGTTTTAATATTTTTCCCCCACTACAAGCACTGCACTGTATTTTAGGAACTTTAAACAGAAGATAATCCCATACAATTTGTTTAGATGTTAAATAGGGAATGTGCTGCCCTCTAATGACCGACAAAATGACCAGCTCTCCTCTTCAAAAATAAAACTGTAAAGCACAACTAAAATTAAAAATAAGGGGAGATCAAAATCATAAAAACAAAAAGCTACCTATGAATATGAACATAGTACACAGGCCCAGTTATAACATTAGAATAACAGTGGATCATATTTGAGAAATTAAAGAATAGTGGTATCTGAATCAAGAAAACCAAATGTCTTTATATGCAATGTAATTTAGGAAACACACACTAATTAAGCTATCAAAGTTGCCCTAAGATTTATTCTACATTCAAAGAAGCTTTATTCTGGGTCAGTCCATATCTAGACAGAGTTATCTCGCTAAACTACTGAAAGTGGTTCTCTGGAGCTTTAGTAGCACATAGAAGGAATACTACAAGCACTTTTACAGGTAGTCCTCAACTTATGACTGGCCATTTAGCAACTGTTTGAAATTATACACCTTTCCAGAGCCATCTACAATCCAGTTTTGAAGTTCTGACAATCACACACATTCTGGGTGCTTGACAATTGACCTGTATTTACATCAAGTTGCAGCATCCTGCAGTCACATGTACATTCTCCTGGTTACTGACAAAAAAATGCCCATTGGATACACTGGGTTCCCTTAATAACTGTTATAATTAGTGGACATGGTATTTATTTCATAACTGCTTGTATTCACTTAATGGCTGTCACAAAACAGGTTATAAAACCAGGCACAGTCATATGATGACCTGCTTAAAGACCTACATGACCTGTGGCCATGATCAATTATGGTTGAGTTGTGAACTTATAGGTCTTTTTACAAAGCAATTATTAAACTTCAGAGTATTTCCTTAAAATTGATATGGTATCTTCAACAGGAAATGTCAAGTCTTCTATTTTATGAATACATGTCTATTTTCTCTCCAACATGTTGAACCAAATCATTTCAGGGTCATGTTGTTAATTTATAGAAATAAATCCTGAATCAGATGCAGTCTGAATTGCTCTAAATGAAATGCAAGGATTCCTGGCTTTACAAGTTTTGCAAATCCCTATTCCTATCTATTTCTATTATCCAAATTTTATTACATTTCTCTGTAGAAGTTTTGCAACGTAATTTAGCTTAAATCAGTTTTCCCTAACCAATTATTTTATCTGATTACAGCCATTACATTCATTTTGTACAATACCCCTAAGAACTGAATTTATATTTTTGAAGTCTCCATTTAAAAATGCCTTTAGAAGCCGTCTGCACCAACAGTCTTTAACCTTTCCAGCTCGGCGGACAGGCTGTGATGGCAGCAAAAATGTGGCAAGGAAGAGGGAATGATTTCATGTATGCACTGCTTTCACAAATGCAGGTTCGTGCACATGTGCGCTGGGCTACAGCCCAATTCTAAACAGGCTGCAACCTGGCGCCAGGCCATAAACCGGGAGTTGAGGACCTCTGATCTACACTACATGCAATCTTTTTAACACACTGGCTAATAAGATGTTACTATCTGATATTATTTACTTCTCCAGAAGTTTACAATCAATCTGGACTTGTCTCTATAAATTGTGAATGAACAGAAGACTAACTTTTGATACACAATAAAAACAAAATTGCAATACAATATGCCACACTGCAGAGATAAAACAATAAAATGCAGAAGCAAACATTCAAGCTAGAACCCCAAGTCCCTAAACATTCCAAATTCATTTTATTTAAACCACTTAAATCCCAGAAAATCCTAAGAAAGGGGAGAATTCACCAACAAGAGTCCATTATGGGAAACAATCCTTCCTAAAGAACGAATTCTACAACTGAACTGCTACTACAAATGTACACAATTTAATAATTTCAGGAATGGAATTCTTTAGATAATAGGGACAATTCAAGGGTTCAGTATTTTTCTATATCTAAGCATTCCAGAAACAATTGAAGGTGTCCAAAAGAAGGGAACTGTGACCTTTGAAATCTCTACAAGTTATCATTCAAAAGTCCCTGCTTGCAATTACTGATTCATGAATGCAAACTGATTCATGAATGCAAACCTCAACCATAGGCAAAAGAGAACCTTCTAATAATCCTGCCAGCACCAAGGGTTCAAAATTTAAAACCACCTCTTTGGCTTATCTGTGAAGATGGCTAGAAACCAGCATAGTTGAGAAAGCACTGTTTATACTGAAAGCTTTAGCTTAATTGTGATTTAGAGCCTTGCCTGCCCTATTAGAATTACAAATCAATGTCAAAAATAGTTTCCATGTTAAATGCCATCCTACAAATTCTATATCAGAGATGTAGAATTCTTATGGTCCTAGCAACTCAAAAAAGCTGCTCAGGAGTATTAGAAAAATCTACAATTCAGAAAACTCTACAACTGTTTTTCTGCAAGGCAGGAAAAAGCTAATGTAGATATGAATCTTTTGCATTAAAGGTAAGGCTAAGTATATGTTTTGTATATGTATATGTTGCTACAAGTTGGCAAGTTCTCAAGCAATTTAATGCAAGAGACAGTAATGACAGAGAAGAACACAATTTTTAAAACTCCTCCTCTTTTAGTATTCTTTGAGTACTTAGTAACATAAATCACTTGCACAAACATTTGCAGGCAACTCATCTATGAATTGCTGAGTGAGGAAGTTTACTCAGAACTGTTTGAAAAGTGCAGTGATTAAATAATAAATATACTTTATCATTTTAAACTTTTGAGAAAATTATTAAACATTAAGAATATGAAAAACAGAAGAATTACATATATATTATATATTACTCACCTACTACAAGTCCACATTCGGGACAAATCATGTCTCCAGCTCTATAATCTTCTACTAAAGTGGAATCTGGGTGGTTTGGACATGTCACTCTCGGCAGAACATCCAAGCTTTAAAAAAATATAAAATTAAATTTTATATGACCATTTACAATAAATAGCACCATATTTTACTTAATTTCTAAATCATTCATTTCTAGTCCTTTGGGAAAATTAATTTTAAATGAAATTCACAACTACGCCTGACATCATTTGCTCAAGTATTATATAAAGCAACCTTTCCCAGCTGGTGTTTTTCAGATTTGTCAAGACTACTGTTGCCATCCATTATCACCAGCCATGCTAGCTGGCTTCATGGAGTTACTATTACCAAAATAGGAAGCGGGGCAGGGAAAGGGTGGATGATCTGGTTCAATACTATGGAGCTACATAAACTAAGATGGTTTATGCAGTCCTTTAACATGATGAAATATGAAATAAGTATTTAATTTAACTGAAAGTCACTCATTTTTAGCTAAACTAATCAAACTAATAAAAAGTAGTTTGCTGGTGGTTTTTTTTTAAATGCTCCATTTTCTACCCAATAGTATTGGAAGTGGAAGCACTACTCAAAAATATGAGTTTGTCATACTGGATAAATATCCAAAGTGTACCCTGTTTTTCTTTCATTCAACAGACATTTCTGCAATTATAGGTGGTCCTTGACTTACAGCCATTTGTTCAGCAAGGGTTCAAAGTTACAGTGGTACTGAAAAAAAGTAATGTACAACTGATCCTTGTATTTACAACTGTTGCATCCCTGTGGTCATGTGATCAAACTTAGATGCTTCCCAACCAGCATGTATTTATAACAGTTAGAAAGTTACAACCTTCTCAAAGGGCTTCTGAGAACAAAGTTAATGTGGGAACCTGGATTCACATAAAGATTATGGCAAAAAGATCATAAAATTGAATATGATTCATTTAACCACATCAGTTAGCATTAACATTTATGGTCAATTGTAGTCATAAGTCAAGGATCATTTGCATTTATCTAGAAATACCATCAACAACCATCAACAACCTTAAAATAATCCTATATATGCAGCATTGTAGCCTCTTTTTCAAAACCAACTGCATCAAATTGAATTAACAGGAGTACAATGATTATTTAAAAGAAGTACCTTAAACAATCTTATGTTTGTAACCTGAGTAAGCTGTATTTTATATGAGTAAAAATGGAAATCAGATCACTTCACTTTAATATAAGAGCTATTCTACATTAATGCTTTATATTGCAACAATGATTTTGGCTAAAGGTATTAAAGAATAGCCTTTTGTCATATATTAGTGGTTCTAAAATTTAATCCTTGTGTAAGTTCTTTGCAATAAGTCCATGAGACAAACAATATGAACACAGTATTAGTTACTCTTGCATGTAGTAAGTAGCAAGAATTCTGGAGGGTTCAAACTTATTCATAAACTGCATATTCATTCACAGTGTCCAATTTCTCTCCTTTAATCTTTTTGCCATTAAGAAAATCTAAAGAAAAGCAGAATCCAATTACAAGATGAAATGCTACCAATACATAAAAAGGTCTCCTGCTCCCCTGATGCTTTTAAATAAGAAAGCTACAACACCAACTTCAGATTGCTTTATTTTATTCATCCTACTAAAATCATATCAAAGAAAATTACATTCAGTATGTAATCTTTGTTAACTTTATTGGTTTTCCTTTATGCATAAATGCCATCCAGAATATTAGGAAACTGGAAACAATATTCAAAAACCAAGTTAAAAATGTAGAAAAATGTATTTTTAATTCTACCGTTGTGTGCATTTTGGAAATTGTGCAAATAAATAAAACCTAAAACCCAATTTAATCTTTTGGCAGGAAAGGGGGACTGAAAATAAGAGCTAGCTTCATTTGGCCTCTGGCTTTTGGAGATATTATCAGCAAGAGTAAATTAGTAAATAGCACATACAAAATAATCTGTTTCACATTACTAATCTGAGCAAATTGCTGAAATTACCATTTTCATAGTCAAGATGCTAAGAAAAATACACAGCTGTTGCCTAACAATGAATTTTATAGATGTGAAATTCAAAAGTGCTTGACCAAAATAACAGAATTGGAAGTAACCACAAAACTGTCAGTATTACTCCCTGGAAACATTTTGAAGATAAACCATAGTATTCTTCAACAAATATATTATTTAACTGATTCCTCCCTTGAACAACAAGAGAGTTATTCAACATATTTTATGTGACAATTTATTGAAACATTTTTCCCCATGATCCTAGTGAGCCTACTAAACTTAAAATTTAATTTGAACTTCAACCACAACCCCAAAGTTGTGTCATCTTGGAAAACATACATCTCCTATAAAAGATTTGAAATTACAAACAGTTATGCATACTCATGAATGTACATGGAAAGAAACACAACAATTTTGTGTCCATGGCCCTAACCATGCATGCCAAACTTTTAAATCCATTTAATTCTAATGCAAGCAGCTGTTTTCCCCATTCATCTGGAGACCACTGGGTTGGAAAACACTGGGGAATATAAGTAATATCTTATATTAGCTTATGCCCTGTATACTAGCTTCATATTTATTGTCAGGCTGAATTTAAACCTTTAAATGGAACAAACTACATTAAGAACCATTTGTTTCAATGTTACCACTCCTGAAGGTAAATCTGCTCATAAAACATGTAGAAAAATGTGAGAGACAGAATCTCTTAGTTACTGTTCCATTACTCTAAAATATTCCTCTAATTAAATCCAGTAATTCTCCTTACCTGTGTATTCTACCAGTATTGACTCATATTGTGAGTCTTAGTTTTGTTGCTATACATTTCCTTGCTACCAGTCTTAATCTGCTCTTTTTATACCTTGGTGCTGTTAAGCTGTATAATATGTTCACTGCTACTGCTTTAGAAATGTAGTAGTTAATCTATGAATACAGAACATCTTTATATAAAAAGAATTAATCTGTTGAGCATACACTTCAAGCACTATTGATAAGTTGACTGCTAGGATTTTTTCAGAGCAGTTAGCAAGAGCTAGCAAGTTTTTTTTTCAAAAAAAAATCTTATTACTAAGCCTATATAACTCTTCTTCTGTTTGGAAGAATATAAAAGTATTGATCAACAAAGTTCACTTCCTTTTCCTTGTACCAAACTTTTTCAACAACTCTACACATTTATTAATTTATGAAAACCAAATACAACATACAATACAGGAGAAGATACTTCTAAAACTGCTGCTTAATTGAGTCTTTTTTCATCCAAGTAAAAACAAAAACTTTCATTCATTTACTTTAATTAAACTTATGACTTTAATTTAATCTAGGTTTTAGAGACAACCTGCAATTCAAAAGACAGGCTAGCAATTATTGGGTAGGACTGATATTTTTTTAGAAAATGAAAATAACATTTTTATTTTATCCAACCTTGACAGTTTTTATAAATAATTCAAAGCAGTAAATACTCCTTTCTCCTATTTTCCCCACAAAAACAAACTTGTGAGGTGAACTAGGCTAAGGGAAAGTGATTGACCCAAAATCACATAGCCAGCTTTCATGGCTAAAATAGGATTAGAAAATGGGTCTAGAACAAAGTGGCTTTTATTAACCTGTCAATTATTCTTAACTTGAAACCAAACATACTATACAATCAGACCGTTAAAACACATAAAGCTGGCTAAGATTCACAATTAAAAACTCAAAGTTAAATATTCCTGTGAATTCATTGGCAAATGTCTACCATAAAACATTTTTTTCTACATATAAAAGCAACATTAGCAAATGGCAATGAAATTTATATTGTATCTGCAGGTGTTTAAAGCAAGCCTCCTGTTGTTTTAGAGATGGATTTTTTCCAGCATTAATTTTTTACAACTGCCAGAGAAACCTGTTCCTATCTATAATTTAGGTCTGCATTTCTTAAACCTTTTTTTTCTCTCTCAGGACCCCTTCCCACTTTTAAAAAGCAGGGAGAACCACCAAAGAGCACTTGCCCTTTGTTTATATGAATCATATTTATTTTTACTACATTACTAAATGTGATTCATTTGCCACTAACAATTGTTTTGAAGGTGTTTTAATATGGTATTATTTTTCCACACGGGCTGAGAAAGAATTTTGATTTTGATAGCTCCTAATGGGACCCCCCCCCTCCCCAGGAATAATATAACCACACTTGAAGAAACACGGATTAAAGGTTTCT
>BLBF01000020.1:16873765-16909406 GCA_015471245.1 Laticauda colubrina | reverse complement strand
GTTTTTCCCCCCCCCCCCCCCCCCCCGCACAAGTTGGACCGTTGGGTCACCTCAAAATATCAAATACCTGGATGAATTGCCAATAAATACCTCCTTACGAAAAACGGCACGCGTTATTTCTCGCCACGTTTCCCCAAACGCAAATATTATTCAAAGGAAGTCATGCGGGTCCCGTTTATCATATGAGCGATTTTGTATATATATATATATATATATAAAGGCTTTTTTATTAAAAAAAAGAAAAAGAAAAAAAAGAAAGAAAGAAAGGTATTCCTTTCTGCTCCGTCGGGGCGACGGCCGATTCGGTCCCAGCGACGGGGCTGCTTAATGCGAGGGGAGCGCCTCAAAGCAAGGGCGGCAGGGAGGCGACGAGAAGCGGGGAATGGGGGGAAGGCGAGAGTGGCTTGGAAAACGGGGAGCCTGTTGAGCCGGATAGGGTTCAAAGCGTGACGAAAGGCAAGAGCAAAAGCCGGGGAGCGGGAGCAGAAGGCGAGAAAAGACGAGCCGCGGGGCGAGAAGTCGCTCCGAAGGCCATAAAGGGAAGATGCTCCTCAGCAGGACAAGGAAGGGGAGGCCGAAGCCTGAGAGGAGCTCCAGCCGTAGCCGCGGCTCCTTCCGGTCTCCCCAAACACCCTTCGTTCTCCCGCCCACCCTTTAAAACCCGACATCAAGGCTCCCAAACCAGAACCTTCCCCGACTGACCGGCTGGTGGAGGCCATCTTGCTTCCTCCTCATCAACTCCCAACTGGCAGACTGACGGGTTTCCTTTTAAGCCAAAGCTCCGGTGGGCTGGAACTTACCGAGGCCTCGTCGACGGAAAGCCGCGCGGGTCAAAAAGCAAAGGATCGCGCGTTTTCCTGCCTTCTTTCCGCGGGTGGAGGGAAGAGGTGCCGTCCCCGGTTGTGTTTTAAAGGTGGGAGGCCTTAAAGCATATTTGCTAGGAAAATTAGCTCGGTGGGATTTAAATTCCAGCCAAGATGTTTTGTACTCCTGTTGCATGGTTGAACATTTTACTGCAACCAATTTCGGTCACCATACGACAAAAAAAGATGTTGAGAGAAACCTTGGAAAAAGTTCAGAAAAGAGCTACTAAGATGATCAAAGAAGAAGGCCTGCAGACTAAAACTTACGAAGAACAGCTGCAGGATTTAGGTTTGGCTCCTCTAAAGAAAGGAAGAATTAGGGGCAACATGATAGCAAGTATTCCAGGATTTGAGGGGGTCAAATTATTCTACAAAGCACCACAGAAGGCAGGACAAAAAACAACGGTTGGAAACTAGTCAAGGAGAGAAGCAACCTGGAATTAAAGCCCCTGTCCCACTGCACCAACGGATGCAAAGAGGATGTAAAACGTGAAAAAAAGCTTGCCATCCGTTGGAAAACGCGATGCATCCGTTGTGTATTCACTGCATACGTGTTTCATACGCTCTATCCCTCGAGCATCCGTCCACTATGATTTCATCTGCGCGAGAAGTTTTGAGCTGCACAAAAACTTTGTGAACGGATGAACTTTCTGCCGTGTACGATGTAAATCCGTGACATCCGAGCAACAAACGTTCTATGTCTGTTTATCATCCGTTAAACGTCCGCTGTATCCTCTCTGCATCCTCTGGGCATCCTCGCAACTCACATCCGTTGCAGCTGAAAACGGAAAGAGGGAGGAAACAAAAGGTACACGGAACCGTCTACACAGCGTTCATAGCATGGAAATAGAAAGGATGCGCAGTGAACGGTTTGCATCCGATATACATCTGCGCGGCATCCCCTTTCTTTCCTTTCGGCGTACGTGATGCATCCGCTTCAACCGCTATGCGTCCGCTTCGCAATTATCCCCCGGAACCCCTTCGGACGTGTCATCCGCTTCCATCCGCTTTCATCCACTAGGCTTCCTATGAACATCCGTTTAACATCCCCGCTACATACTACCCACGTCCGTTATTTTCCATTCTTTTCCATTCTGTTTATGCAAATTTTCACCACTTTTTGGAGCGGATGACAACAGATGGAGCCACCCCCGAAATTTTGCTCATCTGCTGTATCCTTTATGCATACGTTTTGCATCCGTTGGCCAGTGGAACAGGGCCTTAAGGAGAAATTTCCTAACAGTGAGGACATTTAACCAGTAAAACAGCTTGCCACCAGAAATGATGGACGTTCCATCTCTGGAGGTTTTTAAGAAAGTTCTAGTTAGTTAACTGAAATGGTATAGATTCTCCTGCTAGAGCAGGGGGCTGGAGTACAAGACCTCCAAAGTCCCTTCCAGCTCATTCTATTCTATCTATGGGTAATTTTCTGATGACATTTTCCAGTGCATTGCATCGGGTAATGGGACTGCAGCGTTTGAATGCTGTTTATTTACTGGTTAAACCCAAGCAATAAAAAAGCAAAAGCAAATTGGAGGAGGGGGAGAGAGAGACACTCCAGCTTAATTTATCCACTAACATAAAGTTCCTTGTAAAATATACTGTATGTGTATATATGTGTGTGTGTGCATGCGCATAGTGTCTATGATGATAATTAGGAGACAGTTTTTGACCACTGACCACTGCCTGGACAAGCCTGCAGTTTTCTTAGCATGATTTCAAAAATGGTTTTCCTCCTTCAAAGCAACCCAGATGGCTTGTGCCTGGGACAGGACTAGAACTCACAGAAATAATATTTAAGACTTATTCCATTATACCTTCCATGGGTGAAGCTGAAGTCAATACTGAAGTTCACTCTCCTTGCCACTCTTACAGAAATTTATTTATGTATCCATTGGTAGTTTAATGGGAAGGCTATTCTGGGTTTAAAAAAAAACATTTGTTCCCATTCTGTCAAACTTAGGTCAAAGCTCACTAGGTGCAATGAAATTCACACCCATTCAGTTAGTGAAAATCCACACATTGGTAGGATGTGCTACCCAGTGATTTGCAGGATAACATTAATTCTGAGAACACATATTTCCCGCCTTTATTATTTTTTACAAAGAACTCAAGATTGCAACAAACACATCCAACATACTTTCCTCCTCCTATTTAAAGACAGTTGAACTGGGAGAAAGTGACTGGCCCAAAGTCACCCAGCTGGCTTTCATGGCTAAGATGGGACTTGAACTCACAGTCTCATACTTTCTAGACCAGTGCTTGAAACATTTGACCAAACTGGCTCTCACATACATATGAACACTTATGCAACTTATCTTGTTGACCTTGTGCATTTATTTATTTATTTGCCATTTTGGTGACAAGAATTAGTTAGGAGCATATACAACTGACCTTAGACCAGGGGTGTCAAACTCATGTTGTCATGGTGGCATGTGATGTATCGTGACTTTTTTCCCTTTGCTAAACTGGGTGTGGCCAGTGTGTGACACATCCAGCCCGCAGGCCATGAGTTTGACAGCCCTGCCTTCGACGCAAGACAGAATAAATGCACAGCATTCTGACCCAGCCTTCACAAGCAATGAAAAACGGCTTACTCATGAGTAACACACCCCTTTTATTTAAGTCAGGGAAGCAATCGTTTTATTTAAGTCAGGAAGCGCTGGATAAACAAAACCAAAAGTAATGAGTCTCAAATGAAAGTCTTTTCCCCTTCTAAAAACAGGGCAATAGTCTCTGTTCAAATCGGCTGAGGCAAATGCTGCCCCTCTATTTCCTAGCAAGGACATTCCATTGACACTTCAAATACAGAGCAGTTAGTCCCAACAAACCTGGTTCTGGAAAAGGAATCCAATGTGATTGATGTACCCTGGAAAATGAACGGTTGTCTGCAACAACCAGCCACTCCCAAACCCCTATTTATTTCCCAGCGGGGGGGGTGGTGGTGTCTGGTTAGAGTTTATGTCTTGTTTTCCCTGAGAGCCGGCTTATTGCTTTCCATTGCTCTCCTCTCTACACATAAGCGCATCTGGGATAGGACCCACCTATTCCTCCCCCTAACTCAGCTGAGGCCCCGAAGACACCTGCCTCTCCACCTACAGGAGGATGGAAGGTCCCAGTTCTGCATCTGCCTCTAATCCTGCTTCCTCATCAGAGCCTTCCAAAGGCTCGAAAGCTGGCCCAGACTCCCCCCTCAACCTCGTCTGACTGTTGGTAGCTCTGCTGGCAGCCGACGAGCCACAACACACAGTTGCATGATGGTGCAGGTTAATGCATCTAAAAGTGAGCTACATTTAACTTAACTTCTGTGTAAATATGCACATGGTTGTTCTGGAAGGCAGTCCCATGCATTTTGTAAGAAGAGCACATAGGAAATAACTTCCAAGTAAAAACACAAAAGAACAGATGTGCTATCTAAATTAGGCAACAACTAGTTGGTCAGCAACTAAAGGAACCGGACAATCAAGTCGGAGGAGGGAAGACTCTATACAATGAGATATGCTTTCTATAGGGGGGATTACACCTTCCTCCCTCAATTCTCTGGGAAGTGGTATATGGTTCCTACATTGTGCTTAGTCTATATGCTTCTGTGCTGGCATCGGTAAATTCTTTTGTTGGGACTCCTTCCATACAATCTGCTTTCCATTTCCTCTTGAAGGCTATGGGGAATGAATCATCCTGTCATGGGGAAATAGCTAAGCATTAGCAACCAAACTGACCCAGTGTATGACAGCCAGCCAGTTTGGTATGATTGTGAAAGGTGCTGGCCTATAAGTCAGGAGATTGTGAGTTCTAGTCCCACCATAAGCATGAAAGCCAGCTGGATGATTTTGAGTCAGTCATTTGCTCTCAATCCAATGTTACCTCACAGGGTTGTTGTTACAGAGAAAATAGGCAGGAGTATTAAGCCCGTCACACTGCACCAACGGATGGAAAGAGGATGTAAAACGGAGAAAAACACTTGCCATCCGTTGGTTAACGCGATGCTTCCGTTCTGTACTCACTGCCTCCATTTTGCTTCCTCTCTATCCGTCCAGCATCCGTCTATTTACATTTCATCCGCTCAGAAGGTTTTGAGCTGCTCAAAACTTTTGAGCAGAAAATGTATCCAATGCATCCGTTCTGCATCCGCTAGGCATACGGGGGACATCCGTTCTGCATCCGTTACGCATCTGCTATATCCGCTAGGCATCCACTGCGCATCCGCGCAACTCAAATCCATTCCAGCGGTAAACAGACGCAGGGAGGAAGCGGAACGGACGCGCAGCGTTAGTAGCACGGACGGAGAAAGGATGAAAGCGGATGCAGCTACGCATCCGTGTCATCCGCTACGCATCCGCTCTGCATCCGCTACGCATCCTCTACGCATCCGCTCTGCATCCTCTACGCATCCTCCACGCATCCTCTACGCATCCGCTCTGCATCTGCTCTGCATCCGCTTCCATCCGCTAGGCTTCCGTTCCGCATCCGCTTTCCATCCACTCTGCGTCCTCCCCCCGTCCGTTCCTTTCCGTGTTATCTGCTCTGCTTATGCAAATTTTTGCCCCTTTTGAGAGCGGATAACAACGGATGGAACATTTTTCTCGTCCGCTGTGTCCTTTCTACAAACGTTTTGCATCCGTTGGGCAGTGTGACAGGGCCTTAAATATGTTTGTTTACATTTTAAAAAGCAGGATAAAAATGTAAGAACAATTACCATATGTTCACAATTTTTTTCCTTACCCATGTTGTTTTCCTTCTTTAGTTAAACAAGAAAATGAAGAAATCCACTCATCTATTATATTTCTATGTTAGGTTTATTATGTTTTTTGCACATTTATAAAATCAATGAAAACAAATAATCAGATAAGATTTATGACTAAGTAGTTTTAGTGATTTCTTAAGTAAATCAATTTTTCATTCCACAAAATTAGTTGACAATTCTTAACAGGTTCTCAAAGAATATTACAACATAAATTATAATAATTGGAAACAGCCTGCTATGACAGATGACACATCTCATTTTGTGAACTTAAGCACGATCAAAGGCAGGGTGGGCTTCAGCCAGTTTACATCGGTTTGGGCACACCAGATGTAAATTTTACCTCAGGGTGAGTAAACCGGTAGTTCCGATGACTGGCTGGCCCCGTCCCTCCCAGGAGTCCTCACGCAACCCATGTTGAATCCCAAGTAAGTGCAGTGGGTACGTGGAACCTAGGGAGGTGGAAAACAGGCCTCCAAGAGAGACCCATGGAAGACAGAAAGTGGCCTATTTCCGGCCTCCAGAGAGCCTTCAGAGCCAGGGGAGGTTGAAAATGGGCCCTCCACAGCCCATTTTCGCTCCCAGGATGGTGCAGGGGAGCAGTTAGGCCACACCTACCATGGCCATGTCTACCCAACAACCAGGAAGAGAACCGATTGTTAAATTATTTGAAGCCCACCACTGATCAAAGGGCTTACCTAATTTACACAAGATGGGGAGATGAAAATTCAGACTCTAAAGTAATTTGGCTTTTTTCTAGAATAATTCATTGTATTTCTTTCCATTACATTATTACAGCTGAGAGGATGAAGAAACTAAAAGCTAGGAGTGACACTCCCACCCTCCATGCACTTTTTGGTCTTTTATCCTCTCAGCTGATTTCTTTTTGGAGGCTGTTTTTTCCCTCCTCTCAGCTGATCAGAGGCTTTTTTTTAACCTGTTCAGCCGAACCGTTAAAACTGGTAGCATTCCACTACTGATTCTATTGTCAAATACCAGTTTATGCTGATATTTTTGAATGAAGAAAGACAAAAAGAAACTATCTGCATGCAATAAAAGCAAGATATCTTGCTAGCTAATGGAACACAGTAGTTTAAAATCTAAGTGTTTCTCAAAGTTGGCAGTTTTAAAACATGTGGACTTCAACTTTCAGAATTCCCCAGTCGGAGTTGGAAGTCCATGCGTCTTAAAGTTGCCAGCTTTGAGAAACACTGCTTTAGAATAATATTTATATATTTTATTGAAGAACATTAAAAATTAGATAGAATTCTTCTGAATTTGTTTTTAAAAATGCTATTAGTTTGGAGGGTACCAATATCAACACTTTTCAATTATTAATGCTAAATATCCAGCAGATGGCAGCATAATGCAATCTTTAAAAACATAATTTGTTAGGTTGGTTTTTTTTTTTTTCCTGATAATAGAAGCTGTTTACTTCTTGGTCATTGTTTCTTCCAATTCTTCAGAATCATTTCTGCTGCATCTAATGTGCTGTCTTTCTGCCAAGAAAGAATGTAATGAAGATTAAAATCAATGTCCATTCATGATATAAGATATTAAAGAGCAGAGGTGGGAGAGAGTGATATGTTACTGTGATTTGTTACTATAAATTTCATATAACAAACTAGTAATTCAGTTTATTCATGATAAATAAGTGGTTGTCAATGATCCAGCTGTTACTCAAGGAATCACCAGCAATATGCACATTCTCAAATGGAGTCATGAAAAATAGAAATTTACTAGGAAGATAATGACCGTATTGAACAGTCTATTCCTGAAAAGTCTTCCATGTTCAAATGAATATTTTTACATCAAAGTAGCATTTTGTTTCTAAGCAGCATTTTTGGACTTAGAAAAAGCACAACGTGAATGATACAAATATGACATGGAAATCATAGTAGCAGTATTTTAAAATTTCATGGTTAAATTAGAAAAAAAAGGAAATTCTGTCAGATCAATAGACTGTAGAACGTACTTTGATGAAGCAAAAGCGTATATATTTTTCAAATTGACTTTTAGTTTCTGGGCCACAAAATGGAGTCAGAGGAATAGCTGACAGTTTCTGAAAAAATAAAATAGAATTACAAGCTTACGGTACATTAAAAAGGATTTTGTATGTGGCAACTATTTAAACCAGGGGTGTCAAACTCAATTTCATTGAGGGCCACATCAGGATTGGATTTGACCTTGGAGAGCTGGTGGGGGCTTGGCCATGGTGAGCATGGCCACAGTGGGTGTGACATGGGACAGCACCTCTGCAAACAGTTTTATAAACCTATAAAAATAGGGAGGCGTACATTTCTGTGATTTTGTTTTTTTACTATTTACTTGATCTACTTGATCACCTTATGAGAGACCAGATCAAGACTCCATAGGAAGACTAGAACTATAAAATTGTTGACATAGGCTACAGTAGCAGAATTCTGCAAGCCTGAAAGGTAAAATATTTTACCTTTTCTCCCTTTTATAACCTGAGACAGGGACGGCCTCCAGGACCACTCCGGAGACTCCATTTTGGACCTGGAAAGCCTCCTGGGCAACTCTAGAAACCCCATTTACTCCGGAGGCCGCGTTTTGGGCCTGGACAGCCTCCTGGGCAACTCCAGAGGCTCCATTTTGGGCCTGGAAGGCGTCCTAGACAACTCTGGAGGCCAAAAGCAGTTGCGGGGGGGGGGGGAACGACACCGAAACCCAACCTACACCTCATTTTTGCTAGCAGAGGCATCGCGAGCCGATCCTTTGCTATTTTCAGACTGGCCCCGCAGGCTAGATCTAAGCACTCTGCAGGCTGGATCCAACTCTCGGGCCTTGAGTTTGACACCCCTGATTTATATGAAGTTTTTAAATATTGCATTTTACTTCTATTTTTGCTTATGCTAAGGAAGCGCTTTTCTAAGCTAAATGCCAAGGTCCACAATTGGAGATAAAAACGTTCTGCACATTTATGGACATATAACTTTTCACTCCGCACCTCAATATTGGGATTACCCATTTCAATTTTATTTAAAATATTTTAGTTGGATATGAAATAGGAAGAAAAAAGAAACCAGAACCTACCTGAGATTTAATCATCCATTTCACAAATTTATAATCATAAGGTTTCCCTTTTTCCATGTCAGACAGATCGACACCTTTAAAAAATAAATAAATAACACTTATTTTCCAATTCTGAAACATCATGTAGGACAATTCCACCTTTTTGCAGATATACAAAATCAATCTAAGCTGGGTAAATAATATGGGAACTATAGCGTTGGATTCCTTTCCTTATGTCTCCTCTGAAGCCGTATACTAAGTTAGCAGATCCCAACATTTTCCTTTTATGCAGATACCAGTACATAGAAATATTTTGACAACCCACCAGACAAATTAATGGCCTGGCACTTAAGAGGGTCATAGTGTACTTCTACAGGACACTGTCTTGAAGTCATCAACCTGAATATTTTCTCATTTACTGTCCCAAGCTTTGAATCCAGAACTCAGGTAGCCTTTACTACAGGTAGACCTCAATGTACAACCCTTTGTTTAGTGACCGTTCAAAGTTGAAAAAAGTGATTTGTGACCATTTTTCACACTTAATGACTGTTGCAGCATCCTGATGGTCATGTGATCAATTTCAAGCATGTATTTATGAGAGCTGCATATTCCCCGATCACTATTTGTAACCTTCCCAGCCAGCTTCTGGCAAGCAAAGTCAATGGGGGAACCCAGTTTCGCTTCATGACCGCATGATTCACTTAATAACTGCAATGATTCACTTAAGAACTGTGGCAAATGGGACAAAACTCTCTTAACTGCCTAGCTTAGCACCAGAAATTTTGGGCTAAATTGTAATCACCTAAAAATATTTTTTCTCCAATTATCTTTCTGATGTAGCTTCAATTCTGCTGAAAATAACCTCCTCCCAGCCATAAATTAAGAATGTCACTAACCGAGTGTGGACACGTCAACAATCATAAAATATCCTCCCTCAGGAATAACAGGCTTCAGTCCAACTTCCAGAAACATCTGAGCCATTCGGTTCCGTTTACTTTCCAGCTCTCTAGGCAAGGAGTAGAAATAGCATTCTGGATCATCCATGCGTTTGAAATCTAGCAAAAAGCTTTGGGCTATAGCCTCCTGAAAAGCCAAACCCATTAAGAAAAAGTTGAAATAATCAACATAAACCAAAGACACCTATGAGATCCAGGTTTAATGATAACGTTATCTTTAAAGCTCAAAATTGTAATTGTTTTTCACTAAGAGTGCCCACCAAAATAGATGTTCCATTAACAAGAAACACATCAGCCCAGCGGACATTCTTCCATTGTTGGGCTACATTTGTTTGAAGCCTCATTTTCTTTCAACCTTCAGCCTCGTTATTTTAATTAATTCAATTTGTATCTCTGTTCAACTTCTGTCAATATTATTCCAAATGGTTTAACCAAGATTATGGTTTTAGGATAATATAAAATTATGAAGGGATCTATACTGTTTCATAATTTTTAATTAGAAATATTCACATTCACATCTATTCACATTCTTCTTCCTTGCCAAAGGAAGAAGCATCCAGAATACTTATGAAGTTTAAATCTAACTGCAAACATACAGAACACTACACTTTAATATAAAGGTTGGATATAAGTGATGCTTTAGCATGTTATAGTGGGACGTGGTGGCTCAATGGCTAAGACACTGAGCTTGTCGATTGGCAGTTCGAATCCCTAGCACCGTGTTAACGCAGTGAGCTCCTGTTACTTGGCCCAGTTTCTGCCAACCTAGCAGTTCGAAATCTTGTAAAAATGCAAGTAGAAAAATAGGGACCCCTTTGGTGGGAAGGTAAAAGCGTTCCGGGCACCTTCGGCGTTTAGTCATGCCAGCCACATGACCACGGAGATGTCTTCGGATAGCGCTCGCTCTTCAGCTTTGTAACGAAGATGAGCATCATCCCCTAGACCTGGAAACGACTAGCATGTATATGCGAGGAGAACCTTTACCTTAGCATGTTAAAATTGTCTATAAAACTACTGGATGAATGTAAAATTGTCGTACTGGATATAATTGTCTATAAAACTACTGGATAAATTACACATTAGCAAAATATTGCAAAATGATGCTCTATTCTACTTATTTCAATCCATTTTCATTTTCTCAGATAACAGAGAAATGATTATTTATTCCAATGCTGATTAACACTGGGCCTATGCATTAAAGAAGCCACCTACTGTTATTATTTAGTATATGGCATATCTTATATTGATTTGCAATATATGTTAAGATTTCACATAGATTAATAAAACACAATAAAACGTAAATGTTAAGAAGATCTCTCTTCAAATATGTCTAGGCCATGTAACCACTGAAATGCAGCATCGTTTATATGAGAAAAAAAACTCAGACAACCCACTTACAATTTGCATCCATACATTTCTTTCTAATCCATTTTAAATCCTTTCCATATTTCTGACCTCCCAAAAGGATGTTTTACAAAAACATTGTTTCCTTGTATGCTCTTGTACTTACTTGTAATGGAGTTGGGCATGTATAAATGGTATTTTGTTGAACGACCTGCAAGTGTTTTATCAGATGTGAGGGACCAATAGACCAACCAAGCTGAAAGATAAAATATGCATTACTTGTTGTCTGTTTACTTATATTTACAAAACAATGCATGCTAGGAAGCATTCAGGCATTCGCTCCTTTCATCTATGCCATGATATATATACACTGTACCTATTTTGCAGATAAATTCATAGAAGCTATAAATATATAAAAAACATTTATTTTCCCACATAAACCCCATCAGTCATTGACAGGCAACTGATACACTTAGAGAAGACTTTTCTTTCAGCTGATGAAAAATTTTCTCCCTAAATCTTTTAGGAAGTTATTATCGGGTAGTGGAAGATAACAGAATCAGAGATTCTACAGTTAACTCTTTATTTAAATAGATACTTTTAAAAAAACCCACCAAGCTACATTTTCTAGAATTAAACATCTATTTTATAAATGTGTCATATATAATGATCTCAAAAAACAAATATACATACTTTATATCATTTAAGTCTTTATAAATCTTCACAACAGCTGTAAATGTTCACATATTAAAATTCCCCTATGGTCATGCCCATTTGAGACTTAATAGAGATCTGAAAGTTTATTTGTATATATATAGGATTTATATATGGGACTTCCTCAATTTTCATTTCTCAATGCAACCTTTTATGATGTATTTTACTAAAGTGGTAATGTCCCAAATCTCACCAGTATATTTTCAATACAATTGTGAAGAAGATCAAAATGCCATGCAGAATCATGGTCTAAAATTAGATTTAGTTCTTCATTCAGTAGTACCCATCTTTAAATTCAAATTAGAACTACCATATGAAATATACAGATGGATATATATTGCTATGTCAGATTGATAATAAAAATATCTTTAAGTTCAGTTCTTGCCAGCCTTTAATTTTTTTAAATCTTTGGGTTTATATAATTTGCAAATATTGGTCTGCATTCCCTGGTGTCAATGTTCTAATTCATCACTACCTCAACATATGAATTTTCATGGAAGTAATTTCTAACTAAGACCATTACCTTCCAGCCAGTTACGCTGTATGTTTTTCCAGCACTTCCTATTGTTATTGTTCTCTCCCACATTCCAGGCAAAGTAGCTGTTCATATTAAAACAAGTTAATTGATATTTTATTTATGAAGATTTATATTTTGCCCTTCTGATACATGTTCACCATTAAGTAATTACATTCTGCAGATATTCCAAATTTCACTTTACAAACAGATATCCATTAAAATGACAGGGTAGAAATAATTGTATTTATGATCAATAAAATAAGTTCAGAGTTGTTAAGTAATGAACTGGAAGAAAAATACCTGACAAGATAAAATTATTTTTCTAAAGTTCACAAGTATATACATAATAAAAGCTTTCTATAATACAAATTAGCACTGAATTAAATCAGTCTTAAATGGCCACCCCCCCAGATATGAATTGGCTAGCTATTTGGGGAACCCCAATACATTCGGAATGAATGGGAAAGTCAGCCTCAAAAATGGCTATTCTATTTTAGCAGTAGATTTAAATAGGAAGGTTATCATGGCACATTTGTTATGTGAAGCAACAGACTGAACGCATTTTCATATACAATCAGATTCAAAAATAATATCAGTAAGAAGACAGCATACAGATTCACATCAATACTATCCCGATGGATCTATCAGGAAAATTCTCATTCACAATATGCATTAAATTTGTCAGCACAACTTCCATTTTGCACAAGGCAGGTAAGAAAAAATGATTTATTATACTACACAAGAGGAAACTATCTTGATAACAGCACAAAGATGTACTGATTCCATGTACTATCACTCACAACCTCTATTAAGGGTATTGGAGAATTATAACTGATGTTGCAAATTGATGCAATATTCATTTTCATGATACATGTGTCACTTCAATTGATAGAATATAAGAAACTTAATACAACTGTCTCTAGGGAGAGGATTTATGTTCTCTTCCTTGTATAAACTTCACGTTCAAAATAAATAAGCTAAAGAAAAAAAAGGGAGGAACAGTTTGCTCATTTTGTAAATGTAACTGTCATTTATACCTAGGTTTTACAGTCTGAAACTGTTCCATGGGATTTGCTTAAAAGTGACCCAGAAGAAAGAAGTGTACATGAGCAAGAACTTCATCTGAAATATTTTATACTGAATTTTCTATGCATTCTATGCAGTGCAATAAAAATGCCTGAGATTGATTTATTTATACACACATACACACTTTACACAAAATACAGAAAAATAAATTTACATAAAGAATGTGACATTCTTTACATACAATCTTATAAAATAAGAATGAAAGAGTATTTGCTGATTTTACCTCTTCACCCAGGCCTTTGGCAAACATGGTTGATATTTTCTTTTTTGCCTTTTCATTTGTTCCCATCTGGAGTTGGGATCTCAACCATCTTGTTTTGCAAAGTTTCTTTCTTATTTTTATGTTTTTAACTATTTGTAAACCTCCCAGATAACAGCATATCAATTAATTGAATAAATGGTAGTAATACCAATGAAAATATTCCATTAATTTTGTCAAGAAGCAGTTTTCAATTCCCATTTAAAGATAAAATTTTGTTGATGATTTGCAGCACATAATAAATACCAAACCTATTATGGGTTATACAAACAGAAGGAAGCAACAAGCTCCCCATTGCTGATGCATTTAAACTGAGGCATATAGCCATCTCTCAGAAATGTTCCTGCGCTGAACAAAGGGTTCAAACTTCTCCTTCCAACTCTTTATTATTTTATGAAAATAATTTTGCATTCAGAGATCTGGCTTTTATGGCGTGAAAGCTTTCACAGACATTTCAATGAATGTATGGTTTCATTTTACAATACAGTCACTCTGGTTTTCTTTTTGTGATTCTCATGTATCCCTGCCACCGCTTCATTTTTTTTTCCCATTAAAAAGCAGCTAAGGAGAAAAAAATGGAATGGCTGCAAAGAATCTTTTGACTATTAGGACAAAGCACTCTTTGTGTAGAACCATCCAAAGTGGATGAAAGTAATGAAGCTTGAATGGCTCAGACACACAACAGGTAAGTATATCCAAGGTCTACCTCCACCTCCAATGCTAGGAAAAAAGATGGAAAGAAAAAGAATTTCATCCAAATGGAATGGAAAAAAAAAAGTCTCCAAAAACTGTAAGCTTTGAAATATGTGCTGTAAAAATAACTAGATAGATACACCCCTCATTTTCTGACATCAACTGAATCAAACCTTGCAAATCACTTCATCCCACCTACTGGGAGAATGTGTATCAAATTAGAACTGATGGAGTTTAAAGTACTAAGAGTAAATCACTATCGAGAGCAGAATGTCACGCTCTAATCATTTTGCAACTATATGTTTTGGGGCTCTGCCAGCAGGAAGAAAATTAGGACTTAAAATATTCAGTTACCTTTGGAGAAGCCAAACAGTAATTCAACAGCACAATTTGATCATGTCAAATAATGTTTGAATGAGTTTGTCTGAGCTCGGAAACTACACAGGGTCAGATTTGATTACTACCTGGAAAAAAAATCACCAGAAATCTGTAAACTAGATTGGGAAACCTTTGAAGAAGGCAATGTGACAAGACCCTGCTGCATATCTGCAAAGAAAACCATGTTGATGTATGCATGTAATCATCCCCAGGAGCTCAACTCAGCTAGAGAACTTATTTCATTGAATTATGTAACATTTGCATATATAACATTTCACTGAATCAAATGTCGGATTTAAGTCAGATACTTAATATATTTCAACTTCAACATTATTTTCTGAAGCGTGTGCTTTTTGCTTTTTTGAAAAAAAATTGCTGTAACTAACAGGCAATATTTCTTTAAGTAAGATGGGCCGGCCAGAATGGGACATCTCCACCCAGCCAACTTTCCCTGGCCATCTCGCTATGGCTGTCTCACCTCAGCCCACTCCAGAGGTGGTATTCAGCCAGTTTGGACCAGTTCCGGCGTACCAGTAGTGGAAATGTTGAGTAGTTTGGAGAACCAGTAAATACCACCTCTGGCTAGCCCCACCTACCCGCCCCCACCATTTCCTGTCCTATATTCCCTTGCGGAATGCCACGACTCAGCTGAAGTAAAAAAAATAGCTCAGCTCACCAGCATTGGCACAGAGGGTGTTTTTTGAGCGCTGTGAAGCAAGCTCTCATCGAACCGGTAGGAAAAAATTTAGAATCCCACCACTGGCCAACTCACCCTGGAACAACTCACAGTGAGACAATGCAACATGGAATAACTCTCTTAAGTTGCAGCTCATCCCAGCCTTAAGAGAGTTCTAACCTGAGAAGGTTCAAACCTAAAGCAAGACAAGGCCTGCTGCAATTCATTTGTCCCTCTCTTGAGTTAACCTGTGAATTGTCCCACAGGAAGTCGGTTGTGGCAAGTGGACTGAGGCAAGTCGGCTGCGGCAAGTTGTCCTAAACCCTATCCATAGCCCAAAGCTATAAACAGTTTTTTGTTTAGAATTATGTGCAAATTCACTCAATATGATTTATCATGTGTAAATCAGACCATTATACCTCATTCAACACATCCTGGATAATGTACACAGGCTTATTACTTATGAGTACAGCCATGTTTTCAAATATTTATTTATTTATTTATTTAATAATTAATTCCTTTATTCATTCATTATTAAATTTATATGCTGCCCATCTCACTCTGAAGAGAAAAATATAAGAAGATATAACTGTTTCTTTTTTGTTCAACAGCTAAATTCAAAATATAGTAACTAAAATGTATATTTAAGTTTTTCATTATATACCATTTATACCATTTTTAATTTTAGTACCTATTTTAATATGTTTATTTCCAGTATAAACTAGCCATTCATACACCTCATCACTGATGCACAGTGTGTCATATTTAATACAGAGATCAGCAATTATCTGGAGCTCTTCTTTTGTATAGACCTAAATGAAGAGAGAAACATGCTGGTCAGTATATTCAGTATATACTTTAAGTGTGTGTGTGTAAAGCAAACTTCAAACGTTCACCTTTCCTGTGGGATTGTGAGGGGTATTTAGTATAATAGCTTTAGTCTTGGAATTAAATTTATTTGCAAGCTCAGTGGGATCCAAGATCCAGTCAGCACTAGAAGCAGCTTCTCCATTCACAGATTTCTGGAATAAAACAGAACATATTTTATTAACTGCTAGGACTGCCCAGTATCAAATATCCTAAATTGATAGATTTCATTGTTATTCAGGCCCAAAAAATAAAATCAAAAGAATGATAAATAATTAGATCTCTCTCTCTCTCTCTCTCTCTCTCTCTCTCTCTCTCTCTCTCTCTCTCTCTCTCTCTCTCCCCCCTCCCGTGACCAGTTTTTGCAAAAAAAAAAAAAAAAAAGTTGAAAAGAGGGCAAATATGAAAGAGGTTCATAAGGATAACTTTATTTTTTTAACTTCACTGAAAAATGCCTCTCAATTAGTTTGACACAATTCTTAAGAAGGGCCTATTCCACCACAATATTGAGTTGATGGATTCCATCGCAAGAAGGGGCACTTCCATTGCTTGCTATATCATGGGAGGACATGCGCATATGGCCCCAGCCACTGAAAATTTTACTCGTCAATTATATGCCCCCCTCAGGTTCAGATACTTATCATTCCCACTGGAAAGAACAGCTCAGTCGGAACTGAACCACAGATTGCCTTATTTTTCACTTGCACTCAGATATACATATTGTAAGCAGTTTATAATCAAAGCAGCTGAGCCAAGATCTCATTACATTGAAGAAACTGGTGATGCATTTATCTGATTGCCGAATCCGTGTATTACCACACATGTATTTTATCTCTGTATTTTTTCCTTTATCTATTTTCAGAACCAGATCATGTATCATATTTTTGTTTTATTTGATATGGTCGTAAGACTCAATAAATTGTACACTACATACTACACCACACTACCCTACCCTATATCTTTACTAGGGAAAACTCGAGAGCAAACCAAGAAAATAAATAAATAAATCTAAAGATCAGATTTCTGAAATAAGGGGCTGTCTTTTACAATGAAGGATATATAATCACTGCACATACATGGCAATATTTTTACAGCTATAAGATTTACTACTATTACACACAGTTGTATATTCTTACATTTTAGTGTGTGTGAGACAGCAATATTAAAATGGGTAGGGGTACAGAATTAATGCTATAACAGTCCAACTATTTATTTTTAATTCTGAATCAAGTATTTTCTTAATTTCTTATATTTTAGGTAAAGAAATGTGAATGATAATTGCTATCACACCCTATTCAAAATGTAGGAATGAATTAGGCAAGCTCTGGATATTCATCCCTCCCTTCTTTTCTTCCTACAAAGCTTTAAATCAGTTCAGAAGTTTCTCTCAGCTATTGTTTTCTTGTCACCAAAACCACACTACTCACATTTCTCAAAGGTATAAAAACAGGCATGGCTCCTGCCATCCTCACCATGGGCTCGTAACAGTCATAGAAGGGCTCAATTATTATTACCTAAAACAAAAAATAAGCTACATGAATAAGGAATTAAAAAATGAGCTACCATCTTTTTCTAATATTAAAAGAAAAGTATTTTGGGGGCAGCAAAGGGGGATGAGATAACATATTTTTTCAGTGTCTTTTTTTTTTATAAACTACCATAGCTATTGCAAATTTAGAATGAATGTGTTAGGCATGAAAGGCCAGGTCCACCTAGGAAGGTTCAATTCAGTTGATTTAATCCTAAAACCTAACACAAAGGAATCTTCTCCACTTAATAGTAAGCATCTAGTTAGATAAGGGTCAATGACCCTCAAGTGGAAACTAGACTTAGCTTGTGGCTACAAAGGGATTCTAGGCTGATCCCTCTTTTCACTCTGTCCCCAGGTTTTTACTATTCCTTCTCCTACAAAATGAGAAGTATGGAAGGAAAAATAAAATAACAGATCAAGAGAACTATTAAAAAAAAAACAAGGGGGTGGGGGGTTAGAATGATAAATCCTCTTTAACTCAAACTAGATTTCTATGTGCCAAAAGAGCATGGGAAGTAGTGGCTAAAATATTGGCCTAAAAACCAGGAGACTGTGAATTCTAGTTTCGGCTTAGGCATGATAGCGAGCTGGGTAATTTGGGAACAATCAATCTCTCTCAACCCATGCCATCTCACAGGGTTGTTGTTGTGGGAAAAATAAGAGGAAGAAGGCTTACTTCCCTGAGTTATAAAATAACAAAGGTAGGATAAAACTATCTACCTTAAAATATTAAGGAATTATTTGAGAAATTGCCTTTAATTTCAACACTGGTTTTTAATAAAATTCTGTGTGTGTGTGTGTGTGTGTGTGTGTGTGTGTGTGTGTATGCATACATACACACACACATACACACACAAACACCAGTTGTTTTATAACAGGAATTATTACAAAGACTTACTTCATCTTCTGCTTCAATAAGCCCCTGTATTGCACTAAACAGGGATCCATATGCCCCTACTGTCACCAGAATGTCCGTGTATGGATCAATCTTTTTTCTGCAAACTTTTTCATACACTTGAGACAGGATTTTCACCAATGGTGGATGACCCTGTGTACATTTTTTTAAAGAGAGAAAAATAGTTAATAACACAGAAAAATGTCAGCTATGTATGAGTGATGAATACATTAGTTCAAAATGTAACTAGATAGATCATAAATCCTTACAGCCAGAGTTTCCAAATTGTGTAATGCCCCAGGGCACCACAACAAACCCACAGGTGTGTCATGGGATATTTTAAAGTTAAACTTTTGCTACATCCATTTGCAAAACTGGGGGTTTGGATGTGTTTTGGTAGAAGAGTACCACAAAAAAATTACTGAAATACTCAGGGTCCTATGAATCAAGACAATTTGGGAGCCTCTGCCTTAGAATAACTTCCTTTTTACAACCCTGTAGTTCTTATTCTGGGTAAAGTCAGGGTGATTGGATAGAGTTTACTACTTACAGGCCAGATGCCCTTCCTGATGCCTATGTGGAATTTGCAACCCAAAAAATTTTTTTTCCTTGCATCCTAAGAGAGAAACATCTGCCACTATTTAGGATTGAAATCTCAACCTTCTGAATGGGAGACAAGCATCTTTGCCACTAGGCCACCCCATTGCTCTCAACCTCTACCTTTATGTCTTAATAATTTTATTGGGGCTTTGAATGTACTAAATATCAGAATGTATTTTTGTAAAAGATGGGAAGTGTTAAGTTTGATGAACTAACTTAAGAAAACAAACAAAGACCAATTCCATCGAAATGTTACTCTACTTATATATTAATAACACGCATGTACTGAGTCCTACAACGCATGTTGCTTTATTATCATCATCAAACAGAATAATAATATCTGGAAAATCCACACTAGTTTAGTTTAATATTTTAAATAGTTTATGCGGATGGATGAAATGGAAATTAACTGCATTTGCATATAACTCTAATTTAGGTGAGGAAGACCAACCAAAGAACAGAACCTTGTATTTCTATTCAGAATAAGAATCTAAAACTGAGAAATATCAACAAACCAACTGAGAAACTTTCAGGCTATGCTATTCATTTGAAGCACTGTCTTTAGTCAGGTACATAACGCACTCACAAAACCCCGAGTATACTGGTTCAGCCTATCCACTGATGATGCTTTTGCCAATTCTTCTTTTACATAGTTAGGAGGAGATATATCTGGAAGTCCTTGTCCGAGATTCACAATAGAGGGATCTGCAGCAACTTTTGTAAATTCCACCCTACGGGACATAGAAATTATTGCAATCCTATTAAATCCCAAGAAAGACTAACTCTACTTCTATGGAAATCATAACACAAAAATAGCAACAATGTGCATTTTTTTCAAATTCAAATGTTTTGTTTCAATAGTCTGAACAGACTGAAACAACTATTCTAGCCTTTCTGGAAGCATATCCAATGCTGTTCAGATGATTTTGGAAATATTTGTGTTCAAAAATTGCCTTCCTCTCTAAAAAAAAAAAAAAATTCAAACTTGGGATATTTCTGAAATGACCAGAAAAGCACTAGAATACCTCCCATAAAGTTTAGCAATCTGTTTCAAATTTACATCTTTTCAAACTAGAGCAAATTAAGCTACATAGTGGCTCTCTATTCTCCCTTGAGATACTTTCAGTGGCAGTCCCACTGCCTTCAAGACTATCAGCCACTGATCTCCATGGCAATCATGAATTGGTCCAATCCTTTTTTGAAATCAAGCAAGCTGGTAGCCATCTACTACCATCTTGGAATACCCAATTGCAAAGCTGAAAGCATGTTGTGTAAAAAAATCTTACTAACTAAACCCTGTTTTGGGTAGTTTTTAAACTATAAACTGGAAGCTGTTCATACCTCCAGAAACAAAGTGTATTTGTTTATTTGTTGTTTCATAAACAGGTTCTGTAGCCTGAAAAAAAATTGAAAATTCATGGCTTATTCAATTCCTTACCCGTATATTTATTCCTAACAACCTTCTATAATTGAAGAATGAAATATGTGGCTAACAAAATTCTAAGTCAGTCTCTTAGTCATACATTTATTCTTATCTCTAATTTTGCACCAAATTAATCTTTAGGCATAATCAGTAAGGGCTTTTTTTTGTTTAATTTCTGATATTATTTAATGCAAATATGTGAATAGCATTCAATAAAGATAAAATCAGGAAAAATGCCAACTCCTGAGAACTTTAAAAAAAAAGATGAAAGAAAAGGTCCTGAGATGAAAACTGCCAACTTTTCAGCTGATTTCTGTAGCTGTGCTCTTAACAGTAGCATGCTGGTCAATTATTAAGAAATGTATCTTCTTATGATACAATCAAAGTGATATTGAAGGCACAAATGAAGATGAAAAATTTGTTACTCTACACACATTCCCTTTAAAAGCTCAGCTGTAATGTTCTGAAATTTGATTAGTGATTAAATTAATGCTTTCATTATTACTTACCACACATTGTTATCAAGCCCTTCAATTCGTTTAGCATTTTTATGCTTGAAGTTCATGGCCTAGCAGCAAAACAACAATAACAACAACAGAGAGACAAAAGGACTTTTATTAGAGACAAAAAAAGTGCATATTATTAGATGGTGTGTGTGCCACCTCTCCTTTTATGCTTCCTGTCTGATTTCCACTTATAAACAGCATAAACTACAATTATATTCTTATTCAAAATGAATCTCACTTAACACTGAAGACACAAACAAGAACAAAAAGTAAATACATCCTGCATGAAAAAGTACTAAAACCAAACGAATGGAAACTGGATGTAAGGAAAAAGAATGTTGAAGCTGCTTCGAACAGTTACTCTAGAGAAATATGAGAAGGGTGTTTGCTGGATGCTGAAGAAAAAGAAGCTGCAGATCAGAATAAATGTATGTACTGTAAAGATTGCTACAAATAAAGAAGATGAGAAAATACTGTAAATATCTCTCTATAGGCAAAAAGATAGTTAAGAGATAGTTGAAAAAGGGTGAATGGCTAAACAATGGTCACAGATGTGAGGATTGGTCATAAAGTTACTTTTCCATCACGACAGTAACTTTTATCATAACTGACATCATTCACTAAACAAGGTAGTCGCTAAATGAGATAAAGTATCTTGGAAAGTATCCTTGCTTCCCGCACATTGATACAATAATACATTGCCTTTATTCTCCGAATTTCTCTTTTCTCTTCTACTAAGTTTAATCTAACCACATTTTTTTCTTTTTTCCCCCTTCATCTTGAGTAATTCATTGTCTTTATATGGCTAAACCACTTCAAGAGTGCTTCCTTCATACTGATCAAATGCTTTTATATTCAGTCCAAATGTCAACTCATAAAACATTCCTATGCTTGTTTTAGTAGTTGCCATAAAAAGGGAGGGGGGGGCAGGAAGGAAATATGGAAAAGCAGTGCATCAGTTTGAAAGCGAAAGTACATTCCAATTCTTATCTTTAAAAGATTGTAACTAAGATACCAGAGCTTTCGTCCTCGAATATATTTAATTGGAGAACATGAATGATGATACCCAGCCTGTGAATGTGCTCAATTGGCGAATCTGGTTTATGAGACAGCCATGGGGGAGGCGGGAAAGAGGGTCACAGGTGACTGTAAATTACATATGCCAGAGTTGGCTTCATACCAGGAAGTGCCAGTATGTCATCTCTAATAAATCCTTTGAAGTTTTTTGAAGTTTGGCTCAACAATCATGATTTAACTAGAGTGATAGCTGGAATCCTGACACCAAATTTATTTAGCATTCATTTGTTCTTTTTTTTTTTTTAAAGTTTTATTTGGGTTTTCACACACACAAAATACAAGTAAAACATCTTTTTTGAAAGTAGCATCATCCCGCGTTATACTTCTTTACACAGACACAAACTCAATTTCATGCTCATTTTTGTATTCTATTCCATATCTTATTACTATTTTGCATTTTCTATATAGTTTTCCCCCTCTTTTAATTTTCTCAAATTTATTTTGATTATCTCATCTCAATTCAAATCATTATGTTTATACTTTTGTCTGTCCTGTTTCAATTTCATATTATCTTTTCTCATTAAACAAATTTTATCCTGTAGTTACTAATTGGAGTATGACACCTTTATATCTTTTAATTTTATCCATTCAACTCTTATTTACACTTCAATGTAAACCTTAAGGTTATAACATTCAATATAATACATAATACATAACTTCCAATCGAATTCTGCTTGGTACATTCTTAAAATACACACTATATTCTTTTAAAAAAGGATTATAAATATATGTAATTAAAACCCTCATTCCATTCCAATTCAGTTTTATCATTAATATTCATTAAAGTCTTAACATCTTTAATATTTCTTTTCAATTAAATATCATGCTTCCTTGGGGACACGTATAATCTTTCCATAATTAATTTTTCCCCCATTTCTCTTCATTTATGTTTTATAAATCATTAAATATTCATTTTATTACATTTATAATAAACATTCCACTAAATTACGATAATTATTTTATCCATCATTTTGATCATACATTGTTTCATATTTTCTGAAATTATTTCTATTTCAAATATAACAATACTATCTTATGTACCTTTGCAGAATCCCTTTTTCAATTAGATTTTCACCCTAAATAGGCCCTGTTTCTCTATACCTTGTTTCTGTCCTTTATAAGTTCTTTTCCTTTCTTTCTTCCCTCTCTTCTTCTCCCTCCCCTTTTTACTCCTTTGTCTCTCTACTTCTAATTCTCTCTTCTGCATTTCCCTCTTCTGTTGTTTTGTAATTTTATACTTATTTTTCAAACTATTCTTTTTTGGGGGTTGTTTTCCCAAATATTAAACTTTTGATTCTCTTTCCCCCCCTTTCCTTTTTTTTCCCCACATAAAATTACTTGTTCATTAAAGATGGCTTCTTCTTTGTCCCAATCTTCTTATTCTGCAGGCATTTCTTGTTGTTTCTCATAGTTCCAAATCTTCATTTCTAAGAATTGAAATACGAAGCCAAAAGAACTCCTCCCTTCTTGTGCATCTTCTTTGTACTTTTCAAGTTCCGTTTTCAGTTCTTCTAAAAGTGGTGCCATTTTAAACACTTTTAAACAACCACCTGATTGATTTTAGTCATTCAAATGCAGTAACCAAAAATCCAGAAGTCACTAAGTAATCCAAATACTCCTGAGCTGTTTCTTCTTACTTCTTTTTTCACTTTCTCTTCCTGGGGTTTTACTATTTTGTTGCCATGTTTCAGTTAAAATGTATATTTTAGAAGTCTTGTTGAGATTTTACTGTAAGTTCTTTTTAATTCCAGGCAGTCTCCTCCCTTCCAGATCCTGCCCTTTTATTCTTTTTCTCTCCTTTCCTGCTTTCAAAAGCTTTTAAGTATCCAGAAATCTTTATTATCCCTTTGACATTTTATTTTCAGTTGAAATGCCTATTGATGTCAAAGTTGATTTTATTTTTCAATTTTTTACTTAAGTCTCTTAGCTGTCAGTATAGGGAAAGGAAGAAGAGAGAAAAAAACCCAAATCCTTTCCTTTTTCTCTCTCCTTTGTTGCTTGAAAATCTTCTTTGGGAACAGTTATTTTTTAAATTCCAAGGTACCTTATTTGTTGCTTTTGCTGTTTGACTCGATCAATGAAAACTTTGTCTTCTTATCTTCCTCCTGCACATTCTTTTCCGGTCGAGTTCTTCTTTGGGATGACCATTTCTGACCACCGCCTTCGGGAAAGGGAGCAATGGCCAGCTGAGGAGGAGAGAAGGCTCTCTTCAACCCTGCAGGCAGGCTCTCCCCTATTCACCACCTCTATGGGGTAGCTTAGCCCCAAAACCAGCCGGCTCGGGGCGCTCCAGTGGCAAGCACAGATCGAAACCGCACAGAGTCGCAGTTTCAGTCTGTCACCAAAGAAGCTCAAACTGGAAGTCCCTGCATTCATTTGTTCTTGATCTGACTATTCTTGTTTTATCACGCATCCTTCTTCATAACTCCATTCCAACTACACTCAATTACTTTTTGTGTTTCACCTGACATAACTAACTTTCCAAATAACAAATATAGCAGAACACGTTTTCATTTCTCTGAATAAACATTCATTACAACAGACTACAATCTCCGTCCACTTCTCCATCTTTAATACAAATTCTACCAAGGTATACCATGCACTTGTTCTAATTTGTCACCTTTTAAATATAGTTTGTAACTGTTCGCTTCCCTTGTCAAACACCACGTGGTGTTTGACACATTAATTTTCAGATTAATAGGTTCATTACATCATGTCATCTAATGTTTTCTGAAAAGGAATAAGATATTTAGCCAACACTGTATCATCACTGTCTGCATGCAAAATTATGTATATCTTTATATTGTCAACAAATACACTTTTCTAACATGGCTACAGAACTCCTTAAAAAATCTAAAATATATTATGGGTTATTGAACATATACCTACATTTTAATGCATTTATAACACCTTACAGCATTATGAGTTTGCTTTTTTTCTGGATGCTAGCATTTATAACTTTTTAAAATTAAGTATGATACACTTTTAATATTTTTGCTTGACTATTTATTACTCCAAAATGGAGTAGCACAATGGGTATCAAACATCTATGTCTGTACAGCAACATTATAAAATATAACATTGCTAAATTTCTTTGCTTGGCTTATGGTCAACCTAAGTACAAAACTCCTCTGGTCGTACAACCCAAATGAACCAAGAAATTCTGAATAAATGAGAGAATATGTGAAAAAAAAATTATTATTCTAGCTCTTTCTCAATCTTTTAAATATTATTAAGAATTATAAAAAAATTTATAAACCAAGCAAAAGCATCAAAACCATTTATTATAATATTAGCATACTAATAATTATTCTATCAGTTCCACAAAAAATTTAAAATAAACTATGTAACCAAAATGCCAAATATAGAGAATGATATCTTAGGAGAATTACATGGAGGCTACTAGACAGAGCAGCACTACAGTCTTAGATTGCAACATAAAAGTGACAATGAGACACACATACACACTGAGGCCAATTTGATTTGTTTTAAAGGCTTCAAAGTAATTGCATCAGAGATATCCGCACATAACTTCTATGCCAACTGTACCTTCTTGAATTGCTCATGGAGTGGTTGAGAAGAGCCTTATATAATAGCCAGCAATGTCAATCACTAGGCTAATAAATACTGTTTTGCATTTAAAGAGACCTGTGGGAACCTCAAGTACACATCTAAATACAGCCTCAGAGACATTAAAGAAAAATGTAGAAAAAGTTCTTTTGCTATGCTCAATCAAATGTTTTGTCCTTCCCTCCTCTCCCTCTCTCTGTTGTTGATTCTAACCATCTAAAAGAAGCTGCCTTCTGTTCCTACTTAAAATATCAGAAAGACCAAATTTATTTTTCCATTTTAGTCCAGTTTTCCCATGGTTTTTTACATATTACAGTGAAGCCTTCATCTCTTTGCGCCTTCTATAAATGAGATGAGAAACTGAAGTTATTATGTTTCTTATATCAGCAGTATTTGTAAGTAAGGAAAGTTTTTTGAAAACATTTAAGTTATGCAGTGCAGGATAAACTTCCGTTAGTGATTCAATAGCAAATGTAACAAAAAGTATATGCAATTATGAAATCTAGAAGAGACTGAATACATACTGAGCAAGTTGAAAACATGAAGCATCTCAAAGGATAATTAATCTTCAGTAGAGATGTTCTAATGCCAAGACTGAAGTACTGATGAGCTAAGAACATTCCTGTGTAACAATAAGTTTTAAGAATATAAAATAACACAGACACAACATAGGCAAGTAACAGGCAAAATTTGTATTACTATATATTTTTTTATAAAATTAAATGAGCATACACAGTTAACTTTACATAATACATTTTGGTAATCAACCAACAGGTAATAAATGGGAAATAGGAAATCAAGAAACAAGGAAATCAGGATGGATAAACCTATTTGCTGCACTTGTTGGAGTAGAACCCAAGTCCAAGAAATAGTAACTATATTTAGAAAAAAGCAATAGGATCAGAATTAACTCTACTGGAAAATTTATCACAATTTATAGATAGGCTCCATTCATTGATAGACATAATTTCTTAAAAGGGAATAGAGCACATTGCATTACATTTTCTAATCTGGATTTAAACTTGATAAGATCTGAATTGTTGAACTCTGATAGTGGATCCAAATTCATCTTTGCTCTCCAAAAGAGAGAAAAGAGCGCTTGAAGAAGGCACAGAAAAGGACAATTAGAAACCATCAAGGAGTTGAATATATTTTAGGCTCATGATAGGCAATTCTGCAGACGAAAACCTCTAGTCCACTGTGTCACAGGTTTTTGTGGGTTGAGTAGCAACCAAGGAGTTAAAGAAGTCATCATGGCATCCACAATCATATAGTCAAACCTGCCCCTTTGGATCTGCATGCGATAACGCACACATACACAAAAGGGGCCTGATTTCAGTTGCTCAAATGGAGCTGCCTCTTGATTTTTTTTGACACGTCCCAACACTTCTGATGAGTTCACGGGAGCTGATACTGGACATAACATACCTGGCACGATCTGGGATTCCCCTCCCCCCAATTTGTTAATACAATAAACAAAATAGTTTTGTATTTTCTATTTGAGCAACAGCTCTGTAAAACCAGATAAACCCTAAACCTTCCATTGTCTCCCTGATAAAGGAAAACACATGAACTAATTATATTGACCAGAATTCTTTATCAGGCTAGCAATCACTTAAATCTCTGGCTGGTAGATCTTGACCTCAGTGGAGACCTGTTGCCTATGTTGATTTGCTCTTCCTTGCTTCAGTGCTTTTCTCCAAATTGTCCAGGCTTCACTTCAAGAAATTTCACATTTTCCTTGAACTAAGAATCCAGCACTGTAACGTTCCCAACCTATCTCAAGATCACCAGCTATCATTACAGCAACCAGTGGAGAAAAAAAGATCCACATGCAGAATTGTCTACTTCCTTTCTGAGATGCTAGAACACCCCTTCGTCTCTTTCCCAAAAAATCCTTTCTTCCCTTTTTAAAGACTCCAAGTTTGCTAACTCAGCAACTACTCCATTCTTCAAGGGGAAACTTTTTCTTCTATGGATAAGCTATCTCTTACTGTCAGCTAAGCAGAATAGAGTGCCTCTTTGGATTAATGGGTGGCTGTACGACAGAATGCTAAAGAGCCATGGGTGAGAGCAAAATATTACTGTTTGTTTCAATAGATATATATGTTACACAACAAATAGCAGAGAGATTAATTAAGTGTCACTCGTTAAAAAAGTGGAAGTCTGATATTGAATTAATCACAGAAAAAATGTTTTACAGGCAAAAGCAAGATGTACTCTTTGTATTGATTGTCCTTTCTCATTTTACATTTGGCCCAAAGCACAAGAATGAAATAAAGATTAGTCTTATGATGTGAGGATTTCAGATTATTTTGGGTTTAAATCAGGGAAAAACAAGCCAACATTTAAAGAAAAACAACTTATCGATGTTTATTTGGAAATTGTGCTGTCCAGCCAGTGTATGGGAATTGGATAGTTAGGAAAGAGAATACTTACTATGGAAGTCTATTTTCACGAGTACCGCCCAAAGTGAACAGCTGCTTCCCAGTGAAGAACTTAAATTTCTGTTGGCATGGTTAGGACCATGGTCTAGCTACATGGTGAAACACATTTACACAGGCTTACTTAACAACACCACTCTAAAACAAGTGTGGAATGCTTTGAACCAGAAATATGGTGAAGACACATTGATGGAATACTTGCTCCTAGAATGACTTTACAGTTTTCCCTGCATCGCCATCCACAAAACCCAAAAACTAGAGGACTTTTCCAACATCCTTACAGAGTTGCGAACAGCCAAAGAATGTTCTGACTTACCAGGACTGGCTTGCCTTGATCTCTCCATAACGCAAGAAACAATCATCGCCAAACTCCCAAAAGAAATGTTAGAATGATGGATTGTTTTGTCCAATGCCCTTCTGGCCGCAAACCGCAGACAATATCCACCTTTGCCTTTCTCCAAGAATTTGTCTTCCGGCAAACAGAGTCCTGCAACAGCTTCAGAAACCTTCTCCTCAGACGCAGAGTTTACCAACCTAACAGCGACCGCTACTGCAACTCTGGACCTCTCCAGCCTCTACTGCACATCTCTACAGATCATCACCAAATGTCAACACATAACACCGAGATCGACTCTTCATCCACACACAGTTGGGGAGAGACCTCATCAGATACAACCCAATTTAGATCTACTATTTCAAAGAGAAACCAGTTTTGTCCGATGCACCACACTCGTCACTCGCTGAACAGCTACACTGCGAAATCACTGACCCAACAAAAAGAGTTACTAAGGGAGTACCAATACTGCTACAAGTGTTGTGAATCCAAACACCTGTACAAGTACTGCACAGCCAAGGTGCAATGCGGCTTATGCAGTGACCTGCACCCGACCGTGCTGCATCCAGACTCCGAGCTGCCACTGCAAATATCTCATAGACCTCCTTCGGACAAGGAGCCTCGACATAACACAGAAGCATACAGGGCTCCTCGGCAGATTGCCAAACTGCAACCAAAACAGAGGATGAGTGTCAACTGCACAACACTGTGCACCAACTCACCATGTTCTCGTTTGTGTCTTCCCATCTGTTTAACCAAAGTGTACCCTGAAGGATGCCCTGAAGATGCCATGAAAATGTACGTGTGGATAGACACTAAAAGCACCTGCACCCTGGCCAGACCTGCATTCTTCGACCTCTTTGAGGTGCAACAGAACGAACTTCACTTCACTGTATCAATGTGCCATGGACCAAGAAGCACGGCGGGGAGGAGAGCTACTGGACTGCATAGTCGTTGGATGGAAGTGCCCGGTTCCCACTACTGCCTGTGTTTGAATGCGAAGGGGTACCGAACGATCGCAGTCAGATTGCAACACCTGAGGTCATAAGTAGCATGTCTCACCTACAGCACCTGGCTCATAACGTCCCCGCTCTAGATCCGGAGGCCGAGATCCTACTCTGGCTGGGAAATAATGCCCCACGTGCCTTTCTCTTCTCCGAGTCAGTCGGCGGCCCAGTAGATGGCCCAGTGGCCATCAAATCTCCACTAGGACGGGGGATCGTAGGAATTGTCAGTGACGATCGGATGCAGGCTCCAACCCAGGCAAATGCCTTAGCACCATCCATTCCAACTGCCTTCTGACGCCCTTTAGCACCATCAAAAACAAGAATGCCGTTCCAGCCTAAAAGGCCGCCAGCAATCAGTACACTTTCACTAGGACACCCTAAATGGCTGCCAACAACCACCAGGCGTCCATTAAGATGCTCGACACAGGCATATGCATATGCAACAGCCTTTCCAACACCTTCCTGATGCCGTTTGACACTGTGGAAGCAAAAGTACCATTCCAACCCTAAAAGGCCCCCAGAAGCTACCCCCAGACTTTCACGATTGGTACCAAGAGTACTTGTCAACCCTAAAAGGCCACCTGAAGTGACCGCCAGACTTTCACCTTTGCCACCAAGAGTACCTGTACATCCTAAAAGGCCACCAGAGGTGAGCAGCAGAATTGCACCTAGAGGCAGAACTTGAAGATTGAACCTCAAGCTTTGTACGCTTTGTTTGTTTGATGCTTTATTAATGTTTACTGTTTTTCTTAGTTATATAGCTAACTATTTATCTTAGTTATATAGTTATATGCTATTCAGTTAATATTACTGTCTACTGCTTATCTTAGTTTATAGTTAATTTTTTCTTCTTTTAATAGTGGAATTTACAATTCCAGGTGGGGAGTGTGCTGTCCAGCCAGTGTATGGGAATTGGATAGTAATTGTGAGCTTTACCCTTAAGGGAATACATCATGGTAAATGTAGTTAAGGTATCCTGGGAAATGTAGTTCATGTCACGTGACCACATCTGTAATCCTGATTGGTCACTAAATTGACCCTCAAGGGGTTGGGGGAGGTTTTCCTCATTCTTGCCTGAACTCATGGATTCGTAACTGTTTTACTTCTATCATGACAACATGAGGGAAAAAGAATGGAAGATATATCATCTTTTTACCTACAAGGCAGATATGCAAAGGATTTGTCATTAAAGAAGAACTTCATCACAAATGTGACTTATGAGAATACCAGATGAACCAATAAATGGATAAACCAATAAATGGACTTTGTTATGGATGTCTTGTTGAGTTTATCTACCTGCATCTATCTGCACAGCTTAAAAATCTACCACTGTGCAGAAAACAGAACAGAAATAATTATGCCACTTTTATCCAAACAAATCTCTGCAATTCAGGACTGAATTAAACTAAGAGGGGAAAAAGCAGCAAATCAAATTTGAACTAACCTAGCTTAATTTCCTCAGAAGAAAGATTTTGAGAAAGAAAAAGAATTTTAAGAAAGTATTGGATTGAATCTAAGTATTGAAAATATAGGGTTTCATAAAAACTAAAGGGAGTTCTGATGTCTCTATCTTAAGATAGGATGCAGGCTCCATATATTCATTATGTTATCCATATATTCATTATATTATTCTCTTTCAAGCTAAGCAACTTTATACAAGGTGCAAAAAGCAATAAATATTATGTCAAGCAAGCCACAATACAAGAAGAAACAATATATAAATTTAGTTTACACCAACTTCATTAATTTTATCTGTTTCAATTCTTCATAAACCATCTTTTTTCATAAATCCTTAAATTAACTCATAAAAGGCCTTTTGCTCTTTAAATGTCCCATCTCTCTTTTTCAGGAGTTTTCAACTGTATCCTATTATGAGTTTCTCATTTTTCCACTTTCTCTCAACCAATGTAGTTCATGCATTTCTTTTACTTTTTATATTGGTTTTTTATATGTGGCCATACTTTGAAACATTTATTTTATGTTGGTCAACCCTCTATTCAATCTACATTCATTCATCACTCATTCTTTTATCACCTTGTATTTTCTTGCATTATCATATGTATTTCCTAAGTAACTCATTTTCACAGCATTCAATTTATTTTATGATTCTCCTAACTTCATATCCAGCCTTAATCCCACCCCTTCCAAATACAGCATGCCCGGTTAATAGTAGGGATAGTTTTAGCAGTTTTGGCATATTTACAAGCAGCTTCTTGAAGTTATTTTTATGCTAAATATAGAAGGCAGCCTTATTTCCTTTCAAAGGCCAGGAACTCTACTGACCCTTATATCCTGTAATGCTTTATTTTTGTTGCAAATCTAATTTGGTAGGAATTGTATAAAAATAAACCTGGGAAAATGCTTTGAAATTGTGACGAGACAAATAACTATGCTGAGCTCAGTAACTATATTTACAACAAAAAGGAAATCAAATATAAGCAAAGTCTCTTTGTGATGATTGGGTGCTAGAACTGTCAGTCAAAGCATAATCCAAGACATGCCCTCCCAGTTATTATTTTTCAGGGAGGAATCAGGAGTGAGGATTTTGGGAGGGTATTTAGATCTCAGAAAACTTCAAACCCTACCTATAAGAAACAATAATCTGTCAGAATGACATGTTTATGAATAGATATCTAGTGCCAGGGAACCCAAGGGTTGGAACCCCACAAATACATTGTGAAATATAAGTTGCAAGTCATCTTATTTTATTCATGTGTTGTTTAGCACATTTCCACACCACCCATCTTACCTAAGTGTTTCTTGCAGTGTAAAGGTAACCTGAAATGTAATCTTAAGGAGCCCATTTGCAACCTATGATAAAATTATGCAACCTTGTTTATTTCAAAAGCAAACCCAGCTGCTCCTTATCTTTCTCACTTTCCACCAAGTCTTGTTATCCAAGAAACAAAACAGAGAGGGAGGAGGACAGAATATTCAGATCAGGAAAGGGTTTGGTTGCTAAAGGCAAAATCAATAGATCCCTTAAATAGAGGGATATCCTGATTAATTCAGGAATAGTTCAATTAAGCCTTGATTTTGGAAAATAAAAGGGGAAAAAAGGATCTATTATGGTGCACAGTACAGTATTCTCCAAACATAACACAGACATTTTACTCTGAGCTCAGGGGCTACAGAACCTGTAAACAGACTGCAATTTCAAAGTCATGACTTCAGAATATCTGGATTTATGCCCATGTATCATTGGTTTTAGTGCCAGGGCTCGCCATCCACCTCGGTTTCTGCTGCTCATTCGTCTCTTTAAAAAAACTTAATATTTTTCACCATTTCGCAAACTGTTCTGTGATAAAATAAAATCTGATTTATAAGGGAACTGCTCTCAGTATACAAAAAGGATATATATATATATACACACAAATTATATATTGAGAGAGAGAGAGAGAGAGAGAGAGAGAGAGAGAGAGAGAGAGAGAGAGAGAGATCTACATCTATGTATCTTCCTAATTTTGAAAATTCTTTCCCGCTTTCTTCTTTCTCCCGTCCTCCTACAGATTTTATTTTTTTTTAATCCACTTCCCAAGGAGGCCATTTTCCTCTCATTTTCTTCATTTTTCCTTCGGCAAAAGACTTTAAGGACGATTTTATAACCACAAAAAGTAAAGAACGAAAAAGCCCTCCCCCCTCCGCCGGGGACGCGCTTGAACCGTCCCCTTGAGGTTGAAAGAAACGATCTTTCTAAAAGTTTTGGCACTTTCTGCGTCCAAATCAACCAACCACGCCGCGTCCTTACCTCACACTTGTTTGCCCCCGCCCTTTCCCCGGATATGGCGAGTCTTTCCCGAAGAGGCGGTGAAAACAAATTGGAGAAGGGCTAATCGCCGGGGAGGATGGGCTTGGCAGTCGTCCAACAAGACGCGAGAATGGCAGGACCAAAGACCCGATCGCGGTCCATCGTTCTGGATCTATTTTCACGGACCAGAACATTTCAAAAAAAAATAAGGACCGAACAAGCCCTTTTCAGTTCCTTTCCTTTTTTTTTTTTTTTTTTTGCAAATAGCAAATTTGCATGCTTCTCGGGCACGCCAAAAGCTAACATGACAGACTCCGGCTAGTCTTTGCTTTTACAAAGTATTTTTCCCCCTATGTGTAACGAGCGTTGTCTTTGTGGGGAGTGGGGGAAATCAGACATGTTGCATCGCACCTGTAGGCATCAGTGGTACAATCCAGCAAAACTATCCAATCTACAGTGTAGATTAAGCAAGGGCTAAGACAATCTATTGCCATTTTCTTCATATAATGATACCTAGTCTTAGCAGAGGAGAAACTAAGCTTGTGAATCGTTTAACTAAAGCTAAAATCTGATATGCACGCACACACACGCATACAAAGCAGAAAAAGTGATGTCTTCTGCTGTCTTTTTCAAACTTACAGGTTGTCCTGGAAAATTAAATCTGTGTTGGACCAGATCAGAATTATTTCAGAGTATTCTAAGAGGATGGCATTATTACTATTTGTAAAAGATGCTTAGTATGGGCACATCCACCCAGCCATCACCACCTAGTCTCCGAGTCCATGCAGTATAGATGCATGTCCCTGTCCACTTCACACCCTAGGGTCAAACCTGCAGCTGAGGCACCTGAATGGATTGAGGAGCTGATGGATATTTGTAGCTCAGGGTTGAAACAAGAGGTCCTCCATCCTCTCTGAGCTTGGTTGTTTTCTTGCAAACATTCCATTACCTAACTAGGTAACCTCATCAAGTTTAGAAGCTCTGTTCCTCTGCCAGCATTTTTGCTTCTACTGTATCGCATCTTCTGCTGAAGCAAGTTATGGCTTATTTATAAACTAATAAAGGCAGCATTTTAAAAATAATGATAAAATAATAAGATCACCATACAGTATGTTGGATCAGTTGCTGGATATGATGCAACCTGTAGAGCAGCTAGCTAGAATCTTCATTTATGCACTGCACTGCACACCAGAACAACTAGACACAAGGACAGTTTTTCCCCAAACACCATCACTCTGCTCAACACTGTCCAACTATTTACAAAGTCTGCACTACTATTACTATTAATCTTCTGATCACTCCTTATCACCCATCCCCTCCCACTTGTGACTGTATGACTGTAACTTTGTCGCTTGTATCCTTACGATTTATCCTGACTGTTTCCTAGTATGATGTGATTGCTTATTGAACCCTATGACTATCATGAAGTGTTGTACCTATGGTTCTTATATCTTTCCTTTTATGTATATAAGAGAGTATTTACACCAAGACAAATTCCTTGTGTGTCCAATCACACTTGGCCAATAAATAATTCTATTCCATCCTATCCTATCCTGTTCTGTTCTGTTCTGTTCTGTTCTATTGTTTGTGCTTTGGGTTGGCTCTCTTCCACCAGCCATACCACATATGCTCCTTCAGCATTTGCCTGTGTGAGGATCAGATTAAGAAATCTCCTTCTCAAGTTTTTTCCCCTGTCTCTTCTTAAAACCTTCAGGTCAGTTGCCCCATAGCAATCCGCAAGAATCAGATAAGCCATCTTTTCCTTATTTAAGTTATATTGCTCATATCCTAATGCTGTCCATTGATCCAATAACTGTGACACCATATCCCCATTCATGATGTAATTTATATCTTCATCCTACCATTGCTATGACAATCCTAAAACTTATCAATCATCAATACTTTGGATGATAATCCATCAGGCACTTTGTTGCCAGAGGTTCATTCCCCCAAATGTAACTCTGGATGTAAATGTAACATAGAACTTCAAATGACTTCTTTGTGCAAACTAGGATCTCTAGTCTAAAGACTACGGTGGAAGCCAACATGCCAGGATATTTGCCTGCATTCTATTTATATACATAGGATATATTGTCAAAGAGATGTATTTATATGTTGGAAATCCTGTGAGCTGGAAATAAAATTATTTTAGATTAAAGTGAACAAGCCTTGCTTAAAGGATGAATATATATTTTATATATATATATATATATATATATATATATATATATATATATGTATATGTATATGTATATGTATATGTATATGTATATGTATATGTATATATATATATATAATATGTGTGTGTGTGTGTGTGTGTGTGTGTGTGTTTAAGTTTTCACGGGTACTTACATGTGTGCTGTTCAGCTTCCTTTG
>BLBF01000020.1:16844527-16867252 GCA_015471245.1 Laticauda colubrina | reverse complement strand
TTTTGGTATATGGTGTGTCCCAGTGTGCCATCTGTTCTTTTGTAGATTAGTACATCTAGGAATGGTAGTTGTTTGTTTATTTCCGTTTCCATGGTGAACTTGATTTTGGGGTGTGTGTTGTTTAGGTGTGTTAGGAAATTGTTTAGGTTTTCTTTTCCATGGGGCCAAATCACAAATGTGTCATCGATGTATCTTAGCCATAGTTTGGGTTTGTGGGTGGCATTAGCCAGGGCTCTGGATTCGAATTCTTCCATGAACAGGTTTGCAATGACGGGTGACAGTGGTGATCCCATAGGGGCTCCTTCAATTTGCTTGTATCTTTGTCCTTTGTATATGAAATATGTGTTGGTTAGGCAGTGTTCTGTTAGTTCCATGAGGTCTTTGGCTGGTTGGTATTTATTTTTGATGATTTCAAGAGTTTCTTTTATTGGGACTTGAGTAAATAGTGAAACCACGTATAACCAATAACCAATAACCAATAACCACCAATCAATCAAACTCCAAGTCCAATGAAACAGGTCCAGGCTCCCAGCCAATCAGAATGAACCAGCCTCAAATTTAAAACCAGGAGCTGTAAGACCCATATCCATACAGAAGCCTGATGATGGCAGATGAGATTCTGCTGAAACGTTGCTACAACTTTAACAGAACTACAATGACGTGGGATAATACCCGAAGGAAGCTAAACAGCACACATGTAAGTACCCGCGAAAACCTAAGAAAACATATATATATATATATATACACACACACACACACATACATATGTAAATGTATATGTTTCAATAGCAAAAACAGCTGCTTAATAAAAAAATGCATGGTAATGTGGAAGAGCAATTTGTACAATATGCGAAAAATGATAAAGTAGAAGAAACAGAATATATTCTGAATTCAGATTTAATACATGGCACTCTAAAAAAAAATGTTAGATGGAAGAAGCAAACCTTTCTTTCAGAAAATCTGGGGAGAGTATTTTCAATTCGATTGATTATTTGAATTAAGACTCAGATAAATTTTTTATTGAGTCTTCAGAATCACTATTGTGTATTTCAATTTTCAAATTGGTCAATAGAGGGCAATATTCCATTAGCTACTTTAGGTTTGAGGAAAAACAAATTTAACAAATATCTTCTTTTTGGTGTATATTCATGATACTAAAAAAGTGTGTTGTTATTTTTGGTGAAAACATATTTCTTCTACAATTTTTCACCACCCAGACAATACCATACAGTACTGGGATGGCTTGAAAATAAACATACTTTACTTTCTAAATAAGAATATGTGACATATTAATAATATAGTATTTTTTAGAGTCAACGCTATCAATAAGTTCAGTAATCAATATTTTCTACATTCATAGGAGACTTTTATTAATATGAATGTTCTTTTTGAAAATAATCATTTTTCTTTTTATTCCAGCACTACGTTTAAAGGAGACAACTGATGCAATAGGAAAGACCTTACTTAAGTTTTAAAGTGACAGAAACATTTTTGTGCCCTGCTCTTACATTTTTTTATTTGGTTAATTTAACTTACATTTAGTGTATCTTACTCACTAAAGAATCCCAGAATTCCTCAGCCTGTCCTAGACTATATAGTTCAAGTAAATTTTCCAGATTATTTCAATTCTGCAGAGTTCCAGATCCCAGTCATGAACTTCTTGTTTGCATGTTGAATTTCAAATTGAACTTAATATCAAAGTCACCAACCCCCTCTTATTCTGCCTCATTGATTGCAGCATAAACTTGGATAATTGTTACCTTAAAGAGTTGTTCATAAAGTCCAACTGATATTATTTTATTGAAGTCAAGTATGCAAAGTAGCAAGCAGTATGATCACCTGACTGAATTCCAATCCACCTCAGTTCACGAATAACTAAGATATCAATGTGTAGTTAATACACTGCATATTTTACTGTGTTGTATTTTTTCTTTATTCCATGCTTAATAAAAATAACTCTGTGCCACACTCCAACCCTGGGAATCCAGAAGCTAAAATTGTTCATATTTAAAAATTTCATACTTTCATAATGAAAAAAAAAATCTTTATGTGATTTACATGTGAAAATCTTTCATCCCTTGATGCAAACTCAGAAAACTGGATTTAATTATTAATTTAACATGAATTGTGCAAACAGTCAGAATGTATGGAATATTGAAGTATCTCCTGTTTCTTGGATGCTGCCATTGTTGATATATGATTTGTATTGTATGGCTAATTTGTTCCATTCTATAGAGATATTCATAATGCTAATTTCATGTGCAACATTGAAAAATAGGTTTTTTCCAGGACTGAGTTGCTGTTAGGTCTTTAATAGTTGGCATGCAGGCGATCATACGACAGTGGTAACTATTATTAATTAATAATATTTGTGGTAATTATAGGTTGCACGAGACCGGGTTCCAACAGCAACTCTTTTATTTAACTCAGTAAAGCAATGGTAATGGAATGAGAGTCCAAGCCGCGGCAGCCCTTTTTATAGCGGCTTGCTCGTGACTTGTGGCCAATGACACCACTTTAAGTGTTCCCGCCGTTAGGCGGGCCAATCGGATTGGTTCTCTAATGGCCAATCCGAGAACAGCCTTTCGGCCAATCAGAATAGGGAACTTGGAGCCTACCAAGTTGCATACATAACACCCCTCCCCCCTTGGTTCAGTCCAATGTGCGTCACGTAATCACGCAGGTAGATGGGGCTTTTTCGAGTCCTGGTTGACCTGCGCAGCTCAGTCTTGGTGTTGTCTTCAAGCAGTTCGGACGGGATCGCTGTCTCTCTGTGCCTTCTCCATGGAACCTCCTGGAAGGGTGAGTCAGCCTTGCCGCTCCCTCCTGAGTCTCTCAGGCCGGTTGAGATGGCTCTGCCGCTCCCTCCTGGTTTGTCCAGGTTGGTCGAGCTGGCCTGGCTGTCTCCTTCCAGGAAGTCCTCGCTTCGTTCTCCTGCTCCCAGATTTCTCTTTTGGGATTCATCTAACCGTGAGTGCTCTTTTTGATTTGTTTGAGAGTCTTTGTGTAGTGTTTGTTGTCTTGTTATGGGAGGTTCGTCTCTCCCTTTTTTATTATTTTGTATTTCCCCCTCTTCCTCGGTTGTTTTTTGGTCGTTATTTATTTTTGGCACTAGTGTGTTGTTGTGTTCGAGGGTTCGAGAACGAAGCTGGCCGATGTGCCTCTTCCATTCTCTTCCGTCATCTAGGAGTAGTCGGTAAGACCGGGGACCTATGATCTGGGTGATTGTGGCTGGAAGCCATAACAGGTCCTCAGTAAGGTTTTTGGCATAGACCTTTTGTTGGTTGTGCTGCTAGGGGTAATATGCTGTAGGGTTAATAATCGGTTTAGCTTTTCTTGCACGTCCCCCTTGTCCATTCTATCCAGGCCCTCCTTTGTGTACCGAACCATGAGTTCAGCCCTGCCATTTGCAGCCAGATTGGCCGGCACAGTTAAAGTATGTCGGATGCCCTGGGCAGCTAAGTACTGCTCGAATGCCAACGTGGTAAACTGGGGCCCATTGTCCGACACCAATACATCAGGCAGTCCATGCGTGGCTAAAAGTTTGTCTAGCTGTTTCATCACTGCCTCGGTGGTTGTAGAAGCCATGAGTATGACTTCTTACCAGTTCGAGTAGGCATCCACAACTATTAAAAAGGTGTTGCCTTTTGTCGGCCCAGCAAAGTCAATATGTAATCTAGACCATGGGCCCCGGAGAGTTTCCCATTCCCTAACTGGTGCCTGTGGGGGGATAGGCCTCGATTTTTGACAATCATGGCATGTTGCCACCATCGTTCAGTGTTCTTGTCCAGCCCTGGCCACCAGACGTAACTCCTGGCCAGGACTTTCATCTTAACTATACCCAGGTGCCCCTCGTGCAACATGCACAAAACATCTTCCTGGAGTTTGTTTGGTATCACCACCCTGTCACCCCACAAAATACAACCCTTCTCGATAGACAGTTCAGTCTATCGGGTGCGAAATGGTTTAAAAGTCTCAGTTTTGTTCTCTTCTGGCCAGCCCTTATCTACCTAATGCAGGATGCGAGCTGTCAAAGGGTCTTTCACGGTGGCTCTCATGACGTCTGCTGCAGTTAGTGGTAGGTTCGGCCAGGCCTCGAGTTGGAGTGTGGAGACGGTGGGAGCTGGGTCGTCTTCTGTGATGGCAGTGGGGAACGGCACAGAGCGTCGGCATGGGTGATGGTCTTTCCTAGGCGGTGGATCAGCAAGTTGGTGTAGGCAGTGAGGAATTCAGACCACCTTGTCATTCTAGGTGACAGAATGTTCGGGGTTGGCTTGTTTCCTGCTAGGATCCCTAACAGGGGTTTGTGATCAGTGATGATTGAAAAAGTTCTGCCGGAAAGGTACTCATGGAATCTTTTGACTCTGGCAATGATTGCGAGGGCTTCTCGGTTGAGTTGGCTGTAATTGTGTTCTGATTTGGAAAGCGTTTTTTAATAGAAAGTGACCGTGCCTCTCTGCCATCTGGTAGCTTCTGGCTCAGGATGGCGCCGATTCCAAAAGGCGATGCATCACAGGTGACCGTCAAAGGCAGGGTATTGCTATACTGGATTAAAACAGTGTTAGACATTAACAGGTCTTTGATATCTTGAAATGCTGCTTGTTCCCGGTGGCCCCATTTCCAGATAGTTTTTTTTGTCTAACAAGTGATGTAAGGGTTCTGCTATGGTTGCCTTATGGGGCAGGAACACATTGTAGAAATGTATGAGACCTAGGAATGCTTGAAGGTCAGTTTTGTTCCTAGGTCTAGGTACATCTTTGATTGCCTTTATCTTTTTTTTTTGGTGGGGTGTATCCCTTGTTCATCTATTAGGTAGCCCAGAAACTCAACCTGGTTGGTGGCTAAATTACATTTCTCTCGCTTTACCTTAAGGCCTGCGTTTCTAAATCTTCTTAAGACTTCTCTTAATCTGCTCTCTGGTTGGTTAGCGTTTTTGCTGACACCAGAACGTCATCAAAATAAGGGACAACTCCCTTGATTCCGTTTAACAGGTGCTCCATGAGGTTTTGGAACACGCCTGGGGCAATGCTAACTGGAGATGGTTACACTTGAATGACCCTCTATGTGTCACAATAGTCTGTGCCTCTGTGGTAGTGGGGTCAACGAGTAGCTGTTGGTACGCTTGTGCAAGATCAAGCTTCACAAAAAATTTTCCTCCCCCAGGGAGTGCAATAAGTATTGCACTACCGGTACTGGGCATGCGTTTTGTTGGAGCGCATGGTTTAGGGTTGCCTTATAGTTTCCGCAGATGCGCACTGACCCATCTGGTTTTACAGGAGTCACGATGGGTGTTTCCCACCTGGCATGGTCGATTGGCTCTAACACCTCTCGTGCTATTAATTTGTTTAATTGTTCATCAATTTTTGGTTTAAAGGCAAAAGGGACGTGTCTGGCTTTTAACTGGATGGGGGCTATTTTCGGGTCTAGGCTAAATGAAATTGGGGTCCCCTTGTACTTGCCTAGGTTCCCGTCAAAAACATCTTGGAATTCTTGTAACAGGCTCTCTTCCCAGTTGGCTGCAACAATGTGGTTTATCCCGGTCATCCCGATTCCCAGGGGCGCGAACCATTCGATCCCTAGCAGGCTAGGGCGATTATGGTCGACGATGGGCAGAGGCAAGATTTTGGCATGATTCTTAAATTCGACAAGGAAATGTCCAAGGCCCACTACCGGGATTCGATTTCCCTCATAATCTTTTAAAATCAGTCTTTGCTTTTGTAGTTCTTTTTGTTTGATGTCCAGTATCAGGCGCCGGATGGTGTTCCAGGATACCATAGACAAGAAAGACCCTGAGTCGACTTCCATCTCCCAGGGCTTCCCTTCGATGTTCACTTCTATTCAGACCTTTTTTTCGTTTGCTGCCCTGGCATTTCCGATGGTTACCATCTGATGCGTTTCCTCTGTCGCTGGTTCTTTTGCTTCAGTTCCATCTACTTCCGGCTTGTTTCTCTTCATGTCTGGGGGGGGGGTGCTGCCGCATCTTTTAGGACTAAAGCTCTTTTTGTTACTGCAGATCCTTTCGATGTGCCCCCGTTTGTTACAAGCCCTACAGGTTGTGTCTAGGAACCTGCATTCAGATTGTGGGTGGTTGCCTCCGCATCCAGCACACTGAAACTCCCGCCTGTTTCTTCTCTTTTCCTGCCATTTCTTGTCTGATTGAAATCTATGGACATCTTCATTTTCATCATCAGTGTTGCTCTGGGATTCGAGATCTTCATAGTGGGTGGTCACTGTGGGCTGTTTCTTGCTTCCCTCTGCCTTCTTCTCTCTGGCCTGGTTTGGTGGATCTGGAATCAAATTCATTTGGCACATGGTGGCTGCGGATTTCTTTGCTGCTTCGGCAGCGGTGGCTTCTGCAATAGCCTTGGCCACGGTTATGTTTGGTCTATTCAGCAGCTTACTCTGAAGTGTAGTGTCCTTCAAACCGAGGACCACGTGGTCCCTCATGGCCTCGTCCATGTTCTGGAACTCGCAGGCTCCTCCAATGTGCCTCAGGGCTGCTACAAAATCTCTGATGGTTTCATCTTCTTTTTGGTCTCTCTTGTAGAACTCGTGTCTTTTCATCAAGTTGGAGACCACAGGTGCGTAATGTGCTCGGAGCATTCTGTTCAGCTCGGGCCAAGTCATCTGTTTGACGTCTCTTGGTTTCGCTAGCACCTTCACCATTTTAAAGACGGCTGGTCCACAGTGTGTAAGGAAGACAGCCCTCTTCCTTTGGTCAGATATTTCCTGCAGTTCGTTGCTTTCTGAAAACATAAGAAAGCAATCGATATACGACTCCCAATCTTCCTCATCAGGATTGAATGGTGCGGGCGGCACGTTGTTACCGGCCATCTCTCTTGCTCGGTTCAGATCGCCACGTGCTTCGGTCTTGCTCTTCTACGACGATCCCACCTTCGTCGCCAGAGTTCCATTCGGTAATAAGTTGCACAAGACCGGGTTCCAACAACAACTCTTTCATTTAACTCAGTAAAGCAATGGGAATGGAACAAGAGCCCAAGCCATGGCAGCCCTTTTTATAGTGGCTTGCTCGCGGCTTGTGGCCAATGACACCACTTTAAGTGTTCCCGCCATCAGGCGGGCCAATTGGATTGGTTCTCTAATGGCCAATCCGAGAACGGCCTTTTTGGCCAATCAGAATAGGGAACTTGGAGCCTACCAAGTTCCATTCATAATATGAATCATCACAGGTTGTATATATATGTATGGTTGCTTTAGGTTATATTATATATGCACCAAATAGATGAATATCTTTTACATAGCCACCATAATGTTTTATTTAGATAGATAAGCAGAAGCAACAAAGAATCTTGCAATACCTTCATGATGATAATGTTATCCAGTTGGTTGAGTCCGACTCTTGGCAATATTATTGTGGAGATTTCCCAGAACACAATTCAGTGCAATTAATTATTTCATATTCATTATGTTCGCACAATATACTGAAACCAGCCAAACACATTTGAATCTAGTATTTGAAGAAAGCAGACTATGTGGGTATTGTTTATGGTTCAGCATTTTACGTAAGCTCAGAAAGTTGGGTCAATTGAATAAACAACAGTGAAGTGAACCATAACTAATTGCATCGTACAAAGAGAGCCTTTAATTGATTTTGTTACATCATCTGCCAGTTTCATTTTTTAAAAGGAGACAATGTAAGTTAAGAAACTTCTTTATAAGTTAGTGAGATGTTAGGAGAGAAAGAAAACTATTTTTAAATAGCAAACTTGCACACTAAAGTTGATTAGCCCATTCATCTGTAATTAGTAGACAAGAGTAAATTAAACATACCTGCTGCTTTTATGGCACAGAATCTGGGAAATATTCCTATTAAGGTACAGACAGCTCATCCTCGACAAAGTATGATTGTAAGTTGAATGTCAGCCCCCTCACCACCTTTTTCCTTTTGTGATGGGAGGAACAGTAACAGCAAGGAAAAGATGGCATCCTGCTAGGTCACTAATAGGATAGCAGTTCAGCCACCCCCTCTTGTTTGTTGCACTGCTTTGAAGAAAAGGCAGAGTTTTTTAAAAATGCTATTTTTTACAAGCTGAACTTGTGCATATTTATTCAGGAATAAGTTCTATAGAGTTGGATAATTTTATCCAATTTTGGAACACAGCCAAAAGCCTAAATAAATTCTGCTAGATTGATGGTAGATATCACCTCCTTTCCCCCGCCCTCTGCTCTCCACCATCCATCTTTTTCATTATCACATTGATGTCAGTATTCCAAGGAACCTCCATTCCAATCAGTAACTCCGAGACAAGCATAATCTCAAAAGTACCTTTATTAAAATAGCACCTGGCATATATGTGGAATTTCAAAACTAAAAGTTTCCTGAACTTCCCCCAATGTCCCAAACTACAAACTATCCCCTTTTCTCTCATCATCGCATCACATGAACCAATCCCAAAGTAAGTTCCTTTTTGTTCCTTCCCTCACTCCATGACCTTGAAGTAACAAAAGAATTCTATTTTGTCTGTTTAGAGCTACTCAGTAAGAATCATCCCCTTCCACTTTCTCAAGCTATGTGGCAGCGATGAATAAGGATTCCAAAGCTGACAATTGATGTATTTATTCTCATTGTATTCCTTTGTCATTGTTATGTTACTGTTCTATTATTTTACTTCTGTTCTGTTTACACGCCTTTTCATTTTTCCTCTTTTTTATTATTGTAAGCTATCTAGAGTAGCCCCATAGCAAGATAGGCAGCAAATACATTTAATAAATAAATAAATAAACCCCACTTTTGAGATATTCATTTACTAATTAAATTTATTACACATATCCCACCTCCAAAGGCTGGGCAGTTAACACAAGTAAGATTAATAACACATATCACATAACTAGCAATAGCACTTAGACTTATATACTGTTTCACAGTGCTTTTATAACCCTCTCTAAGTGGTTTACAGAGTTAGCATATTGCCCCCCAATCTGGCTCCTCATTTTACTGACCTTGGAAGGATGGAAGGCTGAGTTAACCATGAGCCGGTCATGCAACGTAACAGTAAAAATTACAACCAAGTCACCATCAAAATCTTAAGATAAAAATGGGGACACCCCCAGCTTAAGTTGTATAAAATGGAAGTAGGGTATAATTCTAATATAAATAAAATAAACAAGCCAAAATAGAAAGCCAGTACAGAGGAATCCTTGAGGACAAGGTATGGAGGCCATCATAGAAAAGCATTGCCTTTGATTCCCTAATTTCTGTTAGGGATGGGATCCCTGGACATCTCAATATGCATTTCAGGACAGATTCCATTTGGTGGAGAATCTGTAAGGGTTAGGGTTGTATCTTGGTCTTGGAAACTTAATTGTAACCTAATGCAGGGACTGGAGGATTGTTATTACATAAGTGGTCCTCATCCAGTGAAAACTGAGACTAGCACTTTTGTCATTAAGCAAAGCAATCACTAAGTGAAATCCTAAACTGTGTTTAAGATTCAGCTTTCAGCTTCAGCTTTCCATTACAAGACCTATGAACGTTGTAAATATGATTGGTTGCAGTTACTACTGTTGTTCCCAATTCCTATCTGAGTTGGTGCCAAAGCTGATGAAGAACACCAGACGTGCATAATTTTGTTTCCTTTTATTGAAGTGCTGCAGCAAAAGGGTTCTGAGCTAGCAAAATGCCAGGATCCAGAACAAAGATTTAAGAAAGCTTTATACAATTTCACTAAAGCAGAAGGTGGGATAAGGCGGGCTATATAAAACAAATAATCTAATAAACATTTTACTGATGATCTAACAATTGCCCTTTTGGCCTCTAGCTATTCCTATTCCTAAGCCTTGGCCAATGAATGCTCTCGGAATTATCTAATACACATTCCATTTGCTCCGGGCCATCCTTATTTCTAACTTCTAGCTGAGGTATAGAGGTTGACTTTGATACTGTTATCAATTCTCTAACTACCTAGAATGGATACAGCTGTTATATGTGCATATTCTCTGTGAACAATAGAATAGAATAGAATAGAATAGAATAGAATAGAATAGAATAGAATAGAATAGCATAGCATAGCATAGCATAGCATAGAATAGAATAGAATAGAATAGAATAGAATAGAATAATTTACTGGCCAGGTGTGATTAGACACACAAGGAACTTGCTCTCAGTGTACATACAATATGATAGATCATTGTCATAGTCATTGTAAAAATACATTCATACAACAATATGATAGATCATTATTACAGTCATTGTAAAAATACATTCATCATAAAACATTAGATACACTTAGTGACAGTCATGGATGCTAAATAAGCAATCAACATAAATCATATTAGGATACTAAATAAACAATATAAATTATAAGATACAAGCAACAAAATTATAGTGTAGTATTATAGATGAGGGGATAAGTAATAGGGAAGATGAGAATGATGCCTTTCTCAATAGTTTGACAGTGTTGTAGGGATTAGTTGTTTACCAGTGGTGGCATTAGCCCTTGTGTCTAGTTGTTCTCTTTGTTCTTGCCAGACTCCACAAAAACAGGCTTCCTCATTTACTTTCAAGCCTATGCCATAGCTTTTTAGCAGACAGCCCATCACCACAGTCCAAGGCAGTCGCTAAATGAGGACTGCGTGTATTGCCAAGCTCTGTCTCCTGTATCTTAGGCATCGTTATTTTATTAACAGTTCCTCCCAGCTCCTTTATTCATAAAGACCCATAAGCTCTGAATAGTAAGAAGCAGAAACCAAAGCCCTCACCATCCCAATGAAGCAGCTAGATTATGCTTTTGAAGCCACACTGCCGTAGACACTTTGGAGTAGGCCTCTCGCAAGGATTCAGAGGGGAATAAGGCCGGGGAAAGCACAAATCTAATGCTTTTATTTAAGACAACTTAAAATGTAGGGGAGCGAGTGACAGTTAAAGGAAGGACAGCTACCTAAATACAGGACACGTCTGCTTAGGAGGAAGCCCCAGTATGCTCAGTGAAGCTTATTGCATCTTTTTAAAGCAAAAAACAAAAACGATAAAGGTCACGTCAGGACACTTCAGGCGCGTTAGACCTCAGGCGCGCCTTTGCGAAACCGAAATGGGCCCGGCATCCTCCGCCTCCGTTCTGAGGCGAAGAAAAAGCCGACGCTCTTTTTGTTTTCTCCCTTCTGCCCCGCCCCTTTCATTGTTCGCTCCCCCTTTTCCCTCCTCCCCTTGCGCTTCCCTTCGCGCCCAGTCAGCGGTTCCGCAAGCGAGAATCCCATTGGCGGACGGCAGCCGGTGACGCGACAAAGGAATCGGGCGGAGTCTGAGCCGCCGAGCCTCTGGTCGAAGCCGGCTCTTAAGCCCCGCCCCTTTTTATTTATTTTCTTTCTTTCCCCCCCCCCCCCCCTCCCCTTCTCTTCGGCGGCTCGCTCTCCTTTCGCCCTTCCGCGCCCGGAGAAGAGCGCCGTGGAGGAGCCGGGCGGCCCAAGCGTGCGTGCGCGCGCACCCTGTGGCAGGCTCGTCCGGGTGTCGCGAGGCGGCGGTTAGGATCAACGGTAAGCGAGAGTGTTAGAAGTCGGGCAGTGAAAGAGAAGGCGCCGGGGCTGAGAAGGTTTACCTGACGTTTGCGGCGTAAAGGTTGAGTTTCCGCCCTTTCTCTTCGGTGGGCAGCTTGGCGCAAGTTTCCAGACATGGGTTCTTTTAGCTGCAGGCATCTTCCACCCTTTGTGGGAGGAGATGGTGGAGAAATGGGGCGACTACCTCTCCTCCTTGCAAGTCTTTCTCAGCCTCTAATGAGTGCGCGGTGTTGCCCTCCCCCGGCCGCGCTGAATTAAGCTGTCAAACCTGCTCCTTACCGGCGTCTAAAACTTAGGAATCTGGGCATGGGTCTTTCCCTTTCCAACCAATCCCAAAGGTGCTTCTTTTTCCAAAAGGCAGCTGGACTTTCTGGGTTTTTTGTTTCCTTTGAAGACGTTTCGCTTCTTCAAAGCTGCTTGGATGAGAAGCGAAAGGTCTTCAAAGAAAAAAACAGAAAGTCCACCTGCCCTCTTGGGGTGGGGGGGGGGGGGGGGGGGAAGGAAAGAAAGCACCTTTGGGACAACCATGGTTTGGATGACTGAGAATCTCCATAGACTTTCCAGGGAATGGAGATTGTTTTTCTTTTAATGGCTCGCCAGTCCCAACTTCTGGTGAAATGTTAAAGGCTAGTTTAGTCTTGGTCTAGTGTCTAGTGGTTAAAGCAGGCTACAAAACTGGAGCCCCCCCCCCCCCCCCCCGTGCTCTAGGGACTGTGAAAGCCGGCTGGGTGAACATGGAGACAGACGCTCAGCCCAACTCATCTCCCAGGATTGTTGTGAGGAAGCCAAGAAGAGGAGGAGTTGGAAGGAATAATTAGCTATATTGGCTGTCATGGATTATTTTAAAAATAGTAAAGTGTGGGATAGAAATAGGGCATTAAGAGACCTGGCATAGATTGCTTCAGCTCTGATAAGTGTGGACTGTAGGTTGAAAAGGGCTGGTTTTTCGTGTTTTTTTTTTTTTTAAGGGGGATTAGCATTCATGAAAAACAAGATTTTTGCTCCTTTGCTGCTACAAAAAAGTTGGTTCTGCTTTTCTGGTTCTGAAGTGGCTGAGACCAGTTACCGCTAAGGGCGGTCACAGAGAAGCACTTCTCAGAGAGTTATTTGTTAGGGAGAGAAAAACATGAGGCCATGCTGCGAAGACAGCCATTTCTTACAATAGCAGAAGCAGCTTTCTTGGCCTAAGAACGATTGTTTTAAAATGTACCAAATATATATAAATATGCTTTGGTCACACTCGGGTGTGTTTTTGTATTTTAGACAAAGTCCTTACTGATCACAGACAGGCACTGTGGAAGAGCCCTGTTTATAGCGACTCAAAATCAAGAGGAGCCTGCTATACACATTAAAAAGGCACAAGCTTTTGGGAACTGTTCAAGCTTGTCAGTTGGAAAAGGCACCAGTAGACTCCTGACTGTTGAAAGATGGCATGCTAAGTCTTATTTTTTAATTGACTGGATTAATTAATTTTGAATGGGTCCGGAGTTAATTCATTGTACTTTCCATGCTGTTATGGTATGATAAGAATTTCTGTAGTGTCTAATAAATTCTTTGAGCTGGACCTGTTCTCTTAACTGAGTTCACACAACAATTTATCTCCGTTTATTATATCGGATAGTTATTTGATGATTTTCTGAGCCATAACTGACTTAAAGACCGTAAACAGTAGAATATTTATTAAAATTATATGGCTGCCTGATTCACAGTGACTGGGAGGCGTACACGAATAAAAATTTTGTATGAAGACAACATCAACATTTTTGTTAGATTTTAATATGATAAATATGCACAGTATGTTAATAGATTTATATCCTATTATTCATAAGCTCAAGGTAACATCATAGGATTCCCTTCTTTCTCCCAACCCTGTGAAGTAAGTTGGCCAAATAAGTTGGCAGAGAGAGAGTGATTATACAAAAGCCCAGTTAAGATTTTTGTTAACACATTGTTTGATTACCACTTTTCTAGATTTTTAAGAAATAAGCTATTAGGAGTCATTTACAGCATGAATCCTACTATAAAAATTATCTCTTTTCTGGTTCCAAGGAACAAAGCCACTTATATTAATATTTATCTATTGAAGTAGTAACAACAAATTGATGGCTGTCTGGTTTTAGGTAGCCCAGCTTTAGTCATCTTAAATTTTGGTAATGTAATAAAATTGATTCCCGATTATGTTTGTATCCATACCTTAAATTAGAAGTGTTGAAATTTTTGACTTTCCTAGTAAATCCAAGATATGGCTAAATAAATTGCTAGATTAAAGATCCTCCAAATGAGATAAATCCTAGTTCAACTCTTAATTAGGTAAACTTGATATTCAAATGAGTTGACATTCTATCTGATTTTAAAATGCTTTTTGGTAAATACAAAATTGATACAAAGTGAACAATTTGGACTTCATTGCAGTAAAGATTATTCCACCTAAAATCTATTCCTGGCAATTTATAACTGAAATATCTAACACCAATCAATTCTTTTAGAATAAAACAGTCAATAGTTTTATCAAAATTCTCAAAAATGTTTTGAAAATTGTTTTACTCTCTGGAGAATTAAGCAACATCCAAAGCATTTTTGATTTACTGTCCATTATAATCAAAGACATCAAATCAAATCATCCTAAAGAGTGCATGTAATTAAAGGAAATAAAAAAAATGTGGCTGTTCCATTTTTCTATAATTGACAATCCTACATGGGATCAGGAAATAATTCTCAAGCAATGTTTTCTTCCTCTATCACCTTCATTAAATTGCTACATCCGTGTTTTTTTATTCTAATAGGCTTTAAAATAAGAGAAACATTATTTATGCACTTTATTGTCAGCCCTATTTGATTTTATGCACTTGTCATGGCCATGAGACTGAAAAGGATAGCACCACTGCATCTGGTCATTGTCACCCATTTAGCACCACCCAGTGAGTACGTGTAGATTAAGGAATGCTATGGATATGGGCAGCTGTTGCTCCCTTATTAAACCTATTGTGCAAGATTGCCCACAACATGCGTTTTCTGGTTCCCTAGAAGATCTGCATGAAACAATACCAGAGGTGATCATTTTGATAGCTGAACTAGACATCTAGTTATGAGACCACTCCTGTACCCCAACAGAAGTTTTACTTATAATTATTTGGGTTCTGTATATATGTTTCTCTTCTGTCATGTTTTCATCATAGGCTAAATAATAATTGTCAGCCCTTATGCTGTGAATAATTAAATTCCAACATAAAATACTTTTACATACTTTTGCCATTTGTGTATATAGTGGTTCAGAACTTCTAAATCAGGCATATTTGATATGAAAAGTTCATAAGTCAGCTGTTGAGTCAAAAACATTGTTAAGAGAAAGGGTAGCCTCTTAGCTTGGCATAATGTGGCATTTACTGCTTATTTGGAAAGAAGTGTTCCCAGAAGAAAGCTAACTGGTGATTAGAGCGGAATTTATAGACACTAAAAGCCATAGTGCCATCTGAGCAAAATGTCTTTTCTAGGTGACAATTGCTAATACATCTATCTTCCACTCAAGATGCATTTTATTATGCTTGACATGCTTTCTCGTTTAGTTGAACTCAATCAATATGCCGAATCTAACCATATCTTCTGAAGTGCCTTTTCAGATCTATCTGAAAAAGATAATAAAAGGGAATAAAGCTGGCCTGATCATTTTGTATTTAAGTAAAAGCACTAGGATGTTATTTCAAGTAGTCCTTGAGTTACCACTACAATTGAGCTCAAAATTACTGTTGCTGAGAGAGACATTTGTTAAGAGAATTTTGTCCCATTTTACAACCTTTCATGTCACATTTGTTAAGTGGAATCACTGCAGTTGTTAAATTAATAACAATTGGTTCCGAAGTGAATCTGGCTTACCTGTTGATTTTCCTTCTAAGAAGGTTGCAAAAAGTAATCACATGACCCCAGGTCACTATAACTGTCATAAATATGAGCCAGTTGCCAAACATCTGAATTTTAATCACACAATCCTGGAGATGCTACAACGGTCATAAATGTAAAAAACAATCATAAGTAATTTTTTTCAATCTTGTTGTAACTTCGAACAGTCACTGAATAAGCTGTTGTAAATCGAGGACTATCTATTATCATAACTTCCAATTGGCTAATTGCTGAGTGTAGGAGCACGGCTCTTCTTTGAACCTGAAACTTCTACATAGATAGAATCTTATTTTGTTTTTGCTGACATCAAACTTAATTGTTTCATTTATTTGATAAATAAATGTGCATATATATTTGCATATGTTTCTACTCAAGACATCAAAAGTTGTTTGCAATATAACTACCATATGATTACATAAAACCACCAGAAAAAAAATCTAAAAAAAAATCTGGGCTAAAAAACTTTAAATCTGAATATTGGTGTATGTTAAAAAATTATAGATGTAACATTGAGATAACATTTCAGTATTTTGCTATGACCCAATAACAGGTCCTGTTTCTTGTGCTTAATGGAATTGTATGCTATGCCAGCAAAGACTTTGAAGCTGTTTTTTATTAACTGCTGCCTTTTGCTGTTGATAATAGAAAAGTATGTTTGAACCTATTTTGATGATCATTCTTACGGTAAGTAATAAGCAAATGAACTCTACCTGAGTTCTACTTTATTACTTATAGTAATGCAAGTGGTGTATATGTCAATGGGCTTTCTTCTGCCAGATCAATACTATTTCTGTGTCTGTTTATAAAATATGCTTTTGTGATATATCATCCATTTTTTGTTGCATGTAATTCTAAACACTAATATTATTACCATGTAGATAGATCTGAGAGTGAAAGTATACACAAGTGAGAGTATACACAAAAAAGGAATTTGTAATACATTGTCAAGCTGAAAATGACTAAAGAAAGCTGAGTAAAATCTAAATTAAAGGGACAGATTTGGGAACCTTTTAACTAGTGACTGGACTCATCAGGCTCAATGAATCAAGTAGAAAAAAGAAACATATTTTTTATTGAACATACTGTGCATCCTGCCTTTTTGCTTTCATAAGCATTCGGGAAGGCTAAGAATATGCTTGAAAATACTCTCATCCTAAAATGCTTAAACTAGCTAAGGTAATATTAAAAAGTGAAAAATTATCTGGCATAAATCTTAGCATAAAACTGTTATAATGCTTGTGTAGCAAAGCAGAATTAACAATATTGAGTTGCTACATATGGCTTTGTGCCCCTTTTTGTCATGAGCAACAACTTTCTTCAATCGTGGTCAGTCTTTTAGCTAAACTTTTCTGTAAGCTGTTTTATGAAATATTTAGTATAGTACTCCCTAATATTCAACTTTTAACCAGAGGGATTCTTAACAAAATGTCTGAATGAGAAATGAGTTAGTGTAACAGTGGCAGTTTATAAGATGACCAAATAAATCCCTAACATGCATAATATTATTCTGAAATATACTTATGGATATACATAGGAAGAGAGTAGGAACTGGGAATGACTCTTGTAGTTTAGTAGCCATAACAATATATAATAACTGGGAGGAAAGTCAAAGTAAAATCTGTATATTACTAAAACTCTTGCTCCTATAACCTTTAACTGGGTGAAACAGTGCATCTTAAGGCAATACTTTTTGAACCAAGGTATTTTAACATGGACTAACTTTCAGGATGTGTCCAAAATCTGGGACCCATGACTCCTGTGGAATTGAAATTCAGCAAATTTTATAAAACATTTTATGACATAAAATTATCTTCAGATAGTTTATGACATAATACAAAAAAAAAACATAAAACCTTTCCTGAGCTGATGCTTGTGTGCTGTTTTCCAGGCAGATACATCTCTGATTGTATCCCAACTGTTGTAGTGGAGAAGTACATTAGACGTTTTGTAATTTTTGAAAGTAAGGAAGTATCTTTTGCAAGCATGACCCAACAGGTTAAAGGTTGTCTAGTAACATAATAAAAGTTGCTAGATTTAGTAAAGAGCCAAACCTTTTTTTTAACAATCTCCAGTTGTCAGGACAGAGAAGTTCAACAATTCCTTGTATAGCACTAAGCACAATTTTATACAGAGCACTGAGGTTCTAACCAAGTTATGTCAGCAAATTTGGAGAATGACACAGTGGTCATTCTACAATGCAGTACCAATAGCAAGGAAACTTGCTAGAGTGTGTTGATTATTTTACAATACTGTCACATATTAACAAAATAATGTTTAGGGTCATCAAAAAGAGGTGCCAGATCTTCAAATTGGCTTTAGAAAAGACCCAGAAACAGTAATCATGATTCCTGATATATGCTGGATAATTAAGAAAACCAAAGGGACAAAAACCAAGTTAATATGTGCTTCATTGATTATAAAAAGGCTGTTTGTGTTATTTACATCAAGCTTTTGGAATGTCCTCAGAAAAATGGGAAATCCTGGAACATTTCATTGTCCTTATATAAAGCTATATATTGATCAGGAAGCCACAGTACAACACAGTGAAACAGATAGGCAGAATAATGGAACAAAGCTGTCTCCTCTGTTCTTATTTATTTAACCTATATACTGAATATAAATTAGGCTAACTAGATCGAAAGAACTTGAATGTAGTTTATTAGATGAAAGAACATCAAAAACCTATTCTATGCTAATTATACTACTCTGATACTCTGAAAACTCAAAGGATCTGCAAGTTCTAATACCAAAAGTTTAATGCAGGGGAAAAACAGGAGTAAGATTAAATATCAAAAAGACCAAACTAATAACAGATACAACCAGATTTAGAATTGAAATATACTGAAATGGTAGATAGTTTCTTGAAACATCAACCCTCAACAATAATGGAACAAGCAGTTAAGAGACACGACCCAAATTAGCACTTGTTTTTGTAATCATGAGCAGGGTATTTATATGCCTTGATGTAACTGATCCCTGCAAGTATCAGAATAGTGCTGGCAATGGCAATACTTTATGGAAATGAAATTAGAAGTTTGAAGAATCCAGATAGAAAGACTATTGCCACTTTTGAACTTGGGTGTTGGAGAAGACTCCCAAGAATCCATGGAGAGCCAAGAAAACAAACAGGTAATTGCACAAATCAAGCCAGAGGTCTCATTAAGGTACAAATGATCAGACTCAAATGATTATACTTCAGACATAATATGCAAAGACCTAGCTCTCTGGAGAAGGCTCTGATGCTGGGAATGGTGGAAGGAAAGAGAAGAAGACCAGCTAGCAAGGTGGATGGACTCAGTTACAGTGGCGATGGGTACACCACTAGAAAATCTGGAGGTTAGGGAAAGATCATCATGGGAAAATAACTATGTGGTTGCCAAGAGTTGACATTGACTTGATGGTACATAATTAACATCAAAAACACATTATTCAACTGAACAGAAAGGAAACATTAATATGGGAGAATTCTATGGCCACCATAACCTTTCCCTATGCTAATAATAGTATAACAATATATTTTCATTCTCAACAAACATTCATTTCTTAGCAAATGTTATTTTGCTTAACAGTCTGGCAGCAAAACTAAATATAACAGCATGGCAAAGAAAGAGTTTTCCAACTATTTGCCTAATTTTGAAAAATATGAAATATTGAACTGAAACAAATATGTGCTGTTGTATTTTTATAAGGTAAACTTTAAGAAAGAAATTACATACATAGCTGAAGTCTGAAATGTGTTTAATTCCGTACAGATTGTAAAACTGTATTTATAAGCAACTGCACAAATCTCTGTAAGTAAAGCTAAGTAAGAACAGAAATGAAATTAAAATATAGAAGGTTGGAAGAAATAACTAATTTATTTTTGTTCCTAGCAATGCTTATAATTTCCTTGATGAATTTTAACATTATAGCTAAGTTCAGAAACATAGTTTATCCAGACACTATGCTACTTCACTTCTATATACCATATTAAACTATAGCAATGTTTCAATTTTGCTATAATGTTAAGATTTCCTTAATGAAGATAAGTGTCAGGATTCTGGCAGTTCCTCCAAATAAATCATGAGCTTCAAGCCACACTCCCAAAACTAAAAAAGATTGATTAAAAATTAACATTCTGGCATTAGCCTGGGCGTAGCCAACTCTTGAGACACTAATTCACTGTCACCCTTGATCCTGCTTTTCCCCCCACCCCTCTGGGTGTATCATCCAACGAAACACATCCATAGCCAAGTCATCAATCATGCTCTCCAATTAGATTTTTGCATGGCAGAAGCTTCAGTCATCTAATCAGTCTCTGAAGAAAATATGAATGGAATGTACTTTTGATTCCACACTGCTGCCTTTTCTTTGAAACTCCCCCCCCCCTTATTTTGTTGATAACTATAAAACATGCATACAAAATGTTTTATGAGTTGACAGTAAGAGCTGTGGTGGCACAGTGATTAGAATGCAATACTGCAGGCTACTTCTGCTGACTGCTGGCTGCCTGAAATTTGGCAGTTTGAATTGCACCAGGCTCAAGGTTGACTCAGCTTTTCATCCTTCCGAGATGGGTAAAATGAGGACCCAGATTGTTGGGGGAAATATGCTGACTCTGTAAAACTGCTTCGAGAGGGACAGTAAAGTACTATATAAATCTGCTATTGCTATTATGGTTAAAATCCAGAAAAATAATCCAGACACTGTTATTTCATCTTTATATACCGTATTAAACTATAGCGATGTTTTAACTAGTGCTATGTTATTAAAGCATTAATTTAAATCAAATCTGGTACTATTTACCTGGAATATGATTGCAGGTAGACATTAATACTTTCTCATATATAATATCCTTTGACAATTAAAGAAAATAATCTGTAATTTTACCCTATAAAGAACATAGGGTAATACAACTACAGGTAGTCTTCAGCTATGGACTGCTTTATTTAATAATCATTTGAAGTTACAACAGTGTAAAGCTTTACAACCTATCCTTGCATTTATGACTTTCATGGCATCCTGTGGTCATGTGATCACTCTTTCTGTCTTTCCCAAACAGTTTCTGACAAACAGGGATAATGAAGAAGATGTAAGTAAAATTTCAAGTCACATCATGTCTCGCTTAATGATTGTGATGGGAAGTGACATTGTTAGCTCATTGTGGTCCTGTGATTTCTAAGCAAGGACTACCTGTAATCCCTAACTTTACCCAGTAAAGAGCATAATCTAGCATTACTATAAAAATATACAGATTATAGTGATAATAGAAATATCTTATTTTGTCTACTTGTACATAAAGGCTAAAAATGTATTTTGCCTTGTTAGAAATAATAGAAGCAAATTTGTTCCATATTTTTACTTTTATAAATTCATACTCTACTTTTAACACATTTCAGTTATTTTCCAGAATTGTAATATATGTGTTTGTAAGACGTGCTTTATTAAAGACCAGACAAGTTATTCCTAGATTTGTGCGCCCACTGCCCGTGAGACTGGTACATTTCCTATGCGTAGTAGAGCCTTCTTTGGTCAAGATTGCCCTTTACACTTGTTAACTTGTACATTTTTAATGTCCCAGACTACTAGATAAGAAACTTTCGGTGTAGACAATTTGGCAGCAGATGGGAAAAATTACTTCTTATATTATTTATATACTCCTATATAGGGCATCTTCTAGTCTACAATGGATAACCACAAATACTAGCTCTTGATAGGTAAGAAATGGAACTTGCTCGTAGTCACATCCGTAGGTAATGTCTTTAGGAATTTTAAAGCTTATCTCTTTGTATATTTTGGAAATATTCCTTTTAGAGGACTTTGCTACTATGTCCTTAATAAACAATACTCATTTTGAGGCCAAAATATTACTAAAATGCTCAGAACTGTTCTTTTCATTCAGAATGGCTGCTCTGTATTCAGATCAGTTCTGTTCAAAATATTTTGCACATCCTAGTTTTAGATATGTAAATATATATACTGCACATGTTTTTCCCATCTCTAGAGTGTGTTTCTCATTTTTTTTTTATTTCTTTATTCCCATGAATAAACTGGCAAGCTGGTGACATATATGTGGAGAAATCTCTGTTATTTTTATTACTCCAGTTCTTTATTACTTTTGATTACTTGCTGCAGTGCTCTGAGTAAAACCTGCATATGAATAAATGCAATCACAGTTTTACAGTATTGTATGGTTTATTTTGTTCAATAAGAACCCTTATGTTTCCTTCTCTTCTGTTTCTTTACTCCTTACTACAATTTGGAACTGAAGATTTAAATGTTTTCTCATTCCATATAATTCAATATTTGTCCAGATAAAAATTATTTCACCTCTTGAGGAAACCTATCCATGCCCAGAAATAGTTGGCGACTTTAATATAAAGATAAATATTACATTAAGTACTTCCATTAAGGATACCCAGGTCATATCTTGTATAAGCAGTAAGAACTTATTTCTGTTTTAGCATATTGCAGCAAACCATTCACAAAATGCTCCATTTCCTGTTTTTCACTGCATTTCATCAGAGGCTTGAGAGAAATAATCATATAATGATGAATCAGAAAATGTTGGTACTGTATAAAATACTTATGGGTTTGGTTTTGTCCACCCCACTAAGTACAATTGCATAAAAAGCTAAAAGTACTTGTCTTGAGATTGGCTGTAATAATAGAATCTTGCAAGTCTAATTATGTTGTACCTCTTCCTCCTCCTTATAGTTCAGTGAATTAGGGAAGTATTTGTCTGAATTGCTCCCAGATATTATCTTTCTGTTGTGGATTTAAAATATATCATTTTACTCCTTGTCACCCTGGCAACAGTTCCTGCATGTTTCCATCAACTTTATCTTCTGCAAGCCTCCATAGAGGTTAATGACTTAATTGTCCAATTATGATAAGGGAAGGGTGCAGAGAGAATCCTGAATCCTGAATTCCTCCTGAATTAATAATTCAGACTAATGGGCAGCTATCACAGCTTCACTGTTAATATTTAGTTGAAAGTATGATTGGATTTTGACGATTTGAAGTTTGCACATATAATCTTCATTTGAAAGGAAACAGCTTTTGCAGCAAATTACTGGTTAATCACTTAATCCAACCAGTGCAACATGTTTAGTGCAATATATTTATTAGAAAGTTAGGGAGCAGACAGAACAGAGAAAATCTGCTGGAGGAACTGGTTGGCTTCCAGGAGGACTGCTGCACTATTGATCAATGCAGTGTCCTCCAACAAAGGTAGCCCTTGACTGATCAAAATTATGACTTATGGGATTTATAACCTGTGCCCAGCCATTGCAGTGCCCCCGCAGTCACATGATCAAATTGGGGAGCTTGGCAGCCCAC
>BLBF01000020.1:16800936-16844517 GCA_015471245.1 Laticauda colubrina | reverse complement strand
ATATGGCAAGCAACCCCAGAATTGGACAATTTGGGGCTGTTTGCCACTTTGCATGATAGGGTGCCCCAAAGAGCAAAAGTGGGGAGAAGATGTAAGACTGGAGGCTCGGGGCTACAAGTGACCAAGCCTGGAATGGAATAAATTAACGACCCATGATTCTTGGTTAATGACAATTGCCAGAATTGTCATCAGTAAGTGATGCAGTCATGTGATACCACACTCTACAACTGCATTGCCTAGTGATGGAAATTCCAGTCCCATTTACGTTGGTTGTAAATTGTAGACTACCTAGACAACTATTGTAGACAACTATTTAATAGAAAAATAATTTTCTTCATCCACAGTCTCATTCAATATACCCAGTATTTGATTGGATTAATCAAAGTAAGTTCTGAAGGAAGTTGAAAGCTTCTATGATTGTCAAAAGGCTATTCTTAGTTTGCATTCTTCATGATGCTTAAAGTCAGAGGCAATTCCTCAGGGTCATTTAACATCTGCTGCATCAACTAAAAATGGAGTTAAGTTTGGTTGAATTTTAACCCCATTCTTATTTAACTTTTCTGTGTTTGACTTATTAAGTTACCAAACAAACACGGACTTTCACCACCCTAAGCTGAGAGAGAAATTTGTTTTCTCTTTATGTAGCTGAAGCAACTGTATTATCTTTGATTCCTGTTGGTCTCAAAAGAGTTGTGAAGACCTTTATGCAACTTTGAGTGCAAAATTAAATTTATCAAAAAAAACTAAAATCTTGACCTTTGCCAGGATACCCGCAGTCATCAGGGGTGGGATTCAAATTTTTTAACAACTGGTTCTGTGGGCATGGCTTAGTTGGTGGGTGTGGCTTGGTGGTCATGTTATTAGCTGGGTGTGGCCAACTCAATATCACTCACATCGAGGCATGCATCTCCTCGCCTGGCTGTGGAGATGCTGCAATAGCCATAAGTGTGAAAAATGGTCTTAAGTCACTTTTTTCAGTGCCATTGTAACTTTGAATGGTCACTCCACACAAGCAAAGTACCAGCAAAGGAGGGGAAAAAAATCTCCAGAGACGTTCCTGAGACAGGAAATCTAGTCCTGCCAAGAATGAAATAAGGGTTAACGGAGAGGCAGTTTCCTTAAGCAACACCAGAATGTTTCCTTCCTGCCTTCCTTACAGGATTAGGCCAGAATTTCTTCCAACAACCGGTTCTCCGAACTGCTTAGAATGTTAACAATCGATTTTAGTGAATAGGTGTGAACTAGTAGAATCCCACCCCTGCCTGGCATAAAGATGGACTTTCAGTCAAGCAGATTAATATTTTCTCAATATTTGAGGGTGTACCATTAATATGCATTCATAATCATGAATTCTAAAAAGCTGTACTTGAAAATAATGATATTTTTGTCTGCTGAAATATACAGCTTTATCAGTTTTATCTCTGTGTAGATTTGAATGATTGCTGTTACATATAGCACCTATTTTTGGAGCATCTCTAACAGCAAAAGAAAAGCAACTGTTTGTAGCTTTTAATGTTATGGTGAAATTGCCGTTGTGGATAGTTCCCTGCTTATGACCACAACAGGGACCAGAAATTCATCATTAAGGAAGTTGTTAAGCAAGATATCACTTGACCAAGACTGGCTTCCCCACTGACTTGGCTTGTTTGAATCAGGCTGGAAAAGTCACAAATCGCAATCACATTTCCACACAATATTGCATCTGTCATAAATGTGTGACAGTTGCTGAACACCAGAATCACAAACATGTGTTTTCAGGGATGCTGAGATGGTCATCCGTGTGAGGACCGCTATGAAATAACTTTTCAGTGCTGTCATAACTTGGAACATTGGCTAAATGAATGGCTGTAAATCAAGGACTATATATATTACTCTGCACAGTAGTACAGAAATTAGGTGCTTGGGGCTAGGAGCTGTAAATATTAAAATTATGTCAGTTAATGAATGTAGGTAACGATGTGTTGATAAATGACTTGGGCAGTGACCCCCAATATTTTTGGCATCAGGGACTGGTTTTGTGGAAGACAGTTTCTCCACAGACCGGGGAGGGGAGATGGTTTCGTTTTTGCTTGTTTACCCACTTCTCATCTCTAGCTGTGTGGCCTGGTTCCTAAAAGGCCACAGATCAGTACCAACCTGTGGCCTGGGGGTGGGGATCCGTGGTCTTGGGAACTTTTTAGTTGATTAGCAATAGTATTTTATAAGTTAACAATAGCAAATGAGGTTGCAGGTGTTTAATTTTATTTTAGGTTTTTTTTTCCCCCTGCAGTTCATTATTTTTATGAATAACTCAAGCCTAGCTCTATACTCCTTCCTCCTCCTATTTTCTCTACTACAACCACTCTGTGAGGTGAGTTAGGCTAGAAGTGATTGGCCCAAAGCTAGTATTTCATGCCTAAGTTGGGAGGGACCAGAACTTACAATCTTCTGGTTTCTACTTAAATGTCCTAACCACTAGACCAAACTGGCTTTATTGTTATAATTATCCTTATATCTGAATCACAGTAATGTTTACTGTACAATCAAGTAGTGGCCTTAAATAGAGTATGCTAGCCAATTCTAGAATTTTAATCACCATCTGTGATAACTCACATGTAGATTGAAGATTTATATAACCACATGGCCCTGAAGTTTACATGGTAGACTTTAGTAAATAGTTGGCTTTGTTCTGTGAGTCCTCATTGGCTCTGTTGCTACCTGTATATGGGAATGTAAAGTTCTGGTATTTTCAATAATTTTGCGTAGAGGTTTTCCCAGTTCATAGACTTTAAAAATTTATAAAAAGATCTAAATGAAGGATTGCAATATATGAAAGAAAGAGGAAATATTACATTTTGTTCAGTTTTGGAAAAAATGAGGATGACCTTCTCCCCCTATTTCTCTGAGAATCTGTACTTGTAGCGTAACTACAGTATATCCATCCCTTATCATGGACAGCATTCATTAGATTAGAGTTTGACTACTCTTTTAGCACACCCATAACTAGACCTCTTTAAAATTGTAAAATAACCAAATGAAAACACTTTTTTATTCCCAAATTCATTCTGACACTAAATTTTATACTAGTCTACACTATATATCTTGCAAAAATGTTAGGCTGCTACAATAATAATAATATTGATAAATAATTTCTTTATTAAAAGAGGAATATTTTAAATGAATAAGAACTAATCTCTATTTTGTTGCAGTTTAAATTTTTCAAAGTTGAGAAAAAAACTAAGAATAATGTGGTATTTTAAAAGAATTGAACTTTTATTATGAATTACAACCCACATCACTTGAGAGTGAAAACTATGGGCATAAGTTTAGAAATGTTTTCTATTTTAAATTATATTCTCAGCAATTAAAAAAACAGTAGGTTTTTTCTATGCTTTTTACCAACTTAGTAAAATAACAGTGAAACTAAAATGAAATTTTATTGAACAATAAATATCCAGCAATAAATATTGACTAGTACAGGAAATTGCATATAAAGTAAATTCTCTAAAAGAGTTTCAATAAACCTGCTAACAAGTTTATCAATTCTGCTCAGTAACAGAGTACTATACAAGAAATGGCTCAGCCACTGTGAATAAGAACTAGTTAATAAGATTGGCAGTCTGAAGCAGTAGCTTCATATATCCACTTAGAACTGACTTTCAAAATTTGTCAAGATGTGCTTGACACTGGAAGAGTGTTTCCATTTCCCTACATCTTGGATATAGCTGACTGTATTTTGTGAGCTGTATGTGTGAGAGAAATGTAATAGCACTTAATCTACGGTATATTTAAAGTTTTTAAGAATTGAAATTGAATTTTGGGGTTTAGCAGAAACAAATGCTGTGATTAAACCGTGCCACTAGATGGTGCCTTGGATTATATATTTTTCAGACGTGCTGAGATTGGTATTTAACTCTTATTAACTATAATTAGAGAGTTCAGACTGCATAACTCCTATAAGCTTTTCTTGTATAATTTTGTATTGTAAATCTACAGTAATTCTTTCATCAATGTCTCTGCAGGAACTGTCAAGCTCCAGAAGGAATTATATCTGACTGGCAATTGGCAGGTAAGAACATGTTAATTTGCTTTCCTGACTATTTTAACTATTGTTTGCTTAATATATTAATTTAAATTATATGCCTAAATACAGTAGAAGAAGAGTTCAAAGTTAAAAATGGAAGCTTGTGTCATCTATTCTGATATCAGTGGTATTTCCAGAATTAAATAATCATGCCTTAGACATTTCTGGAGCTGACAAGATAGAAAGCATGTTTTGATTTAATAATCACAATGCCCTGATTCATGTTAGATATGTTTATGGAACAGTTTTGGGAATTGATTATTGATTGTCTCTCTGCCATCATATTGGTGTCAAACTCTTAAAGGCTAGGTCCCACTGGCCGACGGATGCAAAACGTATGCAAAAAGGACACAGCGGACGAGCAAAATTTCGGGGGTGCTCCATCCGTTGTCATCCGCTCCAAAAAGTGACAAAAATTTGCATAAACAGAACGGAAAAGAAAGGAAAAGAACGGACGGGGGTAGGATGTAGTGGGGATATTAAACGGATGTTCATAGGAAGCCTAGAGGATGTATATAGGATGCAAACCGTTTACTGCTCATCCTTTCTATTTCCGTGCTACTAACGCTGTGTAGACGTTCCGTGTAGCTTTTGTTTCCTCCCTCTTTCCGTTTTCAGCTGCAGCGGATGTGAGTTGCAAGGATGCCCAGAGGATGCAGAGAGGATACAGCGGATGTTTAACAGATGATAAACGGACATAGAACGTTTGTTGCTCGTATGTCACGGATTTACATCGTACACAGCGGAAAGTTCATCCGCTCAAAAAGTTTTGTGCAGTTCAAAACTTCTTGAGCGGATGAAATCTCAGTGGACAGATGCTCAAAGGATAGAGCGTATGAAACACGTATGCAATGTGTACACAACGGATGCATAGCGTTTTCCAACGTTTTTTAACGTTTTACAGCCTCTTTACATCCATTGGTGCAGTGGGACAGGGGCTTTAGTGATTGCATAGACCTTCTCCAGGATGATCTGTTCCCATCCTGACCTCAGGTATTCTCCTGGGACACCAATTGCCACTGTAGTTGAGTCTATTCATGTTGCTGCTTATTGTTTTTCCTTCATCTTCTCCAGAGAGTTAAGTCTTCATATAATGTATTCAAATTATGATCATTTGAGCCTATTCATTTGTACTGAAGTGAGAATTCTAGTTTGATATGTGCTTTGATCCACCTGTTTGTTTCCTTACCTATCTTTGACGAGAGTTCTTCAAAACCAAATGTCAAAAGTCAATACTCTTTCTATCCTCTGTTTCTCCAAAGTCCAGTTTTCGCTTTCATAGAAGGTTACAAAGAAAACCTTTGACTGGACAATTCTTTGTAGTTCAGACATATCATAGTATCTGAATATGTTTTCTAAGACCCTCATTTTTAATCTGTCAAATGCTACCCTGTGGCATATTCCTTGACTTCTGTTTTTTTCTTTTTTTTTTTTACTTTTGATAGTCCATCTTCAAAGGGTACATCATTTTAATATTTCACTGTCAATTCTGTTTGTGTTTATCAGTACTTTGGTATTCCTTATATTTAATCTTAATCCCATTTTTTCACAATGTTCTAGTAACGTAGCATCTTTTATTACGAGATCTTCTGAATCATTCATATTTTAAAATAGCAGAGTAATATCAGTATAGTACAAACTCTTGAGGTTTGTCCCTGAAATTTTAAAACCAAACTAATCAAACTTCCCTTAACATATATCCTGAATAGATAAGGGGAAGACCATATAGCCTTATCTCCTTCTTTTGCTGATATGGGATCAGTCTGTTTTACAATGTACCATCTGAACTGTGGCTTTCTATTCTGTCTGTAAATTCTACACAAGGACAATCAGATGTTCTGGGATTCCAGTTTTCCTAGGGACTTTCCACAGCTTGGCACAATTGAAATATTTTCTTTAATCAATTAAGTACATGCAGAATTTTAAAAAATATATTTGCTTCTGTGATGATAAAGCATGCATCAGCAATAACATCTCATGTTCTTCAAGCTTTTTCTAAAGCCAGTTTGAACATCTGCATCTCCATTTCTATGTAGGACTCTAATACGCATTGGATGATCTTGAACATTATTTTGCTAGCATGTGAAATTTAGAATATAATATGATAGATTGTACATTCTGTTTAAGTCTCCTTTCTCTGTTATTGGTATATGAGTTGACCTCTTCCAATCTGTTATTCTCCTGATTTTCTGGCATAGCTTGGTTAGAATTTTATTCATTCTTGTCTTGTTTACCACATATTAATATGAATTCAGTTAATTTGTGTAGCGACCAGATTGCTGATCTTATTTCAGTTTATAGTTGTAGAAATATTGTAAATAGGAGATATCTTCTGTTGAATGCTAACATCACTTCTTGTACAGCATTTCAGTGTTCTTCCATTTCTGTTTGATTTTTTTGGAATTTGTTACTGTTATGCTATTTCAAGTTTGGGACACCCTTCAAGGTTCAGAGATCTTTTGCAAGACTTCCTTGCTTCTTTATATCTATTTCCATCTTCAATGCCTTTATAGCAGGGATGGGATTCTACCAGTTCGCACCTATTCGCTAGAACCGGTTGTTAACATTCTAAGCAGTTCGAAAAACCGGTTGTTTGAAGAAATTCTGGCCTAATACTGTAAAGAAGGCAGGAAGGAAACATTCTGGTGTTGCTTACAGAAACTGCCTCTCCGTTAACCCTTATTACATTCTTGGCAGGACTAAACTTCCTGTCTCAGGAACGTCTCTGGAGTTTTTTTCCCTCCTTTGCTGGTATTTTGCTTATGTGGAGTGACCATTCAAAGTTACAAGGGCACTGAAAAAAGTGACTTGACTATTTTTCACACTTACGACTGTTGCAGCACCCCCACAGTCATGAGAGGCCAGGCGAGGAAATGCGTTCCTCGATGCGAGTGATATTGAGTTGGCCACACCCAGCCAATAACATGACCACCAAGCCATGTCCACCCAGTCACATGACCACCAAGCCACACCTACCAACTAAGCCACGCCCACAGAACCGGTTGTTAAAAAAATTGAATCCCACCCTTGCTTTATAGATATTATTGTAAAACTGATTTTTATCTCTTATAACATTTTGAAATTTTGTTAAATTTCTTCCTGAGAACTTTTTCCCTCCTTGGCTTTTTTCTCTCTTTGTAATATCTGCCATCTGTTCTGTAATCCAATATTCTTTCTTAGTTTTTAGCAGTCTCATTTCACATTCATCCTTGACAACCTCTGTGATTTCATTTCCGCAGTTCATCTGGTTCCTGATTAAGAGGTTCAGGACTTCAAGCTAGTTTCTGATGTTCTCCTTAAAAATGTTATATATGTGCTTAAGACCATATATGAAAACTGTGGCAAGGCTTATCTTTGATATTACTAATATTACTAATAATAAATAATTATTTTCCATCTCCTTCTAGAAGTAATATGTTTGATCCTGTACTCTTATCTGGTTATGTCAATGTATATTGTTTGAAGACTTAGTAGTAATGAAAAACTCACTGAATAGACAGAAACTGATAAGCCATTCTCCTGCTTCATTCCTGTTTCCTAGGCCATATAGTCCAAGCATGTTTTCCTGCTTACTATTTCCAACTTTACCATTCCAACCATAATCAGCCAATGTTGCTTGCATATTTTGCTGAGTGCAGGTTAAACCTGAACCATGAAATTCATGAATCTCTTTTTCTTCTGCACTGGTAGTTGGAGCATAAACCTGAATAATGGTTATATTAAGGATGTCTCCAAATCTAATATTATTCCATCTTTGATTGTATGATATCCAAGTACTGTCTTTGCACTACTTTTGCTAGCTTGAAAGCAATGCTGCTCCTTCTTTGTTTTCTGTGTTCTGAATAATAAACAGTATTAGCTTTTGACTGTCCATTTTTAGATAATTTCAATTAATTGATGCCTGAAACTTCAGTGTATAGTTGATTCATTTCATCTTTCACTGCATTGATCCTTTACATATTCATGCTTCTTACAGTATATGCTATACTGTATGTGCCATGTAATTCTATCTTTTTAGCATAAGATTTTTTCCTCTAGGTGGTAATATAAGCAATTAGACATCCCAAAGTTTTTAATCTAGCCACGTCGTAAACACTATTAGTGCTCCAAAACATCCACAGCGCTTCCTCGGTAGCATCTTGAGTGCCATCCTACCTGTACAGAATGGAATGGAATAGAATAGAATAAAATTCTTTATTGGCCAAGCGTGATTGGATACACAAGGAATTTGTCTTGGTGCAAATGCTGTCAGTATACATAAAAAGAAAAGATACATTCGTCAAGAGTCAAGAAGCATCAGGTACAACACTTTATAATAGTCATAGGGTACAATAAGTGATCAAATCATACTCGGAAACAGTCAATATAAATCATAAGGATACAAGCAACAAAGTTACCGTCATACAGTCATAAGTGGGAGGGGATGGGTGATAAGGAGTGATGAGAAGATTAATAGTAATAGTAGTATAGACTTTGTAAATGAACAATGCTGAGGGAATTATTTGTTTAGCTGAGTGATGGCTTTCGGGGGAAAACTGTCCTTGTATCTAGTTGTTCTGGTGTGTGTATCATTTTATATGGTCTTTCTGCATGGTTTGCATAGTAAAATGTAGGAAGGGGTTATCATTACCTTCTCCCACCGAATTTTAAATGATGCTTTTGCTATTGTCAATAAAGCTAGCTTCTTCCTATATCACTGCTGATCAATAAGGGTGCCTGCTTGCTTTAGATGGGTAATTGGCTTCACACCTTGGTTTAGCCTGCTCTGAGTATATTCCTGGCATTCTTTGCTCATCCCTTCTAGGAACAGATCCTCTGCCATGGTAAATACTTGAGAGGGAGTTTTAGGAATACAGACTGTTATAATACTGTTTTCAAGCATTTGTGTTAATGTTCAGTACAAATGTACTAAAAACTTTTGGAAGTTATTTAAACAATTATAAAAGAATAACTTTATAATACAATGGATCTATTTATCATAGAAAGAATGTAGAATGAATATGTATAAGAAAACACCAGCATGGTTAAATAAATGTTAAAAAAATAGTGAGGGAAGGATTTTTTTTAAAGTGGAAAGCTTAATTTGATAAAAACAAGGGAAGAAGTACTCTGGCTAATCAAGCAAAAACGGGAATCTGAGGGGAAATAATGCATTAAGTCAAATAAAATAATGAAGGAAAATGCTGCAACCTCTACAAAACAACACTATAAAAAGATTCCTGAAAGGGTATGGTCTTTTTAAAAGGAATATGTCGATCCTTCAATGTAGCCTAGACAGACAACTAAAACCATGAGTATTAATGCTTCCTTTATGATAAGATTACAGTTACAGAATCATGAAAGTCTGAAAGCAGCTCCCCTGCCTTTACTTTCGAGAAAACTAGGGAAAGTCCCTTCTGAGATGCTTTCTCCATTCCCATTCCTCCTCTGGATTCAGATTTCATTTATCAGGCCATTATTGACATTTTGAGTATTAACCCTTTGGCTTGCTGGGCTGCAATGAATGAAGAGTAAAATTGTCTTGAGCCACATGTAAAATATAAATAATTACATATAAATATTGTAACAAATTTCCTTTATTTTTAAAATATTTTTAATTATAATTTCGTCACATGCAGCCCACTAACTGCAGGCTGAACACAGCTGAACTAGGCTGTGGTCCTTCCTTAGATAAATTATATCTGTCTCTATAAATATATTAATACATTTTTTGAATACTATATAGCATTCATTAATTCAGCAATACATTTCTATACAAATAATTAGTATTTGAAGTATTTCAGCAAAAAAATATAGTTTTTATTACTAAAAATGTTGATAAACAAGTGTTAAATAGCATTTAGGCTAATTGATCTATCCTTATCCTATTGAATATCCCACGAAATGGCATATAAAATATTAAATAAATTGTAACAAGGTTTTATTCATTTCTGTTTAACATGTTTACAACAAATTTTGTAAAAACTGGCAAGTCAAATATTAGACTAAAAGTATGTACTGTTTGTATTTACATATTTTGATGTATAAAAGTTACCAGGATTTGATACTACATTTTATTGATCTTCAAACAGTAAAAATCAGCAGTTGACACATTCTGCAATTGCATTCAGAGGCTTGTCATCACATACTCTTCTAATCTTGTACACAGTGAACAGTTCTTGAAGAACTTAAATGCCATCTCAGTTAACGTGCTTTGTTTTCTGGAAGTTAAGATTACAAATATACTTTATTCAAGATTTCCTCTTGAATTAGCCCCCTGTTAGGACAGCCATCTGGAAAATCTGTTTTCTGTGACTGACAAGTTATCATGTTAACCACCTTTGTGCTATCTAAGCTACATCCTGGTTTTCATATTTGTGAAGCTTAGGCAAGGTTGTGTCAGAATCCATTGTTCTTTCATTATCTACGATAGACAAAACAGCAACATTATTTGTTACTATGATTAGCTGTCCAGTTTTTATTTAAAACTTGTTATCATAGGGTCACAGTGCCCTGTTATAATATTACAATTATGAAGCAATTTGGAATCCATGTGTATGTGGCTAGGTAGGGAGGTAGATGGAAGGGTGGATGGATGGATGGATGGATGGATGGAGAGAGAGAGAGAGAGAGAGATGATTGACATAGATGATAGAAATAGAGATGGCTGGATGGCTAAATAGATGGATGGATACATAGATGGATGGATAGTTATAGACATATAAAAATAAATGTAGATATAATCTTTGCCCTTCATATACCAGTTTCTAAATGATAGCCTATTGGCTCCAGTTACTGGTACTTATCAGTGAAATTGGCATTACTAAAGATACATTTTTGGGAATGGAAACTAACACAAAAGAGGATTGTCTTCATACACAACAATAGGTTCATTTACATTAATTCCCATATCTATCCTTAGTTGTTTATAACATACTAAATCCGTACATAATAGAGATAAACATGAAAATTCAGCCTCCATTGTTGATAAGCTTAGATATTTTTGTTGAATAGATCGCCATCCAATTAACACCTTTCTTTATAATACAAGAGTACCTGATGTTGATTAAAGTGTAGGTGCGTCTGTACTGAAATTTGCATCAGCATATTCAGTTAAACTTAGTTCATCCTAAGGCTCTAAATACAATGCATAATGCATCGTTTGTTTAAGATATCTCAACACACACTTAGCAGCTTGCCAGTCCTTTCAGTAGGCTCAGCGTCAAACCTGGCTAATTGGTTAACACTATATGCTATGTCTGGCCTTGACCAATTACTAAGATAGGATAAGCTACCAATCAATGATTGATAAATGTTCTTATCAAAAACAGGACTTTGCACATCACTGTGGCTAATCTCCTGGCTCATTGGTATTTTAGCCAGTTTATAAAGTTCCATTTTAAAATTCTTTAGTAACTGGTTAATTTTATCTGCCTGTGAGATTTTGTATCCTCCCCTAGTTTTATCTGTTTTTAAACCAAGATACTGTTTAATCTCTCCTCAATGTTTTATTTTAAATTTCTTCTCTAACAGTGAAATAATCTCAGTAGCTTTTTGCTCAGTCTTAGTGATGCTATGTCATCAGTGAACAATGGCAACAATGAAATTACACCATCACTTTCCTTTTTGAATAAACATGGATCAGCCATGCCAGCTACAAAACCTATCTTTGTTAATTCCTTCACTATGCACTGGTTCCATTCATAGCCTGATTGCTTCAAGCCATAAAGACTCTTTTTTTAATCTCCAGCAATCAGTTTTATTATCAGTTTTTATTCCTAAAGGCTTTTTTAAATATATAGTATGTTGCAATGGTGCATGAAGATATGCCATCTCCACATCTAAATGGTTTATTGTGTATTTATTTTTTGCTGCCCACCCTAATGCTGCTCGTAATGTGGTAGCCTTCAGACTAGGTGCAAACACCTCATCGTAATCATTGGCTGACTGATCGAACTCTTGTGCTACTAACCTGGCCTTATGGGGAACAGTCCCATCTGCACATGTCTTAATTTGATAAATCCACTTACATCTTATGGCATGCTCACCTGGTGGTAACCTGACATTTTCATATATCCCCAAACTTTGTAAAGATTTCAGTTCCTTATCCATTGCTCCCTGCCAAGCAGCCTGATCCTTAGCAGGATACAGTTTCAGTTCATTATACTATAGTTACTAGGAACTGTATTTACTTGGTATACAATACTAGCCTGATATCTATCTGGTAGTCATGTTCCATGGATTGAAGGACTAGGTTACTCAGAGCTTACTGGTGGACTCTCTCGTTCTACCTAATCCTGTTCTACCTCCTCCTGTGCCTGTTCTTCCTCTTTAATGATTTAACAATCATTATCATTAGGGATTACTTGGGTGTTGATAACTACATCATTGTTGGATTCCTGTTCTAGTTTATTCCACCCAACATGCTCAAGAAATTTAGCACTAGCACTACAGTAAATATTAGCTGTGCCTGGATCCCAAAATCTAAATGATCTATGGTTGGTCTTGTAACCTACGAAAAATAATTTCCCAGCTCTGTTGTTGCCCTTTCAGTCTTACTTGTGAGGGAATATGCACCCATGCTGGAGCTCCAAATGTGTGTAGATAACTTAAATTTGGTTTTCTGCCATGCTAACGTGTGTATGGCAATTCACCAGTTGTTGTGTTCACTACATTGTTTAACACATGGTTGCTACACATTATGGCTTCACCACACAGTGTTTCAGGCAAACCTGAATCGGATAACATAGTGCGAGCCATGGCTTGTAACGTTTGCCCTCTTCGTTCTATAAACAAATTATGTTGTGGCCTGTAAGGTGCAGAACGCTTATTCTTGATACCAGCCAATTTCAACATCATTTGGAATCTATTATTAATAAGCTCAGTCCCATTATATGTAACTAAAGTAATTATCTTTTGTCTCATTTTCCTTTCTGCAAATCTTAGCCAATTAAAGAAATGTTGGAACATTTCTGTTTTTTCATTAGATGGCAGAAACCGTACCTTGAGTAATGGTCCATTATACTCAAAAGAAAGCAGGCACCTCCCAAACTGGGTTTCTTAGGACCAATTATATCAGAAAACACAATTTCTAAAGGTTCTTTGGTCTGAAACCCATTCAGTCTGTTTGCTGGAGTAACCTTGCTTTTCTCCTGGTTACAGGAATCACAGTTTAAATACTTGCTACAAGGTTTTAATTTTACTCCCTCTGACAATTCAACAGTTTGTTTCAGCATTTTGAAATTAATATTCCCAAGATGTCTATGCAGTAAATGTATACATTCATCATGTGGCTTAACATTGTTATAAACCAAGTTAGCCATCTGCAACTGGTCATCGTGTATAACATATAAATCATTCTCTAAAGTAGCAGTAACACTTTTACCCTCTTTCTCTATTATATAGTTATCTCCCCTAAAGGTTACTACATAACCAATATTAACTAAAGCCCTTACTGATAACAAATTAAATTTCGGTTTCAGTACATATAACATAGATAATGCTCATTTACACATGAACAATATGCAGTACCTTCACCAGATGCTTTCATTTTCCATCCATTTGCCAGTGATACATGTTGCTGACTCATAGACATCTTTACAAACCTCTCTCTATTTCTAGTAATGCACTGCGATGCTCCACTCAGCTACCCATAAATCAGCTGCTTGGCCCACTCACCCACCTGGGCTCTTGGCTGTCCTTTATTTCCTGCTTTTTCAACCTCAGCTGCTTTCTGCGGCACAGCTGAGATTGAAAAAGCAGGAAAGAAGAGGATTTTCAAACTCTGTGCACCTGTCACTGTCCAGGCAGCACAGCTGAGGTTTTTAGGAGATGGAAATAGAACAGAACAGAGTAGAATAGAATAATCAACAGCTACTTTCTTATTGATGGAAACTCATCTGTGTAAGAACTACATAGGGATTTCTAGAAGAGTTTTCAAGGTCTTGGACAGTCTATTATGTCTTTCTTTTTCTCCCGTGAGCTGTTCAGAGCATCCAGAGATGGGAGGTGCTTCAGTCTCTTCTAGAAAGGCTGGGCTTAAAACTCCGGGACGCTCCTCCTCCTCCACGGAACTTCCCCTCAGCATCCCCCAGTTTTAGCTCAGCCTTCATGGTAAGAGGTTGTGCACTCCCTGACTGGAACGGTTTTGCTCAAATTGAGGTTGGATCTTTAAACCCTTCACTAATTCGGTCTTTCAGGCTTTCCCCTCTATCAAGGTAAAAACCAACAGCTTTCCCTTAAATTAGCAGAGCCTGCCATCTGCAGGCAGCCTGAGGCTCTCACCTCAGAAAATAGCCTTATCTCCATTCCGATCACTTTCCCTTGCAAATTAGCGGAGTCTGCCTCTCTGCAGGCAGCTTGAGGCTTTCTCTCCAGCAAACAGCCTTATCTGCCTTTCCAATCATCTGCTTACGATCAGAACGGAAAGCTCACAGCCGAGACTTCCTGGCCTTGCCATTTTTTTTCTTCCATCAGCAGCATTTTAAATCTCAGTTAAAGCAGCAGCAGCAGTGGCTCTCCAGACAGCTCAGGCTTAATGCCGGTGATTTCACTTCCTGCCCTTTTCAACAGCTGCCTCAATTTCACCTAATCTCCACAGCCTCCATTTCCCATTTGTTTCCCTTGCTGGGGACCGAGGAAGTAATTGCCTCAGCCTCCATTTCTCGCTGGTTTCCCTTTCTGGGGACCGAGACATTAAAGTTTCATTGTGCCTTCCTTGGGTTTAGCTATTCCTCTGCCTAACATGGAACTAAACAACTACCCATTTTACAGGCATTTCTCTGTATTTGCCTTTGGATCATTTACTCAATTGGAAATTGCGATTGACAGTTATATTGCAGGGCGTTTGTCTCTCACAGGCAAAAAGTCACATCAGAGCCTGTAATAGCTGGTTTCCCTTGCTGGGGACCAGGGATCCGGAGTCCTTCTAACGCTTGGAGCACTTGGGGGTTTCACTTGCTGGGGACCCTTAGACACTGTTCACCATTTAATCTCTTATGCCCATAAATATACAGTCTTACTTTCCTGGAGGAGAGTTCTGATTTCAACTGTAGGGGATATAATTTTCAATTTCAATAATAATCATAATTATAATAAAAAATAATTAAAAATTAAACTGATATTCAGAGGCAAGACAATACATCATACAAAATGGAATGTGACATCGCTTTCAGCTCCAAGCCAAGTAAGCCCCATGACAAGCCTGTGGACCCCAAAAAGACCTCTAAAGCAGCAGATAAAGATGCCCATAGAAAGCACCTAGCATTGGAAAGACAATTGCAAAAACAAGCCAAGGAGGCAGACAAGAGGGCCATGACTGATCAGAACCCAAACCCATTGATGGGGCCCTTGGACTTATCTACCCAGCCCAGACAGGCTGTTCCTAGACAACCCCCCATAGGCACATCTCCACCATTGAGCACTGGCCGGCCAATTCCTGAGGCAACCTTCACCCCTATGGCCGCTGGTCTAAGACAGGAGGAGGTTTTACCTGAGTCTATTCCCATCGAGATGAGGCAATGGATAGAGATGGTGATTCAAAGGAGCATTGTGGCTGGAGTTCAGCAATCCATCCGAACCAGACACTTATTGATCACTTCGGATGCGGGATCCTTGTCCACCTGCTCCTTTGGGCATACCCAACAACATCAATCGCAGGTATTCCACAATAATCCTGACAAACCGGCCCAGGGCCTTCAGGAGGAGGTGGATCTTGAGGACCAGGAGGTTTCCATGCAAGGGGGGTCGATCCATCAGATGGACTTGGAGTTGTCAGAGGCGGACCCACTAGAACAGGGAATGTCGGATGACGAGGGCCTCATTCCAGACCAACCTACCTTTTCTGGCCTTTTTCGTCCACACCTCTTTAAATCTTTATTGTTCAAAGCAAAGAACATCGCTAAACTAGGTACATCAGACCCTCATCCACTACCAACAGGGTCTCAGGACGAATCCCAGGACCTAATATTCTCGCAACCGACTAACGAGGTGGAAACTATCCCTGTCCCTCACATGTTTGCTGAATTAGTACAAAATCAATGGGCATCAGCAGCATCATACCCAGCCCCAACAGGGTACGATAAGCGATATTTTAATTTGGTTCCAGAGTTTGCAAATTCTCTCAAAACGCCCGAGGTGGATCAACCCATTGTGGCACTGGCCTCTTTTTCCACTTTCCCTCATGAGGCCGAAAAAGCCCTGAGACCGGAAAAAAAGAGGGCAGAGTTAGCACTCCGTAGGGCGCACGTTTCTGACGCTTGGGCTATTAAGGCAACTACAGCTGCATCCTTTTTTACACATTCCTCTCTCCGATGGCTCTCCCACCTGAGGGGTTTATTGCTGGCGTCAAACATCAGAGCTCACCAGGACATAGCTAAAATTATGTCTGCCGCAGAGTTCTCCACCGACGCTACATTTAATGCAGTCAAATTCTGGTCTAGGGTAATAGCATCTCACGTTTCAGCACAGAGACTGCTGTGGCTCCGACATTGGCAGGCAGATACCAAACATAAATGCAAGTTGGCATCAGCCCCAATATTGGGGGATAAATTATTTGGCAGTGTCTTGGAGCCCCTCCTTGTAGAAAATAGAAACAAGAAAAAAGTGGTTCCCCCTCTTTTTTGTAGGTCTGAAAACAGAATGCCCCAGTCCTTTCGAAGGGGTTCCTTTCGGTCCTACGATCAGGGCCCCTACGTTCCCAGATCTCAGAGAACATCAGGCTACAGGCCCAGTTTTAGACAAGATAGGCCAGAATCTTCCGATAGAGATCAGCGGGGAGGCCAAAATAATAGAAACCCCAGAGGTACTAGAAGCCGATTCTTTTGTTGCCCCAAGTGAGCCCTTGAAAGCAGTTCCCATTGGAGGGCGGTTAAAACTGTTTGCCGATCAATGGGACAGCTCCACCTCTGATGCGTGGGTCAAGGATATTATTAGGTTTGGCTTGGCGCTGGAGTTTCAATCCTCTCCCCCGAACTTTTTCATTAGGAGCCCTACGTCTTCGGACCCCATTAAGAGAGCGTTGATGCAGGAGGCTATCAATCATCTTCTGCATATTCGGGCCATTAGAGATGTCCCATCTGAACAGCGGGGTCAAGGCTGTTACTCTCTATTGTTCGTGGTTCCAAAGATTTTGGGGGGCTGGAGGGCAATTCTGGACCTCAAACGTTTGAACAAATCATTGGTTTATCGAAAAATTAAGATGTCTACTCTCCAGTCCATTCTGCTTAGCATCAGAGAGAACGATATCATGACTTCTATAGACCTCACAGAGGCTTATCTACATATACCAATCAGACCTGCCCAGTACAGATATCTTAGATTTTGCTATGGTGATCGGCACTATGAATATATCGCTCTGCCATTCGGTCTGGCTTCAGCCCCTAGGACTTTTACCAAGGTCCTCGCGGCATTGGCTGACTCGCTCAGAATCAAATCTGTCCTCTTACAATGTTATCTGGATGATATTTTAATTTTGTCATCTTCCAGACATCAAGCAAAATTGGATACCAAGTTTACTCTGGAGACCCTTCAGGGTCATAGCTTTTCCATAAATTGGGATAAAAACCACTTGATCCCCTCAACTAGGCTAGTTCATTTGGGGGCAGTGATAGATACTGTGGAGGGTAAGGTTTTCCTATCTCAGGACAGGTTAAACAGTATTCAGTCTTTGGCCAAGGAGATCGGGGCCTTAAGGAGAGTTTCCCTGGCATTGCTGTCTAAATTGTTGGGGAAACTGATTTCTTGTATTTCCATTGTGCCTTGGGCTCGATTCCATTCTAGAGAGTTGCAATGGTTCCTGTTACCTTTCCAGCAATCTGGAAAAGCCACCTCCAATGTCCGGATAAAGGTACTGCACAACATTCTCCGATCGCTCCGCTGGTGGTTGGAAAAAAATGATAAACAGGGGATGCCCTTTCAAGGAACCTCACAGGGTAATGATCACAACCGATGCCAGCCTGGTAGAATGGGGAGCTCACTTCCAATCCCACACTGCACAAGGAATTTGGTCTATTTCTGAACAAGCACAAAGCATCAACCTGTTAGAGCAGTTCACCTGGCCTTACACAGTTTTCTACTCCTTTTCCATTCACGCCACGTTCTGGTTTTGACAGACAATACCACAACCAAGGACCACATAAACAGACAGGGGGGTACTCATTCCAAACTTCTGATGCTGGAGACGACCAAGTTGTCGTCTTGGGATCTCAACAAGGTGTTAACTGCTCTTACAACTGGTCCATTTGAGCCTCTAAGAACCACTAGTCTTAAATTCCTGACATATAAGGTGGCCTTCCTAATTGCAATCACATCAGCCAGAAGAATTTCTGAATTGGTGGCATTGTCAATGCGTAAGGACCTGTGCGTGTTTCATGCGGACAAAGTGATTCTCTGTTTGGACCCATTGTTTACTCCTAAAGTAAATTCAACCTTCCACAGAGCTCAGGAGCTGGTCCTTCCAAATTTCTGTCTGAAACCATCTCATAGGCTGGAATATCAATGGCATAGACTTGACGTGTGAAGGGCCTTACGCATTTATCTAGACCACACAGTGGCATTTCAAAAATCTGAGGCTCTATTTCTATCCTTCAACCCACTTTTGGACAAAAGGTGTCATCCATGACCATCGGTAGATGGTTGAGAGCCACCATAGCTAAAAGTTACGAATGCTAGTCCATCTCAGTTCCTAAGGGCATTACAGCCCACTCAACAAGGAGTGCGGAAACGTCAGCAGCATGGGCCTCACAGGCCTCCATAGCTGAAATTTGCAGAGTGGCAACTTGGGCTTCACCATCCCCCTTTGTCAGAAATTATAAAATTGATGTCTATGCCTCAGCAGACGCTTCATTTGGCAGAAGAGTCCTGCCGAGGGTCCACAGATTATAGGAGTGGATTTTGTTCCAGACAGAGTCCCTCCCTAAGGACAGGCCAAGCTGTGGTATGTCCCATCTCTGGATGCTCTGAACAGCTCATGGGAGAAAGGGCGTTGGTACTTACCTGATATGCCCATTCTCTGTAAACTGTGAAGAGCAACCAGCCCCACCAATTTCTTTCTATCTGGTGGGGTTCCATTTCAATCAGGGATCTAGATCAGGTGATGAGTTCCGGACTTTGGCACTCAGTTTTCGCAAAACTGGGGGACACTGAGGAGGAGTTCCGTGGAGGAGGAGGAGCGTCCCGGAGTTTTAAGCCCAGCCTTTCCAGACAAGACTGAAGCACCTCCCATCTCTGGATGCTCTTCACAGCTCACAGAGAATGGGTGTATCAGGTAAATACCAATGCCCTATTCATACAATTTAATCAACAATGGAGAGGCTTACAATTAGAAATTTAAAAAATACAAAAAATAAAAACTCTTAAGCAGCCCAAAAGACAACATAAACTGTCAATAACCTACCTATCCTCCAATCCAAACAATCCAGCATGGTCTCAATCTTCATTATGAAATTAGTTTCAGGTAAGTGCATACTGAATTGTAACCTCAGTTTGTAGAGCAAAACCATGAACATATTCAATAAAGAACTATAAATTATATAGATAGTACATGAGAAGTAGGAAATAATTGAACATAGCATAATTTTTATAATAAAGAAAATACATCACTTTAGTAAAGGTAGTTTGGATAAAATTTGAAATTATATTGTTTACAATTATTGCTCTATGACATATGTAGAAATTATTATTTCTAAATGTGGTACTATTAAACATTTGAATGAACAATATATTTTTAAAACATTGTTTAGAAAGCTGGCCTGCATTGTAAATGGTAACTGTGTGGTTTGCAGTTTTTGTGGATTAATCCCAAAACAGGTTGACACTGATACCAAAAGGAGACTTGATATTAAAGTAAGTTTTTATATACTCTTAGCTTGAATTCACTGTGACCTAGATAAATGCAAATAGGATTATAACCTAAAACTCAACAAAATGAGGAGATAATTATTGAGATCATTTTAGATACTCCATGGTCCAATTTTGGAACATAATCACAACTCAGAGAACTTTGAAGTGCTTTTATGCTTTTGTGAGATAAAAGCTGTTTGGAAGAGTTCTGATCTATTAATTGTATTACATATTAAATTAAATGAAATGTGTCCTTTTTTTTTTTAATAACCCTTAGGATTAAACAAAATGCCGCTGCGGGGGGGAGGGGCGAGGAGAGGGGTCAGCCTCGAGATGGGCTGAGCAGGGGTGAGGGCGGCTGGCCGGGGATTCAAGATGTCATGCTTTACAGGTTAGCATTGCTTCAACCAAAGTGTTCAGGAACAACTTTTCTTTCATTATAATTTTATTTTGTTTCTTTTAAGACTGTTGTTGAAACAATACCTGAACTCAGTCAAGTATGAGAAAAGAGACTTTAGACACTTTTTAGCTCGATTTCTATCCTGAACCCTGTCTGTCATAAAAGAGAGGAAGCAAAGAAGACAAGTGGCTAGATTTCTGAATACAGGTAGAGTATGACTTAATACTGACCAGAATTTTCATTGCATAAGCAAGGCAGTTGTTAAGTGACTCCCATCTGATTTTACCATTGGTCTTTTCCCATGTTAGTTAAGTAAATCACTTAGTCATTAAGCAAATTCTCATTGACTTTGCTTGTCAGAAGTTGGCTGAGGAAGCCGCAAAAGGTGATCACATGACCCCAGGATGCTGCACTGGTTATAAATACATGCCGGTTGTCAAGCACCTGACTTTAGACAACCACAAATGCTGCAATGCTTGTAAATGTGTGAGGACTGATTATAATTCATTTTTTTTCAGTGCTGTAATAACTTTGAGTAGTTAGTAAACATATGGTTGTAAGTTGTCGACTGCCTGTAATGTACTCTTCTCTTCGTTTGTATTTCCAGCTTAGCTTGTTTCAGCTATACTTTCAATCCTTTTTTCAGTAGTTTTCCTTCTAATGACGTGTTCCTTGTCAGATATAACAGATAATCAGAGTTGGAAAGGACCTTATAGGTCATCTAGTCCAACCCCCTGCCCAAGCGGGAGACCCTTACACCATTTCTGACAATGGCAGTCCAATCTCTTCTTGAAGATCTCAACTGATGGTGCTCCCACAACTTCTGAGGGCAAGCTGTTCCATTGGTTGATTGTTCTCACTGTTAGAAAGTTTCTCCTTGTTTCCAGGTTAAATCTCTCCTTGTTCAGTTTCCATCCATTATTCCTTGTCTGGCCTACAGGCGCTTTAGAAAATAACTTGATCCCTTCCTCCCCATGGCAGCCCCTCAAATATTGGAAGACCGCTATCATGTCTCCCCTGGTCCTTCTCTTTACTAGGCTAGCCAAGCCCAGTTCCTGCAACCGTTCATTGTATGTTTTAGCCTCCAGTCGCCTAATCATCCTGATTGCTCTACTCTGAACTTTTTCTCGTCTCAACATCTTTTTTATAATGTGGTGAACAAAACTGGATGCAGAACTCTAGGTGTGGTCTTACTAAAGGCTAGGTCACACTGGCCGACGGATGCAAAACGTATGCAAAAAGAACACAGCGGACGAGCAAAATTTCAGGGGTGGCTCCATCCGTTGTTATCCACTCTCAAAAGTGCCCCAAATTTGCATAAACAGAACGGAAACCAACGGAAAAGAACAGACGGGGGTAGTACGTAGCGAGGATGGTAAGCAGATGTTCATAGGAAGCCTAGCGGATGGAAGCGGATGACACATCCGCAGGGCTTCCGGGGGAGAATAGCAAAGCGGACGCGTAGCGGAAGGAGCGGATGCGTAGCGGATGACGCGGATGCATCACGGACGCCTATAGGATACATAGCAGATGTGTAGCAGATGCATAGCGGATGCAAAGAGTTAACTCCGCATGCGGGGAGGATGAATTGTGTCAGCTCCGCGGATATAAAAGGATGCAGCTCGCAAGCAGTCAGCATTCAGAGGAAAGACCTGCTGCCAGAGACATCTTGAAAGAACACCATGGTTCGACAGTCAGGGAAGAAGAGAAAGCCTGTGCCTACTCCTGCCAGTCCTGGCAAGAAGGACAGGACCACCATCCCACCCCATGGCGCTGACTCTGAAACTGCTGGTGTTTCTGCTGCTGCTGGTGGTGGTGGTGCTTCTCCTGCTGCTGCTGCTGCTGCTGCTGCGGCTGCTTCTCTTGCTGCTGCTGCTGCTGCTGGTGCTGCTGCTGTGATGGACCAGCCCCAATGCCCTCAAAGCCCTGCTGCTGAAGGCCCTGAAGCCCCTGCCAGAGGGAGGAAGAGGCAAGGCAAGGAGAAGGGAGAGAGGAAACAGTACTCCATTTCCGAAGACCATGAGGAGGAGGTGCTGGAATGGCTGAGGGAGAACAAGTACCTGTGGAGAAAGGGCCACAGTCTCTATCGCGACACCAAGAGGAAGCAGGCAGCATGGAGAGACAAGGCAGAGAGCCTGGGCTACAGACGTACTCCTGGGATGGTGGAAGCACATGCACACCTGGTATGGCAAGCTGCACCTGAAGAAATCTGGCCAGGCTGCTGTCAAGCTCACTGACTGGGAGATGTACGTCATGGCCAGGTGCAGCTTCCTGGAGGGTGAGATCCACCACCCACGAGCAGCCCCTCTGTCAACCCTCTCCCTCAGACAGATCACAGAGACCCACTCCTCTTCCAGCCAGGAGACAGCTACCGTGTCCAGGCAGGCGTCTTTGGAGGGCCCCACGGCAGAGACCCCCCTGACAGCTGCACTCCCCATGCCAGAGGACATGGAGGATCCCCTGTCTCAAATGGAGCAAGAAGCAGCAGCAGCCAGAGACCAACCCACCCCCACCCCCAGCTCCACCTCCACAGAAAGCAGGCAGAGAGGCAGACTTGAGGGCCAGAGCCACACTGTCCTGCTGGAGATCAGGGATGTTAGGGATAACATTGTTCACCCTAACTGGTTTAGGTGAAATAATAACTATGAATCATAGTTAGTGTATGCAGCTTTAAATGTAAAATAGCAACTGTGGGAGTGGTTATGAAAACCATATAAAAGTAGCAAGGCTACAGCTTGCTCGCTCGCTCTCTCTGGCTTTGATGATCCCTGATTACTGCTTGGAATCAAGACTGCATTGCTCGAACGGGAGAGACAACAAAGGACTGATTTACGTGAACTGACAATAGGATATTCTACATGGACTTTGCTAACTCAATATCCCTGAATGGACTGACTACATGGTAAATGAATATTGGACTGTTTTTGACTATGCCATAAACTTATATTGGAATAAAATATATTCTTGATAGCACAAGCGTATCTGTTATTTTTACTGTATGTTAATAAACATACAAGCTTAGCTCACTCATTTATCTGTGTGCCTATCTGACTAACGCTGCACATTCTGTTTAGCTTGTCTACCTAACCCTGGTTGGGGAACCCAGGCTTAACAAGGGACACCATCAAGACCAGCACAGATCTTCTCTCTCAGCTGGTCCACAGCGATATGCCATCCTCTGACCGCAAACACTTCATCACATACATGAGCCAGACCCTCATGGACCAGCCCGAGGCCCAGTACCAAGTGATGAAGGAGAAAATCACAGCACTGCTGCACCACCCTCCGGGCCCAGCTGAACCTGCTCCGACCCGCTCCAGGTCTGCTCCTCCACCCCAGGCGATGTCCCAACCCTTCCACGGCTTTCAACAGCCCCTCACCTACCAAGGCTACGAGTACCAGGACTTCCCACACCAGAGGCATCCCTTCCCAGTCCAGGCCCAGGTACATCGCACACCACAGATGCCTCACATGACCCAGCTGCAGACCAGACAGCCCCACTACACTCCTCCTTCCTCCACCCCACAGCCAAGCCCCTCAACAGAAAATCTGTCATCAGTCCTGTGCCTGACATCTCAGGTCCTTGAGGAAGGGCCTCTCAACCTCACGGGACTGAGTCAGCTCTCTGAGAGCTTCCTGAACACACCATCCCCTGTTGTACTCTCGGGGCCAGGCACCCCAATGATGCCTCAGACCAGCACTCCAGCAACAGCCACCTCCACAGTCCCTGGCCGCTCGACAGCTGAGACCATGGACATGACTCAGAGTGACTGAGAATAGTGCCAGAGACTGAGTTGTTACCTGTTCACTTTATCTTTGCTTAAAGACACTTTACTTGGTTCATTTTGCTTTTTTAACAAAGTCATACAGTTTACTTAAGACAGTTATTAATCAAGGTTATCTTTGCTTCACACACTTGGTTCATTTTATTTACTTAATAAAGTGTTGGTGAAAACTTTGAAAAAAGGGTTAAGCCTTTGCATGCTTCTGGGATAGGTAAGGATAGCTGTGGGATGGGTAAGGATAGCTGTGGGATGGGTAAGGATAGTTGTGGGATAGATAAACCTCCAGTGCAAGCATAGTGGGACTGTATGGTCCACCCTCCCAGCTGCCACACCGATGGCCCTTTATTATCAATAACAATTTATTCATTGATCAACACATTTCAAAATAAACAAAACTCTTTAATAATGCCCTATTCATTGTAAGGCCACTCAACATACATGGCACAATCTCATCCGTGTGATGAGACAGGCTGAAGGAAGCATCCATTAAGCATCTACCATCCTGTCTTGCCACTCCACTGCTCCAGCTGGGGAGTTGCACCAGTGTTTCAGGAGGTTGTGCTGCTTCTTCCCTTCACGTGAAGCTCTGTTGGGGCCTTGTACATCCACAGTGTCTATCAGGTTTTGTCCTTGCCTCCATTCACCAGGCTCCATGTCCTCATTGCCTTGTTGACAGTCCACAAGCCTGTTCTGCAACACTGGGTAGCGGGTGCGCATGAGATTGTGCAGGATGCAGCAAGCTTCCACGATGCTCCTCACAGTCCCTGGGTGATGCTGCATGGTGGTGAGAAGTACCTGGAACCTGTTGGCCAGGATACCAAAGGTGTTCTCCACCACCCGTCTTGCCCTGGACAACCTGTAGTTGAAGATCCTCTCTTCATGGGTGAGGTATCTGGAACTGTAGGGCTTCATGAGGTAGGTTCTGAGGGAGAAGGCGTTATCACCCACGATGAAGTAGGGCACATCTTGTGTGTCATTGGGTAGGGGGTCTGGATCTGGAAAACCCATGATGAGATTGCGTTCCAGCCCATCCTTGAGGTCACTGGCGTTGTATACCTGGCTATCTGAAGCAGACCCGTTGCCTGAAGCATCGATGTACATGAGCTTGTAGTCAGCATCAACCATGGCGAAGAGGATGATACTGAAGAAGCCCTTGTAGTTGTGATAAGAGGACCCTGAGTTGGCTGGAGCTTTGCAGGCCACGTGCTTCCCATCTATGGCTCCAACGGTGTGGGGAAAGTTCCACCTCTGATACCACTGTTCTTCAAGTTTCCTCCAGCCTTCTTCAGTGGTGGGGCACTGGAGGAGCTCCTCCACGTATTCTTTGATGATGGCCTGCACCACTTCTCTGAGCACTTTGCTGACGGTGTTGTGTGGCACCCTCCAGGCATACTTCATGTTTCTGTACGTGGTTTCAGAGGCCAGGTGGCGCAGAGTCAGTGCCACCTTCAGTCCAGGGTCCAGGCTGGCATGGAAATTGGTGCTCTGCTTGGTCAACCTGGGTCTCAGATGCTCCACAATTTCGTCAAACATGGCTGGTGGCATCCTCATGAAGTGCTGGAATGCACAAGGGTCTTCATTCCTCAGCTCCACCATCAGCTTGTCATAGAGTCCAAACTCCACTCTTCTCCCGATCCATCTTCGGACCCACACAGCTCTTGGACGTCTCCTTCTTCTCCTTGTGTAGAAAAGGTGAAACAGTCTGAAGTGGGCTTAGTTCTGGTGTTGAATGATGGCAGCTACCATAAGGAGTGTGTGATGATCCATGGTGGAGATCAATGGATGATGTGAAGAGCAAGAGCAAGGGTAAAAAGGTCTGTACACCACGGCTGCTGAACTGATAGTGAGATCCAGGTGATTTCTTCCCCCTTTTTATAGGAAATGTCGGTTTTCCTCTTGGTGTCCTTCCACATACTCTAGGCATACTCCAGACATCCTAAATATCCGAGATATGTCCCATATACAAATGTTTTGTCCGTTTTACTGCTTTATATATGAGATGCATCCACTTACATCCTTTCTATTTCCATGCTACTAACTCCTTTCTATTTCCATGCTACTAAGGTGGAAGTTCCATGTACCTTTCGCTTCCTCCCTCTTTCCGCTTTCAGCTGCAGCGGATGTGAGTTGCGGGGATGCCGAAAGGATACAGCGGACGTGTAACAGATGACAACGGACGTAGAACCTTTGTTGCCCGTATGTGTCGCAGATGTAGATCGTGCGCGGCGGAAAGTTCATCCACTCAAAAAGTTTTGTGCAGCTCAAAACTTTTTGAACAGATGAAATAGCAGTAGACGGATGTTTGAAGGATAGAGCGTATGAATCACGTATGCAGTGAGTACACAACGGATGCATCGCGTTTTCCAACGGATGGCAAGCTTTTTTGTCCATTTTACATCCTCTTTGCATCCGTTGGTGCAGTGGGACATGGGCTTAAGGCTTTATAGAGTGGTATTAGTACTTCCCTTGATCTTGATTGTATCCTTCTGTTAATAGAAGTCAGGATTGCATTAGTTTTTTTGGCTGCTTCTGCACACTACTGGCTCATATTTAGCTGGTTGTCCACTAAGCCACCAAGATCCCTCTCACAGTTACTGCTATTGAGCCTGGTTTCATCCAGTTTATATGTGTACTTTTGGTTTTTCTTGCCTAAGTGTAGTGTTTACTTTTCTCTACATTGAATTTCATTTTGTTAGATATGGCCCAATGTTCTTGTCTGTCAAGATCCATCTGGATCTTGAGCCTATCTTCTTGGGTGTTAGCTATTCCTGCCAGCATAGTATCATCTGCAAATGTGATAAGTTCCCCTTCTATTCCCTCATCTACGTCGTTAATGAAGATATTGAAGAGTACTGGGCCTAAGACAGAACCTTGTGGCACCCCACTGCTTAGTTCCCTCTATGTAGATTTAGACCCATTAAGGACTACTCGTTGAGTTTGGTTTGCCAGCCAGTTGCAGATCCATCTAGTGGTGGTGATATCTATTCCACTTTTTTCTTTTTACTAAGAAGTAGGTTGTGGTCTGCTTTGTCGAATGCCTTGCTGTGTCAAGTGAAATCATTTTTTTACTATATGGATTTCATTGGGATCATGGTCACATGTGGATACTCCAATCTAAATTCATTTTGAAATTCAGATTCATTGCCCTCACTGGAATATCCAGGCAAGTAACTTTATTTATTGCAGCTTGACATAGTTTGGCATATTAGAGCAGCTTTGGTATTTATTTATTTTATTTTATTTATTTATTTGATTTGTCAGTTGCTTACAAGATAATAGGTATAAGTATATACATAGTTATGAATACATGAAATGGGTACATACAAGAAAAATAAAAAACAATAGGACAGGGATGGTAGGCACATTGGTGCACTTATGCACGCCCCCTACAGACCTCTTAGAAAGGGGTGAGGTCAATAGTAGACAGTCTAAGGTTAAAGTTTGTGGGGTTTGGGGAAGAAACCACAGAGTCAGAGTATTCCAGACATTGACCACTCTGTTGCTGAAGTCATATTTTCTGCAATCAAGTTTGATGCAGTTAACCTTGAGTTTCTATCTATTGTGTGCTCTTGTGTTGTTATGGTTGAAGCTGAAGTATTCATTGACAGGTAAGTCATTGCAATGTATGATTTTATATACCATACTTAGATCAGACCGAAGACGGCATAACTCAAGGTTTTCTAGGTCTAGAATTTCAAGTCTGGTGGCATAAGTTATTCTACAATGAGTAGAGGAGTGGAGAACTCTTCTTGTGAAATATTTCTGGACTTTCTCAACTGTGCTAATATCAGATACGTAATGTGGGTTCCAGACTGATGAGCTGTATTCAGATATTGGTCTAGCAAATTATTTGTATGCTCTGGTTAGTAGTGTGATATTACCAGAGAAAAAGCTGGTAGGATTAGGTTAACAACTCTTAATGCCTTTTTGGCTATGTAGTTAGTTACAGTGTATTCTAACCAAGGAATTAAAATCACAAGTGAATTGTGCTCGCCTCTCCCCATTTAACACACATTAAACTTCTTTTAATCAAAACTAATAAGTGCACCTACTTAAAGGATTTAACCTTTAGTTTCAGCCTTTCTGCTGTTATAAAAAAAACTAATTAAATATATTTAGGGAGAAATGAAATTTATTTTCTGGGAAGGCTATATTCTATAATCACATTTTAAGAAGAAATGAAGAATACCACTTTGTCATGATTAATTTGTGACATGGCCATATAGTTTTCCTCTGTGTGTTTCTGATAAGCAAGACATTGATAATTACTTTTTCTCAGGATTTTTTTTTCCAGCTTTGATGCAGTATTTCAAAAGATGCTATTCACCTAGCTTCCTTTTAGAGGGCCTGACAATTCTCTCTTGGAATATGAAATCAGGGAGAATCCGTAGACAATAAGCCTTCTCCATCCATACCCTTTTACCATAGTACATCCTTAAATCCTAATGTAGAATGTAAAAATATCCTGAAAAGAAATTGCATGGCACTCACTTTAGGTAGAAAAGCACCTGCTTCTATACATCCTTACTCTTCAAAGAGGTCTCTGCTGCTAGGATTTTTCCTTTGCTAGCCTTCAGATAGCATACTAGAAAATCAAATATAATGTATTTTTGTGGTACATATAATTCTCCATGGCTTCTTTCAGCCATAAGTATTAACATGGGCGGACAGACAGATAGACAGACAGACACAGAGTTGACTCACTCATTTAAGCTTCCAATTTTATATAATGTACTTCTATTTGGTCTAATGGTCTAATGTTTCGGTCTATTTTAAAATGTACTTTTAGCTACAGGCCAGGTCACCATACTGACCAGAGTAGAGCTGATATGGATCTAATTGTCTAAGTACTGCTTCCTTTGGGATGTTTGCAGTATTCTTTCCTTATAAATCACAGTGAGAGACCTATCTTTTAAAAAATGAAAGAATCTCTGTCAAAATTTCTGGCTTTATTTGAATGGAGGGCTAAGATTATGAGATGCCAAGCTAATCTGAAACATTCTTCTGCACAAATCAATGTAAAACTTCAAGATGGTTTAAGGAACTTTTAGATATATTTATAAAGAGTGATACCTGTCTGAAAATCTAGGGCTAATCTAGCTTTATACCAGCTTTCTGGAAGCTGTTAATTCTTTACTGGCAACTCATGTTAGGAATGGTGTTTCTGACTGAGTAGTATAACAATCATACCAAAAGTAAGTAGTTAATTATGCCATATGACATTTGTTTGTTACTTCTTCATGTGATAAGTAACTTATAAATTAACACTCTCCTAATGCTTACATCTGAATACATTCTTACATGTGTTATCACTGTAATGGCATATTAACTAGGATGAGATGTTAAGTAGAGGTTTGACATTTCAAGAATTTTGGATGAGAAACTTTCTGATGTTCTAAATTTGATTAAATTGGGCTTTTTTTTAGACCGTATGTATTTTCTGTTTGTAGTTGTATCCCTCATCTGCATTCCATGAATTGATTGAGCAAATTTACAAACAATATTTGTAAACTTTCAAACTGATAGTGTTGTTTAATCATATATCAATATGTAATGTAACCAATTACTAATATAACCTTAGAAACAAATGTTCTCTCTCTGACACGTTATCACGAAAATTCTGATACAGTACTGTATATGGCTGTATATCTTGCAATATAGGCAACATCTGTTTTGAAATCTTATCTGTTGTATGTTGATATTCAGGATGAAGACGGTTGTGAAGATGGCATGCCTGAGGAGTTTTAAAAGATGCAGACCTCCTGATTGAAAAAGATACTTCTATGTTTTATCCCAGTCAGTTAGGAAAGTAAGTTCAAATTAATATTTCCAACATATACATTGCACATTTATATTCCAAGCCTTTTTTATTTGTTATAATTTAGTAGATTTAGAAATCATTAGAATTCTTTATTGGCCAAGTATGATTAGACATACAAGGAACTTTTCTCTGGTGCATAAGCTCTTAATGTACATTCTGCAATAGTGATAGATCATTATCATAGTCATAATAAAATACATTCATCATAAAACATTAGACATAACACTTAGTGATAGCATGGATACTAAATAAACAATCAACATAAATCACACTAAGATACTAAGAAAACAATATAAATCGTAAGATACAAAGTTATAGTCATAAGAAGATAAGGAGGTAGATAACAGGGACGATGAGAGTAATGATGGTAACACTGCCTTTCTCAATAGTTTGACAGTATTGTGGGAATTAGTTGTTTAGCAGAGTGGTGGCATGCGGGAAAACTGTCTTTGTGTCTAGTTCTAATGTGCAGTGCTGTATAGCGTCGTATATTATAATCACAGATATCTATACAACAAGATAGTTTTTGTACCATGCTGAATAACAAATTCAGTGAAAATCCTCAGTCTTAGCAGTGAAACGTTCTCAAGAAAATAGACAACAAACTCAAGAAACTGCTTTTGTGCCGGTATGCAAATTTGTGTCATGATGACTTCAGTTTTTTAGGAGATGTTCCCTAAAAGAGGAGGAAGGGTTGCTCAAAGTGAGAGGCCTATCATTTAGTTTAATGTGTAATTTAAAGCAAATAATTCAATACAGGAAGAGTGCATTGTGAACCCACTGTTATTTTATTTGCTTCTTGATTAGAGTAATATAAATAATATAAACAAATTACACTTTGTATAATCTGATTTAGTAGTTAACCACTTAAATATTATGTGTCATTAAAAAATGAAATTAAAAAAGAGAAATCTGTGGAAATTATGTATTCCAAATTTTTAAAAAACACAAAAATTTGATCAAATAGATTAGATTATAAATTTATTTTTATGGTACTATACTGTAAATTGATATTAGTTTAATTGATAAAAGAGTTTAAGTCCACAAGTCTTAAAGTTGCCAACGTTGGAGACCCCTGCTATAGACCACCAAATAATTGAGGCATAGGTTTATCTTTCCAATGCTGAAGAATAAGTTAGTCAGTTGCAACTACTGACTTTCTTTGCCATTTAAAAGGAATGTAGTTGAAAAAAGTATTAATATCTCAGAAAAAGAGCTAATTTAACTTAATGGTTAAAGCACCATGCTAAAAACCCAGAGAGAGACTGAGCCATAGACACAAAACCAGCTGGTTGATCTTGGGATAGTTGTTGTCTTTTAGTCTTAGGAAGGAGGCACAGGCAAACCACTTCTTAAAAAATATTTCCAAGAAAATGCAAACTTGTCCAGGCAGTCTCCAAGAATCAGACACAACTGAATCAAAGGGATATGTGGGAAATGCAGAATACTAAACCTTGTACCACAATGGAGTTAATGCTTGCAATAACTGATAAGATTTATCTTTTTGGACAAAAAAAACTACAAATTCATATAAATGTTTCATTTGTAACAAAATTGCAATTAAATATAAGTTGTATTTCTCTAGGAATATTATGAAATAATATTTAAAGTTTTCTAATTTGTTTAAAATGTTAATGCTATAATTTTGGTTCAGCTTAATAGAATTTTATTTTCTATCTGGTTAATTCAGCTCAACATTCTCCTTTGTTTTTCTTTTACAGTTGCTACTGCGTCATAAGCAAATCATGATTACATTAACTGAACTCAGATGCTTAGCAGATGCCCAGGCATCATTTCACATCTTGAAACCTTGGTGGGATGTTTTCTGCTACTATCTTACCATGATAATGCTGCTTGTTGCTGTCCTTGCTGGGGCTCTTCAGCTCACTCAGACTAGATTGTTATGTTGTCTTCCTTGCAAGCTTGAATTTGACAATCATTGCACAGTGCCTTGGCATCTGATTAAAAGCAACATCAATGAATCCTTCACCTCGGCAACACCAGAAATTCATCCTCTTCAAATCCAGAATTACCTTCATAGGCAGCAGTATTCTTACATTGATGCAGTGTGTTACGAGAGAGAACTTCATTGGTTTGCCAAATTTTTCCCGTACTTAGTGCTGCTCCACACTTTCATTTTTGCAGCTTGCAGTAATTTCTGGCTTTACTACCCCAGTACAAGTTCAAGGCTAGAGCATTTTGTAGCCATACTTCACAAATGTTTCGATTCCCCTTGGACCACACGTGCCCTATCAGAAACAGTTGCTGAACAATCTGTGAGGACTGTGCCATGCTCCAAATCGAAAACATTTCTTCACTCCCCAAGCAACATGACAGAGCTGGAGAGCAAGAGGCAATCAATGTCCTACTCACAGACTGGACTAGAAACAGCTGGAAGAGAGAGTCCTTCAAATGTTCTTGACCGAAGAGAAGGGGAACAAGCAAAGTCGATATTTGAGAAAGTGAAACGATTCAGGGTACATGTTGAGCAGAAAGATGTCATTTATAGAGTGTATCTAAAACAGATTGTGATCAAGGTCATTGTGTTCATTTTAATAATGATTTATGTTCCATATTATTTAACCTTTGTTAACCTAGAAATCGATTGTGTAGTGGATATTCAAACCTTTACTGGCTACAAGCGATACCAATGTGTTTATTCTTTGGCTGAAATTTTTAAAGTGCTTGCTTCATTTTATGTTGTTCTGGTGATTTTATATGGCCTGACATGCACTTACAGTTTGTTATGGATGCTGAGAAGTTCACTTAAACAATATTCTTTTGAGAAGCTGAGGGAGCAGAGTAATTACAGCGACATCCCTGATGTAAGAAATGACTTTGCCTTTATTCTTCACCTAGCAGACCAGTATGACCCTCTATATTCAAAGCGCTTCTCCATATTTCTCTCCGAGGTGAGTGAAAATAAGCTGAAACAAATTAGTCTCAATAACGAATGGTCTTTAGAGAGGCTGAAGAGCAAGCTGGTACGAAACTCTCAAGACAAAATGGAACTTCATCTTTTTATGCTTAGCGGCCTTCCAGATGACGTCTTTGAACTCACAGAGATAGAAGTTCTAACACTAGAGCTCATTCCTGAGGTTAAACTGCCACTGTCTCTAAGTCAGCTATCCAGTCTTAAAGAACTAAACATTTACCATTCAACTTTAACTGTAGAATATCCAGCACTGCACTTCCTGGAAGATAATTTAAAAATTTTGCGTCTAAAATCTGTTGACATGGGAAAGATTCCACGCTGGGTATTCTATCTAAAAAACTTACAGGAACTGTATTTGACCGGATGCTATGTGCCAGAACCACAGAATGGCTTCTACAGTGAGGGTTTTCAAGACCTTGCAAATCTGAAAGCAATTCATTTGAAGAACAGCCTTTCCCGCATACCTCAGGTGGTTACAGACCAATTGCCTTCATTGCAGAAATTATCTATTGACAACGAGGGGAAAAAGCTGTTAGTGTTGACCAACTTGAAAAAACTGTTAAACCTGAGAATTTTGGAACTGATCAGCTGTGATTTGGAGCGCATCCCTCATTCTATATTCAGCCTAAACTATTTGCGTGAAATAGATTTGAAAGAAAATAATCTACGGACGGTAGAAGAAATTATTAGCTTTCAGCACCTTGAAAATCTTTCTTGCCTGAAGTTGTGGCACAACAAAATATCTTACATCCCTGTGCAAATTGGTACTTTAGCCAACTTGGAACAGCTCTATTTAAATCACAACAATATTAAAAAAATCCCACCACAACTCTTTCTTTGCAAAAAACTACATCATCTGGATCTGAGTTACAATAAGCTAACCTCTATTCCTGATGAAATCCAATATTTAACCAATTTGCAGTACTTTGCTGTGACAAAGAATCATGTAAGTAGAAGCTAATACTGCCTTTAAGTAAATTTTGTAGCATTTTTTTCAGATCCTTATTGTTTTCATTGATTCAAACATTGCTAAAATATAGTTCCCAGCATCTTTCATAGTTGGGCCATGTTGGGTAGAACTGCTGATGGTTGAGATTCAGCAATATATGGAAGACCATGCATCAACTTGCCTTGATGTAACTAGGATTATATGAAGTTGAGTGTCTCATGGTGACATCCTTCATAGTTGGTGATATTTCTGATTTAAAAGTGTGCTCATAAATGTAGAGGAATGATCTTGACAGAAATATGCAAGAATTGTTACTTAGGCAAAGATGGCGGAAACATTCTCCATACAATAATATTGTGTGAAGTACAGTAATATTTGGAAGTGGCTCTGACAAACATCCCTCGGATTCACTGGAATATAAGAAAAAGGCCAGCTCAATCTGATTTGCAACATTCCCTTATTATAACATAGCTCAATAAAGTATAGTTCTAATCTTTGTGTGACGTTTATTGTCTGGTCTACCTAGTAACCAGTTTGATGTAGCAGTTAAGGCCCCAGGCTAAACACTGGGAGACCATGAGGTCTAGTGTCACCTTGTATGTGAAGCCAACTGGTGACCTTGGCCACTCCCTCTCTCTCAGTCCTATGAAAAAGAAGGCAATAACTAAGCATTTCCAAGAAAACTATAGGAACTTGTCTAGCCAGCAGTCAAGTTTGACTTGAAGGCAACAATGAACTTGAAGGCAAAAAAAGAGAAACTATCGAGTACACCGGTGTCAAACTCGTGGTGTCATGTGACATATTGACACTTCACAGAGCTGGGGTGGGTATGGCTTTTGCATGACACAGCCCACTAGTTTGACACCCCTGACCTAGTAGGACTGACAGTTGAAGAACTAATGGTGTTCCCTATGTTTTTCAAAGATGCTGTTTTAGAATGCTGTTTCTTTTTATATCACTTGAGGGTTTCATGGTCTGAACTGCTGATTCAAAGTCTACAATTCATCACAAATTATACAAACTTCTGTGCTTGTTTTGAAAATATGAAGGATAGCATTTCCAAATCTTATTAGCATTCATTGGAAGAAATTAATTATAGTGCAGAAAAGAAACATTTTTTAAAAAAATGTGATGAAATCTCAATTCTCTGGCATTTACAAAAAATTATCTTTCATTAAAAACTTATTTTTTTAGCAAGTTTTTCAATTTAATCTCAAATCTTAATAGCCAGTATCCATGCATTTTCTTTTTTTTTCCTCTCCTGCCTTTGCAGAAGCCATTTTGTAAAATCAAATTACCTCCTTTCTGCCTTCAGTTAGTATTCCCTAAGGAAGGCCATATGAGTAAGTGATACTTGCCCATATTTTAGAGATTTGTAGCAGACTACTGGTTTAGTTCATTGCAGTTCTTTGTTTGGAAATAGCTTTAAAGAGTGAATTAACCGCATCCAATCTGTTAGATCTTGAAACATTATCCCAGGATGCTGGTGAATTAACAATTACATGAAATGTTGACTATTTAATGAGCCTTGGTGGTGCAGTGGTTAGAATGCAGCACAGCAGGCTACTTCTGTTGCCTGCCAGCTGCCTGCAGTTTGGCGGTTCAAATCTCAGCAGGCTCAAGGTTGACTCAGCCTTCCATCCTTCCAAGATGGGTGAAATGAGGACTCAGATTGTTGGGAGCAATATGCTGACTCTGTAAACTTATTAGAGAGGGCTGTAAAGCACTGTGAAGCAGTATATAAGTCTTAAGTGCTATTACTATTGTGGAATTTATTTAAAAATATACATTTGATTAATATGACTTATACATACTTTTGAAAGAGGAAGGAAAGTGTGAATATTGTTATAATTTGAGGGCATTGCTTATACTAAGTTTGCATGGTATATTATTAAGGACTGATTTACAAATTGAAAACAACTCTTTATTACTTGTTTCTGTTAGATTGAAGCACTTCCTGATGAATTATTCCAGTGCAAAAAGCTACAGCACCTTCTTCTGGGACATAACAGCCTTATGTACTTGTCCCCTCGAGTTGGTGAGCTTTCCAACCTTGTTCATCTGGAGCTCAAAGGAAACTATCTGGAGTTACTCCCTGCTGAGCTAGAGGAATGTAGTTCTCTGAAACGGAATTGTCTAATTGTAGAAGAATGCTTGTTGAAAACACTTCCCCTTCGAGTAGCAGAACATATTTAGATATGCTTGGGCAAAGTTTGAGATTGAGAAAAGTTGTGTGCATGTGGACAAAATCATGGTTCAAAGAAACATATAGACAAAAGAAGATAAATACAGGTTTGCCCATTGACTTCAGTTTCCTGAATCAACATTAAAATCATAAGCAGAAATGTAGACCTGGCAAGTAACTACATGCATTTCAGTCAAACCTGAAATTAATGTGCAGAAAATTAAGTGATTAATCAATTACTTAAGTGGCCGAGATTGAATAACATTTTCAGCTCTAAAAAAGTTTTTTTTCCCTCTTCCTTAAATGGCAGTTCTTAAATAGTTGTAAGGACCAATTAATACATTTTTTTCATATCTTTTACTGTTGGCAGATACATAGAGGGAAGGAGAGAGTATTTGTGAAAGCTTCCCTATATAAAATCTGTTTCAGAACTAAATGTTCACTTTTGTTTTTGAAAGATAGGAGTGCTTCCCCACATAGGCATAATGAAATTTCATTGGGATGCTATGAACTATGTCCAGATTATGGTACCAAAGTTCATGTAATCCAGTCTCCCAATAATGTTTTCTGCTTTAACACTGAAGTTAATTATGCATATTTAAAGAAAAACAACTGGACCTGATATAATGGTAAAATCAAATCTTGGAGAACTATGCAAATGTTAAAAATCAACATGTCACTTTTTTTTTTACTATACTAATGTATTGCTTGTTTTCATTAAAAGGAAAAAGACTAGTGCTTTAATTTTGAGCAACAGTAGATATGTAATATGCAATATAGAGGGTCTTTTAAAAACCTTTCTTTTAAAAACCTGGCTTTGTTTTTTTTCTCCCCAATTTTCTGGCCTACCATACTAAAAATTTTAAAGATGTCCCTCAAGTTACAAGTAATTGTAGAAATAGCATTTTAAGCACTTAAGAATATAGAGTATGATAAGCAAGATATTTAATGAAAAGCACATGAATGCACAAAACCTATATATTTCTCTCTTGTTCACAAATGTCCTTTGAAAATCTAACATAAGGAGGAACTTTCCTATAACCTCATTCTTTATTTTCACTAAAACAGGAGGAAGATTATTTTCCCCTGTAAAGCTGAGTCATAACTAATATTTTCTAACAGAGTTCTACTTTAAAGAACTAGGATAATTTCTGTGATAGCTTATTGAGTAGCAAAGAAGGACAGGAGGAAAAATGATGAAAACTGATCCCTTTAACACAGTGTTTTCCCTCCTTGGCGAATTGAAAGTGAGTGGACTTCAACTCCCAGAATTCTCAGCAATGGCTATGCTGGCTATGCAGTTCTGAGAGTTGAAATCTATATACCTGAAAATTGCAAAGGTTGGGAAACTCTGGTTTAAAAGAAATCTCTATTAGACTGATTTTTTTTTCTATGAGTGGAAAAGCAATTCCTGTCCACAGCAGGAACATTGGGATTAAGTTTGTCGTTATTTTGAATGCATTTCAGTCTTGTTTGGGCACATCATCTTTATTGTGGCTGTGGTGTTCTATGTGTGGGGACTTGGGGGGAGGGTTTTTGGCTTCTGTTGTTAAAAATAACTTGGTTGCATGCTTTCAGAGAAAATGAATCTTTTACTTATGTATGATATAATCCACTATCTTCATTATGTGCCCAATTTTGTGGTTGTGTTGAATGAGATGCTGGAAATGTTGTTTTTTTATAAATTTTGATTGCTTCTTTAAATGCGGCACACTTGTTTTAATAATGCCATAAATTTGAGTTGTTTATGAAGTGAAAACTTCTCAATGTTCATGTTATGTCCATCTGAAGAATTACATTCCAAAGAACTTTCAGAGTAACTCTCAGGGAACACACACATGTGTTGTTGCTTCATGGGTTTGATGCAACTCACATTTCCCCAGCTTTTTTAATTAAAGGTACAATTTATTATACAGGTATCTTTTTTCCAGTAATTTTATTAAGGACAATAAAAGATGATACAAAGTTTAAAAAAAAAAAAGAAAAAAAATGCAAGAAAATAAAAAAGCAAGAAGCATCCCCCTTTTTAGCAAAGCAACTTTTTAGCCTCACCACAAGTATATAAACAGTTTCATGAACACCTCTCCTTCTCTTAAATTAACGAATATAAAACTCTTCAGCCCATAGCCGAACTTAGTAATAGGCAAAATCAAATAAGTAATATCTTTTTAACCAATGTATCAGTAAAAAGTCCAAAAAGACCTATAAACTATTATAATTAATTAACATATATAAATCACAATGTTTCACATCTTAACCATTAGTTGTAAGGAAAACCCTACATAAAAGCATAAAAAGGTCAAATTCCAACACAATATACATTTCTCCCATTCAAAATGCCAGCAATTCCAGAGAAAACTATCCCAAACAGCAACATTATTATATGCATGTATAGATACTAACTATCCTAGACCACTTTGGAACAAATCATATCGATCTTTTGGTAACTAGCAATAGACCGTCTGGTACCTTCCACCAGTCACAAGATAGAATAGTTCATCTCACATTTCTTGTCCCAGGGAGCATAGGCCACAAACATTTTCAATGCCACCTGACCTGAGATACATCTTTTCCTCCAATACCTTCCTGAGGCTAGTAGTCTTGTCCTCAGACAATTTGAAGCCAGAAAGTAGAACTGATTCTGGTAGCTCTCATTTGGGCTAATGGATCCTGGCCATCAGTTCTTGTCACCTTGTCATTCATTAAGCTAAGTTGTTTGCAGAGATGGGCAGCTATAGAAATAGAATGAATGAATAAATAAATGAACAACAAACAAGTTGCCTGGCATCATCAGAGTGGCTAAGCCATGGGTGTCGAACTCCTCGTATCACGTTGTCCTTATGTGACATTCCGTGATGTTCCATGATGTTTTCCCCATTCACAGAGCTGGGATGGGCCTGGCCTGCGCATGATGCATCCGGCCCATAGGCCGCCAATTTGGGCTAAGCCAAGGGGGATTCAGTTATCTTCATTCAGCTGCTTATAATTAGATGACTGAGGGCTGTAGTAATATATGAGAATTACCTTGAGAAACAGAGCAAAGGGAATTATCTACTGCCCTAGAGAATGATCAGAAAGAGAAGATACAGCCCATACCTGTATAACAGGCAGAAAAAGAGGTTCAGAAGGGACTTATCCCCAGTATTCGGGCTCTAAAGGTAATGGTGGGAGATTTGTACTTTCAGACTTGCAAGACTCTGTTAATGTAACCTTACAATAAAATTGAAGTACCTCATCTGGCCTGTTTTGCACCTGAGAGGGCTGTCATGTTGAGTGGAACTATCTTCCTGACTATGATAAAATTAAAAAATTATCCAAATTGATCAATAAATTCTTGAGGAGGGCTGTTATTAAAACCATCAGTTATCCATAGATATCTTTCAGGAGACTTTTACTAGAGCTAATACTGAGAAGCCTTCAGTCATTCTTCGTTCAAACTCTTGCATAAGTTGTCCTCAGAAAACCAAATTTGGAAAGGAATGGAATTGGAAATAGTCATAATAATACAGCCAGGCGGAATTCTGAAATAGATGCTAGATGAACCATCAAAATCTACCTAAAAACCCAAGACTTTACAACCTCAGACAATATCCTGGTTGACTTTCAACATTGATACTTCAGTCTCAAAGCCTCCCTAATCTGATTTCCAAGTGAATTGAGGCATATATCAGACTAATCTCTGAGATCCAAGATTAAGTCTGCCTCATGGAGATGGCACACTCCATAAGCACAGCTAACTCAACTGCCCTTGATACTAGTGACTCCCTGGCACATAGGGATAGGAGGTAATCCTTACAGAGCACTTCAACTCTTGTGCCTTGGTCAAAGCATCTTTCAGCAGGAAAGTACCAAAAGAAAAAAAAATCCAGCAAGAACTAGGCCGCCTCCAGATACTCAGATCCTGTAACTTTGGTATATGCCACTTTAAATTATTCTTGTTCTGCTATAGGACTTGTCCTGTATATATACATTGGACTTGTATACATTGGACTTGTCATGAAGGTCCTTTTATTGTATAGAACAGAGGTCTCCAAGCTTGGCAACTTTAAGACATGTGGACTTCAACTCCCAGAATTCTCCAACCAGCATAGCTGGTTGCAGAATTCTGAGAGTTGAAATCCACAAGTCTTAAAGTTGCCAAGTTTGGGAACCCCTGGTATAGAGCGAGAATCCATCCTACACAGGCACTGACAAAATCTGTGCATTGGAAGGAGTTTTAATGTCTCTCCTGTATTCCTGACATTTCAAGCTTTGTTACTCGGAGCCTGTTTTTCTTCCTTGTCACTCCAGAACTGGAGAAAAGAACTGTCTCCTTCCATAAGAAGCAATTTCAGGCAGCTTTTAAACCCAACCACTAGTGTAAGTATAAGGGAAAATACTGTGCTTACTTTAACCCACACTGTCTCTGCTGTAGAAAAAGAACCATCATGTACCATTCCATGTACCATTAAATAAATGTTTTATTTGATTGGTTTAAGAAGAGTTACCTTAATAATGAAATATGATGAATTGTATCTTAAGAACATTTTCTTAAGATTATCATGAATCTGATGTTCCCTGTTTGAAATAAGACTATCTTTTTACATTATGTTTCACCAAAAATAGCTTTGAACATTCTCTCCACCCAGATATTTATCTTTGAAAGAAGCTTTCCCCATCTTGATTCCAAATGTTTCGGATTTCCATCTCCTGTCAACTACCATTAGGTGACAAGATAAAGACTTTGAGATCCAACACATTGGGAAGAATATGAATTAGAGAAGAGTGAAATCCTGTTTTGAAATAAATAGGAACACTAATGTGAAGAGTTTCTTTTGCATTCATAAAGAAATTGTGGTAGATAAGAAAGTTTTTGAAAATAGCATTTCCTGACGTGGTGCTCACCTCATATATTCGACTACAAATCACCAACTCTCTTAACTTAATTGGTAAATGCTGAATGATGGGAGTTGTAATTGATCACATTTTAAAATTACAAGCTTTAGGGATAAAATGGAAATAATACTTCTGAAAATAAGACATTTTTAAAAAGCTATAGGCAAGATATCTAGAGATGTGCATGTAATTAGCATTTTAATATTTGTTGCAAAATATGGTTCATAAAAGGCAAGAAATTGAAAGGCTGGTAATTCTAGCCTTAACGGATGCCACAGTGTGCCTTCTGGATTTTTTTTTGTGCCCCATTTCTCCAATAGCAGAAGTGACCTATAAGTATTTTTAATATACAGTCTGTTGCTTTCCATCATCACACTATTTATGTATTAGAAGGAAATTCTGCTGAGAGCAAATGAACTACTTGTTAAATTCTCTTTCATGATTGTAGGATAAATAAGCTTATACCATATTTGTAGATAGCACTTATTTTATACTGTACACTTTGGTGGTTCAGTAAATGTAATGCTGCTGGGCTTTGGGAGGGCTTTGAATATCATCTTGCATATGTTGACAGATTTATTGGAAATAAAATTTGAATAAATAATGGATAAATGGATAAACATCAGTTATCTTGTCCCTGTTTAATTTCTCAATTCTATTGTTTTAAATTTGTTAAAGGAGCAGGGGTTGTATACATTTATAAATATAGAACATTTCTATTAACTGTAAGCACTATCCAACTTATAAACACTCATACCTGCATTGTGGAACCAATTGGATCCAAAGATTTTTCATACTTGCTTCTGTTTGGATAGCACTGCGCCAAATACTTTCAGAGGGCAATCTAGGAATCCTTCTAAACTCACCAGTTTCTCATCAAAGAGCAGGTGACCATGATTGTGCTGTTTGTGCCCATTCTTGCATCAGAAGGTCTTTCTTATAGTGACTTATGCCTTAAGTCCTCTCATGATTGATTACTAATACACTCTACAAAGAGCTGCCCTTGGTGACCACTCAGAAGCTTCATCTGGTCCAAAATGCAGTAGCATAGGTGGTTTATGGGGGTATTTCCCATTCTCATATAACATTAAGCTCTATGTTCATACAACACTGTGCATAAGATGCACAGATCACTTGCAAGACTGGTAAGGTTAGCATGTTCTGGGTCCCCTCATCCCCTCCTTCTAAATTTTTGGCTGATTGTCCCTCCCTTTCCTCAAATGCCAAGTCTGGGAATGGTGTGACCCATTGGATGATATTTTCCCCAGCATTTTGTACGTTCCTGTTGTGGCTTTTTATTTTGAATGGATTTTCATGTGATTTTTGTGGAGTCTATTATTGAAAAATGTAATATCCTTTCCTTTCTTTCCCCCACTCAGCATATGACTCAGGACAGCATACATTTTTCAACAACAATAGACTCCACAAAATTCATATAAAAATCCATTCAAAATATACATATATACATATATGTTTCTTAAAGCTTTCGCGGGTACTTACATGTGTGCTGTTCAGATTTCCTCGGGTATTATCCCACGTCATTGTAGTGCTGTTAAAGTTGTAGCAACGTTTCAGCAGAATCTCATCTGCCATCATCAGGCTTCTGTATGGATGTGTGTCTCACAGCTTTTGGTTTCAAATTCGAGGCCGGTCCATTTTGATTGGCTAGGAGCCTGGGTCTGTTCATTGGACTTGGAGTTTGATTGATTGGAGTTTCTGGTTTCTTCTGTCTGTTTTGTGGCTTTGATTGGCTGGCAGCAGTCTGTTCTTGTGTTGGAGGCTTTCAGTGCAGCTTGGCTTCGTGTGAAAGGACGGCTGTTATTCATCAGCAAGCTAGGTTTCACCTGGGTGCCTGGTGGGGGGGTGTTTGAGTTGGAGGCATCAGAGGGAGTCTGTCTGTGCTCAGTCTGTTTTGTGGCATGGAGATCTTTCTATTTGAGAGTGCAGGTTTCCAAATGATTGACAGTCTGCTGGAATCATCTCTTCTATTCATGCTTTCAGGTCTTTTTTCAATCTCTATGGCTTCTCTGATGATTCTGTGGTTGGGGTTTTCTATAGTGGCCAGGGTTTTAGTGCCATTGAAGTTGATGTTGTGACCTGTGGTGTTCATGTGTTGGACTAGTGAGGAGGTGTGTTCCAGCTTTTTTACTGCATTTTTGTGTTCATCTAGGCAGGCACTTATTCTTCTATTGGTCTGTCCAATGTATGTGGCTGGGCATGATGTACAGGGAATTTTGTATATGCCTTGGTTTTCCAGGTCAATTTTGTATTTGGGGTTTGTAAGGATGGCTGCTATTTTTTTGTCTGTTTTGAAGGCAGTCTTGATGTGATGCCTGTGTAGTATCTTACTGATTTTATCTGTAGTACCTCTTATGTAGGGCAAGACAGCTGTTCCATACGTCTGTTGGTCTTCTCGGTCTCTGTTATGTCTTGGTGTGTTTTTGTGGATCAAGTTGGTGATTTTGTTTTTTTGGAAGCCATTGGCTGTCAATACTTCAGTCAGGGTGCATAGTTCAGTCTTTATATGTATCTTGTCTGCCAGGCGTTTGGTTCTGGTAATTAATGTTTTCGCCAGGGAATTTATCTGTGCTGGGTGGTGGTGGGATTGGGTGTTGAGGTAGCGGTTGGTGTGTGTTTTCTTCTGGTATATGGTGTGTCCCAGTGTGCCATCTGTTCTTTTGTAGATTAGTACATCTAGGAATGGTAGTTGTTTGTTTATTTCCATTTCCATGGTGAACTTGATTTTGGG
>BLBF01000020.1:16788901-16800926 GCA_015471245.1 Laticauda colubrina | reverse complement strand
GCCAGGGCTCTGGATTCGAATTCTTCCATGAACAGGTTTGCAATGACGGGTGACAGTGGTGATCCCATAGGGGCTCCTTCAATTTGCTTGTATCTTTGTCCTTTGTATATGAAATATGTGTTGGTTAGGCAGTGTTCTGCTAGTTCCATGAGGTCTTTAGATGGTTGGTATTTATTTTTGATGATTTCAAGAGTTTCTTTCTTTTTTTTTTGAAAAAAATTTTATTAATTTTTTAACAAACAAACATATACCAACAAAACACAAAACATAAAAAACATAAAATATCTTTTTGGACGGCAGTTTGATCCCGAGTTACATCTTTTTGTACAGACATAAATTCAAGTTCATGCTTACTTTTATATAGCAATTCCATTTCTTATTTACTATTTTACATTTTCTATATAGCTTCTCCCCTCTTTTCACTCTCTTAATTCTATTATATTTATTTCATCTCAATTTAAATCATTATACTTATATCTTTTGTCTGTCCTGTTTCAGCTGTCTATTATTTTTTCTCATTAACACAAAATTTCTTCTGTAATGACTGATTGGAGTATAATGCCTTGTCATACTTATCCTTCACCTAGTTTTAAAGCTTAACATAACACATAATTTTCATTCAGATTCTGTGTAATACATTCTAAAAATAAACTCAATATTTTAAAACAGGAAAAAAAAATTTTTTTTTTTGATATATAATATAATTAAAACAACAATCCATAGTAATTGAAATTATATCATTAAAATTAATATTCATTTAAGTCTTAAACATTTTACACAATCCTTTCTAAATAAATATCATACTTCTATGGGAACACTTATAGATTTTGCTTAGTTACTTTCTTTAATTCAATTCTCTCATATTTAATTTCATTTATTTTATTTAAAAAAAAAAATTTCGCTAAGTTACATTAAATATTTTGTCCCATTTTATAATCATATATTATTCTAATTTTCTAACATTATTTCAAATACAGATACAACAACACAATCTTATGTACCTTTGCAGTTATATGTTTACCCATTATCTCTAAATAAAATCTGTTTCTTTACATCTAGTTTCAAACCTTTGTAGCTTCTCTTCCCTTCTTTCCTCCCTTGTTTCTCCCCTCTACCCTTTTTACCCCCTTGTCTCTTAATCTCCACCCTCTTGTATATTCCTCTTTTCTGTTGCTTTTTGATATTGTGTCCACTTTTCACCTTGTTTTTCCCTTTTTTGGTTGTTTTTTTAAGTCTTAAATTCTCCATTCTCTTTCTCCTCTTTCCCCTTTCTTCCCCAAATAAAGTTGCTTCTTCATTAAGGATGGTTTCTTCTTCATCCCAATCTTCTTGTTCTTGTAGTTTCTCATATGTAGAAATTGCCATTTCTAAAAAATGAAAAATAGAGCCAAAAGAATCCTTCCCTTCTTGTTTCTCTTGATTATATTTTATACATTCCATTTTCAGTTCATCCATAAGTAATGCCATTGTAAAAAAAAAGAAAAAATTTAAACGACCCAAATGATTTTAATCATTCAAATAAGAATTTCCAAAAGTCCCAAAGTCACCAAGCAATCCAAATACACACATCTATTTCATTTAACACTTTCTTCTTTTTCTCACTTTTTTTTTCATTTTAATGCTTCAAAAAACTTCAAATTCTTTTTGACCTTCAATCCATCTGACAGAGTAGTCAATTATGATCCAAAATGGAAAAATCCAATAATAAAAAGGCCCAAAAAACCAAAGAAGAAAAAGGATAAAATAAAAAGCAAAAATAAAAATATTACTAAAATTGAAATATACAAAAAGGCTGGCGAGTAGAGGTTTCACAAGTATATATATATATATATAGACTGCACACTGCACTTTATTTATTTATCCAAGGCTCTTATTATGACTCTCTTCTCCAGCAGCTTCAAAACCAAGCCTCAAGTGTTGAAATATTGATAAGAGTCCAGGAAAACACCTGTAATAATATTTTTCTGTGCTCTCCCTCCATCTTATCACATTAAAATGTCCTTGAGAAGGAGTGTTTATACATTTCTCCCCAATTCAAATAAAGTACTTTCAAGCCTCTAGTTGGCAGTGTTGCAAGATCTCTTAATACTTTTTCCCCCCCCAGCCAGAAAAAAGAGTAATGTATACAAAACTCAGAGGAAAAGAAAAAAAAATCAAAGGGGGCCTCTATCCTAAAGAAAATTAAAAAATCAAAAGAAGCATAAAAATATATATAAGAAAAAATTCAATCTGGTTACCTACAAAGTCACATTAAAGTCCTCAGAAGAAAAAAAAATAGTAAGGAAAGAATCCAAGCCTCAATTTGACATCACTTAAAAAAACGCCGCTCAACCAGATTCCAGTCAGACAAAAATAAAGCCACAGGTTTCTTCTTTGTTCAGGATATCCTTTCAGGTCTCAACCAATTTGCAATACAAAAGAAGTTTCTCACCCAGCCGACACACCCTCGCTCCAGCCACTTTCTTTTCGGAGCTGTCCCGACTTCAGCAGCTTTGGAGGCTGCCTTTCCACCGCCAGCAAAAGGGCTTCTCCCGGATCAAACCAGAGATTTGCGATATCTCTGGGATCCTGGGACTGTGCCCTTCACAATCCCCGTCTCTACGGGACGGTTTAGGTCCGTTAGGACCGACCAGGGGTGAAAATATCAGCTGAGATCTCAGAGCCCCGAGATCTCAGCTGTAGCACCGAGACGAAGCTCCGCCTTCTCCCAGAGTTTCTTTTATTGGGACTTGAGTGAATAGTGAAACCACGTCGAAACTTATAAGCAGATCTCCTTGTTCCACGTGTAGATCTTTGATCATTTCTAAGAAGTGGTATGAGTTTTGTACATATGAAGCTGCGGTTTCAGCATGGGGCTGTAGTTGTTTTGCTAAGTATTTAGCTAGGTTTTGTAATGGTGCTCCTATGGAGCTGACTATGGGTCTGAGAGGTATGCCTTCTTTGTGTATTTTTGGGAGGCCGTATAATTTGGGGCATCTAGAAGATTTTTGTCTTGGGATGATCGTCTGTTGGATTTCTTTGCTTATGTGGCTGGTTATAATTTTCTTCTTGGTTAATTTTTCTAGATATGTGGTTGGGTCTGTGTTTATAGGTTTGTATGTGGAGTCTTGGAGTAGGTTTGTCAATTTTGTTTCATAGTCTTTTCTGTCCATTACTACTGTGGCATTTCCTTTGTCTGCTGGGAGTATTATTATGCTGTTATCATTTTTCAGGGTTTGTAGTGCTATGAATTCATGATTATATGATCATCATTTGAATATGATGATGATGGCAGATGAGATTCTGCTGAAACGTTGCTACAACTTTAACAGCACTACAATGACGTGGGATAATACCCGAAGGAAGCTAAACAGCATATATAGATATATAGATATAGATATAGATATAGATATAGATATAGATATAGATATAGATATAGATATAGATATATAGATATATATAGATACATACACATATTCCCTCCCCCTTGATGTTTGCCAGATAATCTCTATGAATTAGTTGAGATTTTTTCCCCAACAATTTGATAGAACTTGCTAAAATAAAGACAGAGCAGCAAAAGATACATTAGGAGATCTTATATTTATACATTTTCACAAAACTTACCTCTTTCAGTTTCAGAATGATGTAAGCTAGACAACTGATGCAGAAATTGTTGCACACTGCAAAATCTAGCTAAGAAAATATTAATAAAGTGCAATTTGCTGTTTATGCCATTAGGACAATTTATTAGGATGACTGTCCAAATAAAAAATGACTCAAATACTTTCCCCCCACAAATATTTTGTTAACAGCAATTTTGCAAATTCATCAGTTTTATCTCCTATCCTCAAATATATTGGGATGAGATATATGGAGTATCCCAGAAATGTGTAGTTACTTAACACCAATAAATGGTAAAAAAAAGCTCAGGAGTAGGAACAAACGTATGTAGGCAGATTTTTCTAACAGTTGTATTTTAGTATATCAACTGCAAAGTTAAATTCAAGTTTTCTTTCTAGTGTTCTGACTTCCAAAATCAGAACCTATTTAGATAAGGAGGACAAAACCTACCTTTTCCCTAGATAATTGAAACAAAGGGAATATTCAAAACCTGAAAAGGTCCTTACTGAAGACCAGTGCTTCATTTTATAAGCCAGTTATTTAGTTCAATAGTTTTGTGAACATCTATGCTTCTATTTCCATCTATTTGGTACAACAATATTATTAAAATATTATATTTTGTAGCACTTTAATTTCTAAGCCTTTGTTTTTGTTTATCTTAAATATTACTGTACTGTTTTTGTCTTAATGTTCCCACTAAAGAAAAATAAATCAGATTTTAATACATGTAGAAAACCATATATGGAGTTCTTTTCTGCCTTTCAATGTTTTTGTACTGAACGTTGCATCTTAGCTTCTACCACAAACTTAATAGTCAGACAATTGACAGAGAACTCTTAATTGTTTCTTTCCTTTGTGATTTGTATTACATTTTTATTAATCTTTTTCCATTTTGGGCCTTAATAACCTATTAGTATTAGCTTTTCATTGATTGAAGGAAAAATGCAGACCTTTTTCAACCTCCCAAAATCACTAATAAAATTTTTGTTTTTTAAAATAGATAAATGTTGTGTCCTCCTTGGGTTGGGTGGAGAAATCCTGTACCACTTTCCTACCCACTGCACTTGTTATCTTGTAATTTTTTTATTGCTCCCTAATTTAGATAATTGCAAAAGCTTAAAATTTTGGATTAAGAAAGGAACTTTTCTTTACAATACTCCAATCTCAATGTATTCCCCCCTAGATTATTCTAAACTCTTAGCACGTAATCAGGATAACAAAAGACAATATCGTAATATTCCAAAGCACCAGTAAATGGATGATAATAGGTTTTCACATGAGATTTCCACTTGTTGATTCTGCCAAATTCAGCAGATATTATTAATGTTGATTAAATCTCCAGTCTTGTACTAAACTCTGTCCATCAGGCTTGTCCAACCGATGCCCTTTAGGCCACTTGGACAGATGTGTCATTTGATCCTGGACAAGATCATTTTCTTTAAAAAATGAAGTTTGTTATGTACATACAATAGCTAATATTATATATTTTATATGCAGCCCAAGGCAATTTTTCTTCACTTAATGTGGACCAGGCAAGCGAAAAGGTTGGAAACTAATTGTTGGACACTAATGCTAATTTTGAATCACTTTTCCCAAAGAAATCTGAATCTGATTAACCATGAATGTATGTGAGCTAGAAAGAACATGAATGCTTCTATTGAGACAGAAAGTGCATAGAAATTTTAGAATTTTCCATCACCCCCGCAATTCCTCATTGACTTTGAAAACTTGGATCTCTGAAGCTCTTAGATAATTTGATTACCACATACAAAAATCTTAATCTGTTAGAAAATGAAATATAAATAGATACTTCATCTGAAAACAGAACTTAAATAATTTAATATGAAGTGCAAGGATTAAACAAAAATAAGTGACAACATGCAGAATGCCTATGTCCCATGTATTATTTTGTTAAAAGCCACTGTAATTGGCTTGTTAATTGTTTCTCTTCTTCCCCTTTCCAATTTCCTTCCCTGCCAAAAATTGGATTTGAGAAACAAATTATTATGAGATGATATTTAAATTATTACAAAGCAGATTGTTGCTATAATATGTGGCAGGATTTACTATGCATTCCTTTATGTTGATTTAAAAAAAAAACTATTCATGGCACAATGTAGTCATTAATACCATAATTTTAAAATTTCCATCCTTTAACAACATTTACATTAGGAGTGTCAAACTCGATTTCATTGAGAACCACATCAGGGTTGTGTATGACCTCAGGGGGGCAGGGGGGACATGTCACTCGTGTCAAGGGCGCCTGAGCACTCTGCCAGTGAAAATGGGCTCCTGAGCTCAGTTTTCACCTGTGTCAGCCTCCTGCAACCCTCTGCCAGCAAAAATGGAATTCAGGAGGGTCGTGTGTGGCTCTTGCTAGCTCCGTTTTTGCTGGCAGAGACATTGAGGCTGGTCCTTCGCTGTTACCAGGGTGGCACTGTGGGCCAGATCTAAGCACTCTGTGGGCCGAAATCGGCCTATGGGCCTTGAGTTTGACACCCCTCATTTATATAATCTGTTTATAAAGCATCTTTTCCAGGAAATGCATCATTTTGTGTAAATTGAAAACATATGTTAAGCCTTTTAAATTTAAGTCATCAACAATTCCTATTTGTTGCCTCATGTCAGCTTTGGCTTAGATATTTGTGGGTTTGATTTTACTTGGATTTTTAATGCATCAGATTAGGTCAAATATAATGCAAGTAAGCTTTGCTATCAAAGAAATCATTCATGTTCAGCCAGAAATGTTGAAATACTGTATAAATATTTATTTTTCATTTCTACTAAAATTGCTGCAGTGTAATGCAAGTTCATGTTTCCTTTTTCTCTTCAGATGAGAGAAAAATGTATTTGAAGCAGCCATCATACGGAATCCTACTTCAAATTATACTTGTACATAATTTGCATAATTGGTATACATAAATACATTTAAAAGTGTCTATTGGCAGAAGTCTTTGACTTACAGCCATGATGAGACCTCTCACAATCACTGCAGCATCCCCCCAGTCATATGATCAAAACTTGGATGCTTGGCAATCAGTATGTATTGGTGACATGATGGGGAGTTGCAGCATCCTGGAGTCATGTGACCTCTATTTGTGACCTTCCCAACCATTTTCAACAAGCAGTCAATGGAAGAGGCCAGATTCACTTAACAACCAGCGACAGAAATTTTCATCCCAATTGTAAGTTGAAGACTACCTGTACGTCAAGAAAATCCCCCAAATAACATTCTGCAGTCAGAATAAACAACCTTTTCTTTGGGAAAACATTATCTTTTATAAATTGTAATACCAGGATTTTCCCTAGAAATCATCTTTCCTCTGCCCCAAAAGATCCAAATTCACCTCTACCCTCCCTCCAATTTACATGGTATCTGAAATCAGATGACTATAACATTAAAATTATTTCCATAAGCCATGATGGGGAGGGAGGGAGGAACTGAACTTCTGCTTCTCCTCTATCGCAACCTGCTAATGCCAGTTCCTGAGCTTCTAGTGAAGCAAAGCAGATTCATAGAAGAAAATTTAAAAAAAGAATCTGACCTGGATTGCAAGCAGAATGGCATCAAAATGTAATTTTGAATACGTTGTGTGCAAGAGCTAAGAGCAATCTGCACAGAAATTTTAACACCCCCCCCAAAAAAACCCCAGAAAGTCCTGTGACCTTTGGCTGAACTTATTTTCTCATGTTCCTTTTTATGTACCAGGCTATAGCACTGGAGTTCTTCCGAAAATTATGTGCTTGCACAGTTGTTTTTAAACTGAAAAATGGAATACAATTCTGCACTAGAATATTTAAAGAAGAAAAAAAGCTAGGCCAACAGATTACTCATAATGTGAGGGAAAATATTTAACAGGTGCATGAAATAGCATATGGAAAAGGGCAGGGGGTTGGAGTCTTCTTCCCTGGGGATATTTAAAGAAAGGGTGGATGACCATTTCATTATGCTATGGTATTGGATCTTTCCACTGTTTTTAAGGAAGATGAAGTAGATCAGGGTTGTCAAACTCCCGGCCCACAGGCAGGATGCCTCACATGCTGGCCACGCCCCTGCCCAGTTTAGCAGAGAGGAAAAAAGTTCCGATCATGTCACATGACACTGTTGTGACGTGAGTTTGACACCCCTGGAATAGATGATCTTCAAAATCCCTTTCAATCTTACAAGATTCTTACCTCCCTCCTCAGCAATTCAAACAGCAGCAGCAACGCCCTTCAAACCTTCACCAAACGCCAGAATCTTTGATCAGGGAACTGGCAATGATTGAGGAAGGGAAAAAATGATGTCAAACTACTCCCTCCAAGTTCAGAGTCTCGAGGGTCCAATAATTGCAAACTTAATGTAGGATTATCACATTTATGCACTGGCATCTGCCAGATATGGCTCCTTTATTATTTATACAGAGAAGAAGCTCTGCTGATGCCCTACTGAACACCACCTGGCAATTTAAGTCAAGAGAAACTGCTTGTTCCCAGGTGATAAAACAACACATAGACTTTTAAACCTGAGATATTTTGGGGGGGAATTATACCGGAAATATATAGTAAAGACTTGAAATATTTGATTGTAAATGTTTTAACAGCAGCTAGAATTGTATTTGCTCAGAGTTGGAAAAATGAAAAAATACCTATGCAGGAGGAAATTATTAAGAAAATAATGGACTGTGCTGAAATGAGTAAATTGACATTTGAAATTAGAGAACAAGAAGACAAACAATTTTATATGATATAGGATTTATTTTATCAATGGTTAGATAAAAAGACATGGTAAAGATATAGATTAGGAAGCTTTACAATAAAAAGTTAATAGATTGATATAGAATACATTATAAAATATATAACCATTGGATGAATGTATAAGATTAAATTATAATGAAATTTAGAATATCTCACATAGAATGATGGAAAAATAGTTTAGTCAAATGAATGATTAATGATTGATAATATATAAGCACTTGTTAGATTGATTAGGTGAGATTTTATACAACTTGTAATGACAAAAAAAGGATAGCACAAAAGATTGTAACCAACTGATACACTGTATGTATATAATTGAAAGATAGTTTTGTTTTATGTCTTGTATCTTTGTTGTAAAAAATAAAAACTTTATATATATAAAAAGAGAAACTGTTTGTTCCCCATTCCTTCTTGAAACCATGGTTTAGCAAGTTGTGTTGAACTCACTATTGGGCCAGGGGTTGTGCAAAATCATTTTATTTTAACAATAGTTTGTTGAATAATCCTGAGTTGGCTGGGTTTACATTATACCCTAAGCTGTGAACTATGGTTTACAAATCACAAAGGCTACATTTAAGCAGTAGGATAATTTTGTTTATTTCTGCCTTAGACTGCTGTGTGAATCTAATCAATGTTAATTTATTAACTAGTCTTTAATATCAATCATATACAAAATATGAAAGAACAAAATTATACTTTTGGCCATAGATCTATACAACAATTGTGGCTATCATTTTATAACATTGCTGCAAAAATATGGCCCATGCCAGAATCCCTTTTGAATTCCCCTGGTCCTTCAGATGAGGTGTAGGGTTTGTGTTGTTGAAGGAGTTTAAGTGACAAAATTTGTTCCAAAATGGGTCGAGTTGGAGATTAGAGCTCTTAACATGCTACAGAGAGTGTTACAACCTTGAGTTGATGGAAGTTGTAGAGTCCTGATTCAAACATACAAGAAATCACTGTGACATGGTAAAAAATATGGAATTTTTTAAAGGAAGATTTGTACGCAAGCAATATTTACATGTGATTTTGAAATACAGCTTTTATTCTCTAAACAAATTACTTTCAAGCCTAACTTGTTTAAGCTTGTGAACATTTACATTAGTTCTCTTGTTTAGCATGGAATCTCCCCATTTATCATGGTACAAAAACTATTTTGATCAATTACATAAACTGAAATGGCAGGCTACAAATGCACAGAATTCTTTCCCATCCCAAAGAACACTGATGTGAAAATATTAGAATCCCCTCCCTTATTCTCAACTTGCCAGAAAATTATATCACAATAAAACAATGGTCATCCACACTGTAGGCTTACCAGACATCTGGCAAAAGGAGAGCCTGTCCTCTTTTTTGCCCTCATGTCCTCCATTCAGCAATCATAAAATCAAATATTTTCCAGCTTTGGGGGGATTTTTTGGACTGTTTTCACAACAGTAGTTATTCAAACTTTCATTTGTTGCAAGCTTGTAAATTGTCTGCCTCATTTTTTCCTTCCAATCTTTATAATCTGTAGATCACATGATTCGCTCTGTTTCGATGGTAAAATTTGGAGAGGGCATTGTTGTTGACTCTACACTGTCACCAGCATATGCTGCTGAAAACAAAAGATTTGTTAGAAAGATTGCAATTGAACAGTCTTTCTGATGCTGAAAAAAGTAATTTTCCTATATATGTAGGCCCAAGTAGACTTTTTTTTTTGCAAGTTTTCATTGTAATTTTTGTTGCAGACGCCAGGAAAGTTAAACAGATAACGTGTCCTTGTGTTTCCCATCATTTGTTCTTCTAATTATCCATGTCCTCCATTACCTATTCAGATACCTGGTAACCCTATATTAGTAATCTCTCCTGCCTCTGTTTGAAGTCATTGCAGTTATCTGATATCCCCCAAAGATAGTAACAAGCTTAACAAATTTCTACACTTTCAGCCTGCCCTTGGATAGTGCTGTTGTAAGGACACGCAGTAAACAACGGCTTCAGCTTGTCTTAGTTATGAGCTGGGGTTAAGGTGAAGACAATATGTGGATAGAACTGAAAAAAACTGTTACCAAGACACGTTTACAAGTGGAGAAAGATCTGCAACTAATGTAAAAGCTGCCATTTTTAGAGGAATTTCCCTTTAGAAATCTCAGCATGAAATTACTCAACTGGAAGTATCAAAATATGTTAGTCCATTGTTTATGGCATAAAGTCATTTTCTCATACACTACATATGTCAGAAACAAGCTACATGCAATTGTACTCATAGCATATGTTTAAACATGTTTCCTCTGCATAACCACCCACAGACAGTAGATTCAACATATATATATATATATATATATATATATATATATATATATATATATATATATATATATATATATATATATATATATATATAATCTATATCTATATATATATATCTATCTATCACTGGGGAAATGTTTTCTCTAAAATTAAAAATGATGCAACCCCATCCCAATAAGAGCAAGTTTTAGAATAAGATTGTCAGAATAAGCATACTTATTTCCGCAAAGTTAAAAAAAAAATATCACCAGAGTAAGCACTGTTTTATTAAACACACAGTACCATATATACTACACTACATCAAATCATGATTTATTTTAAATTTATTTAAACAATGGCCAAATTCAGAAATGATGTTCTACCATAATTTATAAATCATAGCAGTTGGATATATGCAATACATTAAACCAGACCAAGCCATATTAGCACAATACATAAAATCAGTCATTTTTCATTCACGGATATATAAATACAGAGAATTATTTCCACAGCGTCTGGCGTTTGTGCAGTTTGTGCAGAATGATTTCAGCCCCCATGGCTGACAGCAGAGTATTTCCCAACAATCCTGCACAGCCAAAGCAACTGGATCCCAATTACTCCTTTCTCCAGACACCACAGGAGGAAAGGGAAACATATTATAGGAGCCTCTGTGGCGCAGTGGTTAGAGTGCAGTACTGCAAGCTACTTCTGCTGCCTGCTGGCTGCCTACAATTTGGCAGTTCAAATCCCACCAGGCTCAAGGTCAACTCATCCTTCCGAGGTGGGTAAAACGAGGACCCAAATTTTTGGGGACAATAGGCTGACTCTATAAACCGCTTTAAGGGGGCTATAAAGCGGTATATAAGTCTAAGTGCTTATTGCTGTTGCTACATTCCCACAGCAAGTCCTTTCCTAGTTGCTGCATGATGTCTGGCTTAGCTATCTTATTGTAGTCCATCAGAAATAATTCGACAAGGGCTAAAATCAATTTTCAAGTGAAGACCGGCGAATCTGTGGCCTGCTGGATATTGCTAAAACTCTGAGCAGACTCAACCAGCACGGATCAATGAGGGAAGAGAGGAGTTACCGCTGAGCAACATCTATATCTACATCTCTTCCCTCTTTTTGTTTGTGGCAGCCCACTTGATAAAAAGTATCCACGAAAGAGACCTAAAGTAAGATGTATGGTGTTGGGCTCAGCTCAATTGGCAAAGGGAAAGCTCAGGAGCCTATTGATTGGAAACTTGCTGAAGAGGCCTTCATCCTGCAGTGGATAGACAATGATAGAAGGAGGATGATGATGAAGAAGAAGAAGAAGCAGAAGAAGGAGGAGGAGGAGGAGGAGAAGGAGGAGGAGGAGGAGAAGGAGAAGGAGAAGGAGAAGGAGAAGGAGAAGGAGAAGGAGAAGGAGAAGGAGAAG
>BLBF01000020.1:16690633-16788891 GCA_015471245.1 Laticauda colubrina | reverse complement strand
AGAAGAAGAAGAAGAAGAAGAAGAAGAAGAAGAAGAAGAAGAAGAAGTATCAACCACGTCGGTCACGTTCATTTCTGAATTGATCCCAAGTGGTTTGCAGGGCTGCAACCTTGCCCATGCACATGCCGAAGGCACAAGTTCTTCCTAGTGGAGACAAACGCGGGCAGAACGGCTCGGAAAGCGGCCATTCCCGAAAACTACAGGCCCGCCTTGTTGAAATGAACTCGGGGCTCCCCACCTGCACCTCCGCCGGTCCAGGTTGAGCCAGAGCAAAGGGGCGGATTACTCCCCGCGTAATAGTAGCCTCCAGAAGCCACGTGCGCCTCGGCGTCGAAGCAGGGAGTGGCCCGGAGTAGAAGGCCGGCAGAGGAGGCGGGAGGAGGAGGAGGAGGAGAGGAGGAGGAGAGAAAGAGGGAGGAACAGGGGACCGCGGCCTGGAGTTACCGCTCTCTGCAACAAGAGCATCAGCCGGACGCCGCCTTGGGCTGCTATGGAGAGCGCCGGTGACCGCCTGGGCTTCAAGCACCGCCGTTGCCCGTGAATTGTCGCCCCCCGTCCCTCCCAGCTCTTCACAGCGAGGTGAGTCCACCACCACCACCACCACCACCACCGTCGTCGTCGTGAGTGGGTAGGAGAAGGAGCGCCCCTCATCCGCAGCCACTTGGCCGGCCCCCTCCGGCCACTCAGGCGCCGGAACGCGGCAACTCCGGGCGGCTTCTTTCTTCAAGCGAGACCAGCTTCTCCTCGAAAAAAAATTGGGGGGGGGGGGGGGGGGGGGGGGGAGAGAGAGAGAGGAGGAAATTATTAAACAGTGTCGTCGCGCCGGAAAAAAACAAAACAAAACAAAACAAAAAAAAACATCTCAACGCCCGGGGTTCGCGCTCTTTTTTTATGCATCGCAATTCCTGAGTTGTTTGGGTTTCTCCCCCCCCCCCCGCCCCCTTCAACGAGTAAAGGGCATTTCTTCTTCTTCGGTTTTTGGGCTGCTGCATTTCTTCTCTCTCTCTCACGGCGGCGGCGGCGGCGGCGGGGAAGTGGCCGGGGGAAACCTGGCTCCTCTTGGGCAGCCTTTGCCTCACCTCGGTTTCCCCCCACCCCCACCTCCTCCCTCAGCCTTGGCTGTTTTGGGGAGTCGGGAAAGCCGCCCCGCGCGCCGCCGCCCCCTCCCCCCTTTTCATCGCTTCTCCTCTCCCCCCGCCTGACGCGGCACAACGAGCGCCCCGTCGGTTCTCCCGGGGAGAAGAAGAAGAAAAAAAAAAAAAGCACCTCCCCACTTGCGCATTGTTGCTCTGTTTTGGCCGGACTCCCCGGAGGAAAACTTTCCACAACGTCCCGTCCCCCCGTCGTTAACTTTTTTTTTTTTTTCCCCGTTTTTCTCCCTAGACTCCGCTTTCAAGCGAAGGAAGGAAACGGTGGGAGGGAGGGAGGGAGGGGCGGGGGAGAGGGGCGGCCACCCCTTTGGCTGAGGCTGGAGGCGAGCGGGGGAGAGCCGCTGCCGACGACGCGTCTTCCCCGGCAGAAGCCGAAGCTGAACAGTGGCCGGTTTCAAGGCCGGCTACCGTGCAGTGGCTGGAAGGGGATGGGAAGGCGTGGAAAAGTTGCAATGCGTCGCTTCAGTTTCGGGCGGGCTGGTTTTTACTCGGCTCAGTATGACGCCTGCCTCATCTCACTTGTTTACGATATGCAACCTCCGGATGGCCGTGACGTCTGGGGAGGATGGGAGACATACTCCAAGGTCTGAGGATGGATTTACACAGGATCGAAGAGAGCGATGAGTTATGCTGCAAGGCATTCCTCTTGAGGTGTTCCACTCGCATCTCTCTTCCTAGGAAAAAGAGGAACATTAAATATATATATTTAATATATGTGCTGTTTAGCTTCCTTCAGGTATTATCCCACTTCATTGTAGTTCTGTTAAAGTTGTAGCAACGTTTCAGCAGAATCTCATCTGCCATCCTCAGGCTTCTGTATATACAGAAGCCTGAGGATGGCAGATGAGATTCTGCTGAAACGTTGCTAAACAGCACACATGTAAGTACCCGCTAAAGCCTAAAAAAACATATATATATATATATATATACACACACACACATATATATATATATGCTACAACTTTAACAGAACTACAATGACGTGGGATAATACCAGAAGGAAGCTAAACAGCACACATGTAAGTACCCGCGAAAACCTAAGAAAACATACATACATACATACATACATACATACATATATATATATATATACATATACATATACATATACATATATATATATATTGCTGTTAACGATGAAAACAGACAACCCGTATTGAATTGTTGTTAGTTTCGAAGTAACATCCGACCCGTAGCGGCCCCATGGACAATAATGTTCTTTCAGGACTACCATCTTCTGGAGTCCATTTAAGCTCACGCCTCTTGCTTCAATGGACTCCATCCACCTCTGTTCTCTGTTGCCCTCAATCTTTCCCAGCATTATGCTCTTCTCCAGTGAGTCTTTCCTTCTCATGAGGTGGCCAAAGTATTTAAGTTTCATTCCTATTGAACAGTTATTGTCATCCCTATTGCTATAGTACAAAGGGGGAAAAAATGGAATTATTAGGGCAATGTTAAATAGCTCTCATATTTCCAGCGACTGTGGTGAGACAAAAATAGGGAAATATTAACCTGCCAAAAGGAAAACCTTTGTATTCTATTTTTCCTTATCCTCAGCTAATATTTGGGGATTATGGGAACTGAAGTCCAGTAACATCACAAAGGCCTTGTATTATGGTTCTTGCTTCTCCCAAGGATGTAGTGAAAATGAAGAAAAAGCGGGATTTCAGAAGTGGTGGGAAATTTACTGTGCAACCATCCTGCCTTCTTCATTTAAAAATATAATCTTACTGTTATCTGGTAATAAGACTCATTAATTATCTATTTTGAAGATGCATACAAAGAACTGTGCTTTTGGAACAGATTTAATTTGCAGTCTTTTAACTGTTTACAGAGAAGATAACCGTATCTAAGAGATATCACTTTATGTGGTTTCCTAATTTGTGAGATACGCAACCCTAATGAATAGATGGATATGATTGAGTGAATGAAAAGCCTTGAGGTAACTAAGTCTGATTGTTTTCCTTTCACTTAAAAATAGTTTCCTGAACGATGTAATGGAGTTTTATTTTTATTCGTATTGATATGAGATGGGTGTTGGCTGCCAGCTTTTCTTTATCGTTTAATTCCATTAAGGAAACTGAGCGTACTGTAAAGGCTCCCACATTCATGCTAATGTTTTATTTCTTTTGGAAGGCAAGCTCTTACTTCATATTGTAAAACAAGATTTTGAATTTTCAGTCTAGGACTGCCTGTCGGTTTTTGATATGGTTATTGGCGGGTTGAATTTTTATAACTTATTGGAACACAATAGAAAAGATTAGTAGGGGAGGGGAGCATTGTATGGCTGCTTTATCCATATTGGGGGGGGGGATAGTGAGAATATTGGGATTTATTTTTTTTTCAAATTGTTTCAAGAGAAAAAAATGGTAGTTGTAATGTTCATCCAGAGAGCTGGTATGACCACAGAATGGCTCCCTGGATGAACACAGCCCATCACAGTTATAATTTTTCCCCCCTTATTCTGTACTGGCCTGCCTGATTGTAAGGTTCAGAATTGGAGGAACAGGGACTACTGGGTTCACCTTGCAGCTCAGGAGCCAGTAGGCTCCCAGATGAGGTTCAGGAAGAAAAGCCTTTTGAAGGATGAGCCTGCAATTCTGGAACAGTCAAGTAACCAGCACCCCACCCCCTTGCAGAAGCACAGCAGTCACCTAAAGTAAACCCTGAACCCCCAAAAGATTCTCACACATATAGAAAGTTCAGGTGAGTAGCAGCAACTATTTCAAATATGATGGTAATAAGAAATTCTGACCAATGCATTTATTTATGGCCAAATTTCGTGGGCCTGACAACAAAAGTTTTCAGTATAAAACTGTTTCAGGCCACAGCACCAGCCAGGAGAGGGTTCTACTCAACTAATTGGTTGAATAGGGTTAGCTTGCAATCAACACTTTTTAGGGAAGCTGTGGGAGAAAAACAGCTCAGGAAGAGATAACTTGCTTAAGCAGGCTCTGCCCTGCAAGGAGGCAAAAGCAGGGTCAGGCACAGGACACTGGATGAGATAACTTTGTATGAATGAGATGGCAGCCACCAGTGATCTTTGCAGCATCTCTTTCTCTCTGTCAGATACATGCTTATATAGTGACCATTTTGCTTATTGACCAAATTGCTAGGAAAGATTGTGGATACTAAATGAGGAGAGGGTGTAGTTGTTCATTGAGCCAAGAAATCTGGCTCAGTGAAGAAAGAGGCATGATACAGGGAAATGGATGTAATATGTTATAAAAGAGGACTTTTTTTGAGAGTCAGATTTCTGTGGGTAATAATTTTCCAGCCTTGGACTTGGCTTTCTGGATTGCCTGCTGCTTTTGATTCTGTAAGTGTTCTGTGAACTAGTACAAAGACTGCACTCAGGTCTGATGCCTTGGTGTTAGATTTGCCTGCATGGGAACTCTTGGCTTTTGAAGTATGTTGGGTGGCATTTCCTCTTATCTTCCCATATTCCCATCATGACAACTTATTTTGTATTTGTTAGCACAGGACACATTCTAACCATCCCCTCTGTCTTTCCAACAAGCTGCCAGCTCCCTTTTAATCCCTTTTTCTCTGCTCTCCTCTTCTCTTCTTTTCTTTTTTCAACCCATCTGGGCAAGCTTCTACCTACCTGTAGGTAGGTAGGTAGCTGTACCTACCTATCACAATGATTTTTGTCTGTTGCTTCTGAGCCCTGTGAAAATTCTCAGCATAGGAGGAGCAGAGACTTAGTAGGAACCAAGAGAGATGTTTGGTCTCATCGCAGCGTATATCAAAGAACTCCACTTAGTTTACTTATTGCTATTTCATTGTGCATCAAGGGCTTGGTTTGATTTCATACTTCCTTAGTGGCAGCATCACTTTGCAACTAAGTAAGTATCAGGCACAAAATACTAGGTTCACAGATGACGGTCCAATGGAGCTGATTTATTGCTAAAGGTCTTTGAATAGAAATCTTATTTCATAGTTGGCACCTGGTTAGAGTTAGATAAGAGTTAGCGGCACTCAAGGGGATTGAACTTAGTTCATTTGTGGCTACATAGGGATTCTAGGCTGATTCCTCTTTTCACTCTGCCACCAGGTTCTATCATTCCTGTTCCTATAATATCACATGTCTCAGAGCATCTCATGTAACGTAAGGAGGCTTATGTAAAGAGGCTGACATCCGGTGACATTGATTAAGCTGTCCATGCTTTAGCTGCTGGGAAATTTGCAGTATTCTCTTTATAAACTAACATTGGTCATTCATCTTATTTACTATCAATCTCTTACAATAAACAAAAGTGAGACATCCATTTGTCTTGACACACCCAAAGCTGGAAGATGAAGTTTTTAAAACTAATTTGAGGGCCTATTTAGGATTGGAAACAGAGTTTTTTTAAGCACCTGTGGTTTGTGAATCATTTCCTTTTTTTCTGTTGTTTTTAATCAGTTGGAACACACTGATGTTTCTTCCTGCTTTTCTATTCAGATTATTGTAGCTCATGTACAGCTTTTTTTTTTTTTTCTACTCAAGGTGCAGCAAAGAAATTGTCTTATATGAAGACTGGCTTTTTATTTATTTATTTTTATCCTGCCTTTATTTATTTTTTTAATAAATAATTCAAGGCAGTGAACACTCTTTCCTCTTCCTATTTTCCCCACGGCTATCACGGGAGGTGGGTTTGGCTGAGAGGGAATGATTGGGCCAAAATCACCCAGCCGGCTTTCATGCCGAAGGCAGGGTGAGAATTCAGAGTCTCTTGGTTTCGAGCCTAGTGCCTTAAACACTAGACGAAACTGGTGCACATTTCAGTTAGTGTTAATTTCCCTAGAAGCCCTTGGTTTCAGATAGATCTTTTTCAATATTAGGCAGAAATGGCGGTAGATGAATCAGTTATGTAGCATGCTGTTCTGAAGTGGGGTTCTTTCTTACAGGTGTGGGAGAGATTGTGAGGAAGTTGAGACAGGAAGGGAAGGCAGACCCACCCAGTTCTCATTTGACAGCTTCTGACATAAACTACAACTCAGCCAATGAAGAGAAATCTGGGAAGACATTGCTGAAAATATTCAAAAAGTCTCGACTGCAATTAATTCACTATACATGAAGCTGAAAAATTGTTATTAACAATTTTCAAGATTCTGCACTTGCCCCAAGATGTTTTACAGGTGATATCTTGACTTATGACCATAATGGTCTCTCCTAATGAGGGTCGTAGGTTGTGATGGTTGTAAAGTGGATCATTATATAACCAACCCAATTTTAGAATTTTTTTTTTTGTAGTGCTCAGTAAGTGAACATGGGATGCTGCAGATGGCTGTAAATGCAGGCTGTTTGCCAAGCACCTAAACTATGGTCACATGTTATTTTGGAACTATGGAATTGGGTCATAAGTACCTTTTATTCAGTTAGTCCTCAGTTACAACCAGTTGTTTAGTGATTTCAGATGGTCACTGATTGGTTATAAATTGAGGACTAGCTGTGCAAAATTCTGTGCATTCTTGAATTTCTTAGTCTTGCTCGCCTCTGTGGAATTTGGCAAGGTTTTGTGTCTGTTTTACAACATTTTCATTGTTACGCCTTTTGATCTTCCTTCATAGAAACACAAAAAGAATATCTTATTGTCAAGGAGGAAGCTGGCATAGCAGGAAATAGGATGTCTTAGAACAGAGATGTCTGTTTTATAAATAATTTGTCGATGATCAAAACAGAAAAGCCCCCCCCCCTTCCCAAGATTAGCTATAGGTCTTTTCAACAAAGTTGCAAGAAAGAAACCCAGGGTTTAAACACACCTATAAAAAGAAGTAGATTCTTAAATTTTGTAGGCTCTAGTCATTATTCTTTCCAAGTTTCATTATTTCCCTTTCTGTGAAAATTTCAAGGTGGCATTTTGAATTCTTACAGGAAAAACATATTACTGTGGCTTGGATAAAAGCCTGACATCTGAATTTCTGCAGGTCATTCCTGTTTATGCTTGGGTGGGGGGAAAACTGGTGTGAAAGTATGAAACTTTTGCTGATAGCTCTATGAATAAATATTTGTTGAATATTAGTAAGCTCCAAATTTGGAGGGAATGTCTCTGACTTTTGAATTTTACATAACCCTTACATCCTACAAAAGAAGTTTGTAAAGACCCATGTTACATTGGTCACAACATCCTATACTCACCTAATCACCATTTATGGTTTTCACAACTGGTTTCCAAAAAAAGTAAAAACTACAGGAAATACACTAAGTCTCAAGTTGCAGTCACATGACATTGCACTTAATGTCCATGAGTGATTTGCTTAATATCCATAGCAGAACTGATGTTGTAGTTAAGTGTGACATTGTAGTTGAAGGCCACAAGACTTTATAATTGCACAACAGAGTTACCATTTCCAACTAGAGTCCGTAACTGTGGCTATCTATATGTTTATTGCCAGGATAATTTTTTTAAAGGAACTGTGAAAGGTAATGAGGTTTTACCAACAGTGATATCAAAGGCTATAAAGATTATTATCATACCCATCTCATGTAATGTAGAGGCAAATGTGTACATTTGTTCCCTATTGAGGCTAACACAGTGCTCCCCAATCTCTCTGGGGCCAGGGACTGATTTTGGAAGAAAAATTGTCTTTGCAGACTGGAGAAGGGTGGGGAGAGGTGGAGGAAGGTAATTTCACATGCAACCTAGATCCTTCACTTGTGCAGATGAAGATTCACTGCTTTTGTGGACCAGTTCCTAAAAAGCTATGGACTGGTACTGATCCAGGGCCCGGGGGTTGGGGATGGGAGCCCCTGTTCTAAGAGACTGAGAATCCGGTGATATATGTGAATCTACCCAGTGGTTTGGTTCAGGACAGAAATTAAGATCCACTTCAAATATATTTCCAATTCTGGTTTGGAAGCAAGCCATAATTGTTTGGGATAACTTGCATTGCTCAAGCAAGAGAAGGTAAGAATAAAGGATCTGTGTGCGGTCTTGGCACATTTTTACTTCCTAGGATGCACATTATATAGTTGGAAGAGTAAGAAAGTTGTATGTAACCTCTGCCATTCATTACAGAAGTATGTTCTGCCTACTAGATTGGAACTGTGCATGGCGATGCTTTGAATCAGCCAAAATCAGGGGTTCCCAACCTTTTCCTATACCTCGTACCCCTAGAACACTTCTGATATATTATCTCACCCCTTACAAAAGTAAATAATTATATGCATATAATTATGCATATACACTATAATTTTGAAACTTCTAAACCCAAGTTTTTGCACTCTCTGGAATATTGTCTCACATCCCGAGAGGGTGTGAGCACCCCAGTTGGGAATCTGTAGCCTAAATGCAGATAATCCTCAACTTCAAACGGCAATGGAGTCAAGAATTTTCATCATATGTCATGATAGCCCTAAGTCAAGGTACTCATTTGATGGACCTGATTTTATGTAGCTTTTTTGTGTTGTAAAACAATTACAATTGTTGTTAAGTGAAACCATTGCCTGCAATGGATGTTTCGTGCTAGCCCTAAGCAAACAATCGTAAGTCAAGGACTTCCTATAGTTCAAAGTATTCCACTTAAATCACAAGTATGAGGTAACTATTTTGGGTTTTTGCTGAACAGACAGGGAATCAAATTTGCTCTCACTGGAAGTGTGCATGATGATACATCAAAAGGCTTCTTTCCATAGCTTATCTTTAGCTTTTGGTTATGACTTCTGGTAATATAATATTCTGGAAGGGCATTGATTGCCACTACTTTTGTGAGTTTGTTAGTGTGGTAAGTCTGCAAGTAATGACAAAAGTGAATCATTTTAAGTCAATAATTTCAGCAGCTTAATTTTAGACAAAATAATACATAATAAAAATTAATTGTTACGGGAAGCAGTTCTGTTCCAATATTAGGATGCAGGGATGATGATCTTCTCTGTGTGTTGTGAGGTGGGAGAATTAAGATTTACTTTTTGATTGGCTTATTCTTGATCAAAAACATTTTGCTTGGAATACTTTACATAAAAAAGCCAGAGATGTACAAGTATAATTCTGTGTACAGGTAGTCCTCAATTTACAACAGTTACAACAGCATTGAAAAAGTGACTTATGACCATTTTTTACTCTTACCACCGTTGCCCATGGTCCTGTGATCAAAATTCAGGCGCTTAGCAACTGACTCACATTTATTGATAGTTGCAGTGTCCCATGGTCAGCTTTTTCAGTCTTCTCACAAGCAAAGTCAATGGGGAAGCCAATTTAATTTAACAACTGTTTATCAATTTAACAAGTGCAGTGATTCACTTAGCAACTGTGGCAAGAAAGCTCATAAGATGGGGCAAAACTCACTTAACAAATGCCTCCCTTACCAACAGAAATTTTGAGCACAAATGTCATAAGTTGAGGACTATCTGTACATACATCTGGGAATACAAAGAACAGTGTGAGTTGTTTCTGAATAAAATACACATAAGAAACTTGCAGGGTGAGGTTCCATTCCTAAGCCAAGTATCTCCAGTAACATATGATGTTTTGAAATATGTAAATAAAATTAACGAAATAGGATTGAACTCCTCCGTAATATTTAAGTAAATTAGGTTTGGCGTATGTGTCTGTGTAATATGTGCATACATATGCATATATTTTATTAAATTATGAATCAATGTTACTTGGAATATTTTCCACAGTTAAATATTTTACCAGGGACATTATCTAGCAATAACTACCTTTGTACCTTACTATTTTAATTCTGTTTTTCCACAAATATTTAAGACCATGTTTACATTCAGCATAAGTAATTTATTTTGACAATCTTCTTTGAAAAGAATAGTTTAAATAGATACTGTTTTCATCCTCTATCTAGTTAGAGCTGTCTTCAATGTATGCCATATTCTGTTCCTATTTCTTGAACAGAAGGTTATATGAGATGTATGGAATGAAAGCATGTTTAAGTTGAAAGCAGAGGTTATAAAAGGCATTTAGCAGAGAAAACCAATGAGTAAGTATCAAACATAGCCTGCATCCCCAGTTCAGTGAGGTATTCTCGCAGGACAGAGGGAACCTTCTCTTGGTTAGAGCTTCAAATTCTTGAAGTAATGCACTCTTTCATGATGAGAAAAACCTTATATAGCCTTGTAACAATACAATCCTATCTATAACTCCAATCACTGAGTGGATTGAAAATCGGATTATGATTGCAATTTATGAGCGAATTGCCGATAGAAATAGATTTTGCGTGGACAAATATAATGAAAGTTGGAACTCATTTATACAAAGGACACTAAAGAAAGATAGCTAAATAAATAAACTCACAATAGGTTAGTCTGCTCAGCACACAAGGATTTATCTTTTTTGACAACTGTGGCCCTTCTGACATAGTTGGTCTTGGCAGAGTGTCCAGAACAAGATGAGATTTTATCTCCATTAACTTTTTCTGTCAACTTGCTAAAAAATGACTTTAAATTACAGCAGTATGCTAAAATTCAGACTTCTTAATTTGTTGTATTTTTTAAAAAATTCTTGTCTATCTCTGCATTTATTTTCACAGTTTTAATGTTTTAAAATATTAAAACAAAAACATCCTATAAACCTGTTGTAAACAATACATATATTAAAAAGAATAAAAAATAACTTTGGGCATGGTTTGAAATGTTCCCAGTATGTGTTTTAATTATCTACAACTTTATGAGATGTTGCATACTGAATTGTAGAATAGTAGCAGGTTGAAGGTACTTAGCACTAAATTCATAACAATATTGTTTGTTTCTCCATACTTCATAATATTTTAGAGCTTTGGATTTCAAATAGTACATTAATTGGGCTTCGTGCATCACACTAAACTCTGGATTATATTTACCATGGTTTGAGTAATAAGCTACAATTGTCTGGATTCAAATAACATGGTGAGCCATAAACCATTGTTTACAACCACAGTAACATGTTTTAAAGAACAAGATATGCCAAAATCCAACTAACAGATGAAGAATGTATGTATGACCTCCCCTTTCATTCAGTTTCTCTATCTTAATTCTTGGAAGGTGGAGTACTGCAGAGTTAAAACACAAGGAATCAGAAATGATTTTCAGTGCAGATCCACAGATGAAACAGGACAGACACTCATGTCAGTTGGAGGCAAGAGATGAACGAGTAAATTGTAGCAGTTGCTTTTATTAAAGGATGGTATGGTGTATTTGTGGAGGATGGGGAGAACAGTTCTGTGCCTGGTTGCTATATTGGATGGCTTTGTTGGACATCCTACCCCAAAATATGTCATACTCACCGGGAAAGTTGTCCTCCTGATACATTTGGAGAAAGGTGCCTTAGAAATGCTAAATTAGAAGCCCCATTATTGAGTTTTTCTATTTATTCAATCAGCATAGAGCTGGAAGGGATCTTAGAGATCTTCTAGTCTAACCCCCTGCTCAAGTAGAAGACCCATTTCAGACAAGTGACTGTACAATATTTTCTTAAAAATCTCCAGTGATGAAGCATCCACAACTTCTGAAGGCAAGCTGTTCCACTGGTTAATTGTTCTTACTGCTAGGAGGTTTCTCCTTAATTCCAGGTTGCTTCTCTCCTTGATTAGTTTCCAACCATTGTTTCTTGTCCCAACCTACAGTTTTGTTGAAACTGCAGTTTCAACTAGAATTTTCAGTGCTTGTAACTAATTGTAGACATTATATTTAAACTAATTTGTATAGAAGCAAATTGGGTGTAGAAGCTAAGATATTAAATGAGGAGACCAAGATTCAATTCCTACTTAACTGGAATTTACCAAACAACTGTGAGCCTATTAATTCAGTTACTTCCTAGATTTGTTGTTGTAAGGCTGAAATAATAATAAATATGATGCTCACTCTTGCTACAACTTTATGCATTTTCTATGCATGAGTTCATACTAACTCAGTTGGACTTACTTCTGAGCACAGATAGGATCACTCTCTGGAGTCCAAATTTTTTTTCAAGAAAATAAATGCCTAAGATGCATTGGATGCCTGAAGAACTATTTTATTAATCCATGTGTGTAAAGACTGCTGAAAAATGCTACTGGCAAGTTGTAAAAGGGTAGACATGGTAGAATGTATCATTAATATAAAAACCCATATTTCAGGAAATCAATCATAGCTCCCTGTGTTCTTAAACCAGGGGTCTTCAAACTTGACAGCTTTAAGACTTGTGGACTTCAACTCCCAGAATTCCTCCTTCAGTCATCTTAGTTCAGAATTCTAGGAGTTGAAGTCCACAAATCTTAAACTTGCCAAGTTTGAAGACCCTTGTCTTAAATTAACATTTCTTATAAGGAAAGGTCTTGATAAGAAGACCTTTTGAAATATGTCAGTTAAATTGGATTTTTAGAGGATAGTGTCTGGACAAATCAGCTAGATGTATAGACTGCTTAATTTCCAATTCAGTTTGTTGGTATTTATTATCAATAACAAATCGATAACAATTTGTTATTGGTATTGTTTTTGGGCAGGCATGATGATATAATTTTAAGGACTTCAGTTGGAGAAATCTGTATGTTACTGTTGGTTGACAGAAATTTTATTTAGTGACCTCAGATGCAGGACACGGAGTAGTGTCTCCTCCACAGAGGGGTTCATGGCTAGCATGCTTTGACCCAAAGTTACCGATGTCCCAACAAATGACCTGGGGGAAGTATCACACTTTGGACCTGTTTTTTATCTTGGGGCAGTGATAACGTAATCTGGGAGCTAGACAATATGTGTACTTGAGACAGAAAAAAAATGAAATCTTGATTTTGGAATTGGTTATTTAAATTAATTTGTTGATATGGAAATGGTTAATATTTACTAAATATGCAAAAGTAAAAAAATCGAGGTTATAATTTTACTATGTATTCTACTAAACTGAAAATGTTGGGAATCAATACTTTTTTCCCTTTCCCCTGTACTTTTGCTTTCTCTATTTTTCTCTTTCATTTCCCTAATTTTATTTTCATTTGTATTTTATATATCTCTCTCTCTATCTATCAATATATTTTGATTAAAATATTTTTAAAAATCAATCTGGGCCATCTAGAATTGCCTATATGAAATTGCAGTGAGGCAAAAAATATATGCATAGTATGTTATGCCCATTACCTCCTAGTAATCTTTGTAATAGCTTTGAAATGTAGATTATTTTGAGAGGTGAGGATTCCCTGTCTGATTTTAAATGCATTTTCAAATTTGGGATTCCTTAATTCTAGTCTAGTTCTGTTTTCTTTTTAATATGTTTCTTCATGAATCTTGATCATCTAAAATGATTCTTTATAACTTCTGATATCTTGAATATGCATTGGCTAATGCAGAGAATGAAACAAATATTGACAAGTACTTAAATGTTTCTGGCTTTTATTACTAATTTTTTTATGTGCAAGGTTTCTCTGATGTTTGTATTATATAAGGTAATACTTTATGTTTAGAAGGAAATATCCAGGTTAGCAAATTGCCCTAAAGATATGGTCTGGTTCAAACACTTGATGTGAAAATAACATGTGATGTCACTGGAATATTCTAGAATCCTTGGGGAATGCTTTGCTCTGTGGGCCAAATATGATGTGCCATGAACCTTTGCAGTATTCAGATGCTACTAAGATTAGAGATGTTTCTTTTTGGTGTTCTGAGGGAGGAAATTTGGCCTGTTGCTTAAAAGTGAATAATTTGAGGTATTAAGCTGATCTTTAAACATTTTTTTAAAAGCTTTTGAGTTTCTCCAACAACATTTTTTTGTATTTTAAGCATTTATAGTCTATGTCATTTAATGTTGATGTTTTTAAACTCTGGAATGTTCAAGTTATGATCAACAAAAATGAGTTGCATATCAACTATATGACAAGTTGGCAAAAAATATACAAATCTGTAAAACAAGCTGGCCTTGCCAGCGTTTATCATCCTGCTCTGAACAGAAAGTACTTGCAAAACCTAACACAGTTTCTTATATTCATCATCCCACAGAGCTCCTGCAATCCTAATAGTGGATAATATTATTTGGCTTTACTGTAGAATGAGCCAGAATTTCTAAAGAGAGAAAAGAAAAATGACCATTTTGCTAAATTAAGCAGATCCAGAAATTAAATTATATTAAATAGTTAACAAGAGGAAATTGCAATTGAAAACAAGAAATAAGTCAAGAATAATTGTGAATAAGAAGTGATGGCTTTACTTTTTCCAGCCAAAATAGGTAACAAATAAATTACTAGTAGTTAAACTATTTGTTGTTCGTAAATAATACAATTTACAAAGTTACAATGCTTATCCCTGATTTATGTCATCTAATTAGCTATTGGTGCTACCATTTTAAATTCACTTCAAACATTATAATCCTTGGCTATCACGCATGTTTTACTGGACAGTAGATCAAATCTATAAATTTTAAAACAAGACTCTTGATCTCATAATTTAGATAAATGATTTATAAGACACAAACAGGAAGCCATTCTGAGTGCTGCTCCTAGTGACTTTTCCAGATGACCCTGTAAATTATAAATCAGTAGGCACATTACAGTAAAGTGAGCTTGTTTTGTATAATAACAGGGGAGTACTGTAATGTAACAATAATTATGTTGGCTGGTTCATTGTTGCACTTACAACTGATACTATACCTGACGCCTTAGCATCGTATAGCATTTGTAGGGCATCCTGAAAGAAATGCAAGCATTTGATTTGACATGCAACTTCTGAAATATAAACCAGATGCTGAGAAAAAGAAAGATTTATATTTAATTAACACTCTTCTACAGAACATCACTTTTCTTACTTATTACAGTAAATGGTTCTTCCTTATCTTAAAAATAAACCTAGAGAGGAACAAAGGTGATCTGAGTGGAAAATAAAACTTACATCACAAGAAACAACATAGATGTTTATTTCACGCTGTAATCTAGCTGTGTGCCTTTTAGCAACTGATTCTATAAGTTTCTAAGAAATGTAGCTCATTTCCATTCTTGTGATTTATAGAGTTTTCACAGCACCACCCAAACATCATTGAAGTGATATAAAGCCTGGCTTCCCTGTTGTTGTTTTGGCACAATAGTTGAACAATTGTAGGAGATGTTCTAAATCCCTAGTGTGGAAAAGACCTTACTGTTAGCCAACAATGTGATTATTAATGTATCTGTTCAAAAAGTAAGTGATTGTAATACTAAAATGGTTAGAGATTATATGATTAGGGAAGGGTTAGAATTGGGATAGGCAATAAAAATTGTGCTTGGTCAGCAAACCACCACAAATACTTTCCAGTACACTTTTAATACAAATGGGAAGTTCATACATTCCAGCTGCATTTTATACTTGCTAGAGTATGTCCTACCTATCTTTTATATGTAGTGGAAACTAAAAATAATAAATGCTTTAACAATGTTCATCCCAAAGTGTATCGCTAAATGTCTGAAGATTCTCAGTCATTCAGATCATGGTTATCCCCAAAGGTACTTTTTCAAGAGGCAGCTGGACTTTCTGTTTTTTCTTTGAAGATGTTTTGCTTCTCATCCAAGAAGCTTCTTTAGCACTGGCTGGATGATGGGCACCAGTTGCCTCTTGAAAAAGCATCTTTGGGACTTTAATAATATTGTTATATTTCTCTTTAAAGTAATTGACTCCATTTAGCTTTCAAATGTACAAAATAATCAACCAGTCCTTCTAAACAATGAATAATGTGGTGTTTCTATTACCAGACCACACTATTTCAGATTGCTTCTATGCAGACCTATCATGAGTCACACACACAGTAGACAGAAAAAGAAGATAAGAAAAATTTCTTGACTTTTCCTTCACGTTCTGTTTCTTTATTAAGAAAGAACATTTTGTCATGTAATCTTCTCACCTGCTGCCTATAGTCAAAATCCCAAAGAATTAAAGTACTCCATTTATGGGTTTAATTATGCCTCCTGATATTATGTGGAATCATAACTTTGGTGGGGATTCAAAAATTTCCTCTTCCTCGACTTACCAACTATCCCCAAATGGTTTTCTGAAATCAATTCAGGCATTAAGCCAGAAGTAATGGCTTTGCAGATCCTTTAGGGAAGCTTGCATTTATAAGTTTTTATGTACAAATTTGTGTATCCTATGCTCTGGATACACAAATTTGACAGAGTCCTCAGGAATTGGCTAACAGCTCATTATGTCCCCATGCTATGATTTGTGTGTGTGTGTGTGTGTTGTGCAAAATTTACATTTTCCTGAAAAAAATGGCATCAAAAGATCCATTGCACAAAATTTCCACAATACTTCCCAAGGTTTCAGTACTATTTTGATATGACAAACTGGAAGGGAGGGGATTCCCACTATTCACCAAACTTCTGTTGTCCATTCCTGTAACTGGTTCATGTGCGCTAATGTGTTCATGTGCGTTCATGTGTTCATATATTTTTCCTCATCATATTTTCAAATATTTAACAAGTAGAAGACCTTGTTTTCAGACTATGCCTTTTCAGTACAGATAATCCTTGACTTACGACCACAATTGAGCCCAAAATTTATGTTGCTAAGTGAAATATTTGTTAAGTGAGTTTTGCCCCATTTTACAACCTTTCATGCAGTTTTTAAGTGAATCACAGTAGTTAAGTTAGTAGCACAGTTAAGTGAATCTGGCTTTGTTTGTCAAAAGGTTGCAAAAGTGATCACATGACTTGGGACACTGCAACCATCACAAATATAAGTCAGCTGCCAAGTGTCTGAATTTTGATCACGCGATAATGGGAAAATTGCAACAGTCATAAGTGTGAAAAAGTGTAAAAAAAATTCAGTGCCGTTGTAACTTTGAACACACAGTAAATGAACTGTTGTAAATCAGGGATTAGAATAGAACAGAATATAATTCTTTATTGGCCAAGTGTGATTGGACACACAAGGAATTTGTCTTTGTACAAATGCTCTCAGTGTATATAAAAGAAAAGATACATTCATCAAGAGTCAAGAACCATCAGGTACAACATTTAATAATAGTCATAGTATACAATAAGCAATCAAATCATACTAGGAAACAACAGTCAATAAAAATCATTAGGATACAAGCAACAAAGTTACAGTCATACAATCACAAGTTGGAGGGGATGGGCGATAAGGAGTGATGAGAAGATTAATAGTAGTAGTGCAGACTTTGTAAATAGTTGGACAGTGTTGAGGGAATTATTTGTTTAGCAGAGTGATGGCTTTCAGGGAAAAAACTGTTCTTGTGTCTAGTTGTGGTGTGCAATGCTCTATAGCATCGTTTTGAGGGAAGCAGTTGAAACAGTTTATATACGGGAGGTGAGGGGTCTGTAAATATTTTCACAGCCCTCTTTTTGACTCGTGCAGTATAGAAGTCCTCGATTGAAGCCCGATTGGTTGTAATTGTTTTTTCTGCAGTCCTAATTACTCTCTGAGTAATGAGTGATTACTCTGAGTTATTACCTGTAGTTGTACAATAGTTGCATGGATTATTGGACTTGATTGCAAAGTAACCCACTTCTCAGTCCTTTCCAAATCTTGATGTAGTATATTTCAGGAGTTTGCTCTGATGAAAAATCGGTTATCTCAGGAGATTGGGGAAAAGGGAGATTGTGCCAATTTCAGCACTTACTTAAGATCAGATGTAATGAAAATAGTATCATGACTTATGTGTAAGAGCTGAAGCTGCAAAGGCAGAAACCAGTGGCTTATGGGCTAGAGAGGCTCTAATATCTCATCCATCTTCCCAAGCCGTCAAGCACTCTGTCACTTTAGAAAGGTGGAAAAAAAATCCTACAGTTTAAATTTGGAGAATAGATATCTAGACCTCCAATTTCTTTGCACTGTGGTGTACCTGCTCATCTATTGTGCTTGTGTTTTTGTCTGCAGTAAATAAACTGGTCTAGCTAAATTGTGTCTGGGTGAATAGTCAAGCACAATAGCCAAGCCAAGTCTAGCTGAAAGCCGAATTAAGGATTAAGTGTCTGGAGACCTGAGATTTACTGCTGAGCCTGATATCTTGGACTCATCTGAAAGAGTTCTGAAGCAGTACTGTGGTCACAAAAAGAAAATACACACAGGAATTATTAATAATGCAGTTTAACTTGAAGCAAACTGAGATATGCACACTGACACTATTTCTTATTCTGTGTTCTTCCTAATCAACTTTGGAAGTGCAACTTAACCTATTTCAATCTCAAACCCTCACCCAGGAGTGATTCCTGAGTTGCTGGTGTGCAGTAAGTAAATGAATTAACTCACAATATATTCTGATGCATCTCATTCTTTTGAAATTCAACCTGGACTTTCATTCAAGGAATGCTATCTACTACTTCCTTTCCAACCTCATAGGTTTTCTTTATTTAAGTGATGGAGACCAATTAAGGGAAAAAACAGAATTCAAAGATGAGACGATTTTAGAATCAAGATAGATGTGTATGTGAGTTCCTCATTACTCATCCCCGTTTGAGTAATATATCCTGACTTAAGCCCTCTTCCAGGACTTTAATTACCAAACATTAACCATGTTGGTGCTTATATTTACTCAGTTGGAGAGTTGAGTGTAATGTTATTTTGGGAAAAATTGATGAAGATTCAAGTTAATTGGGATAGGAGCAACATTTGTACTATAAAAGATCCTGCTGTTTTTCTATAGAGCTTATTCTGTCAGAAGACATGATGAGATTTACAAGTGGGCAAAACATTGGTTTATATATAATTTAATTTTATCTATACCAAAGTTTTTAGGCTGGTAGACTTTAAAATAACAGCTTAAAGTGCAAGATAGGAAGATTGAAAGCTAGAAGAAATGATTGGGCTTGTTTGTTTCTTGAGTATAAAGCACTATAATTTGTGCATTTCTTGAGTGGAGTCGTAAGTTTTACTTTTGGGGAGTGGGAATGGACACTAAGAAATGAATAATTACTTTCTGAGAATATGAATTCCCTTCTCTTGAGTGGCTACACATGAGGTCTAACCTACATGTGGTTTATCTGACTGGCTTGGTATTTTGAGTGCAAAGTTTGAAAAACATAATTTGAGACTTAGATCTCTATATGAACACAGACAGTTGTAGTTTTTTCAAATTGTGGTTTAATGGTTAAAGAGAGAGAATAGGTCCCAAGCTTTTATTCTCTTGGCTCCCTTCCCTTTGCTCCTGCTAAGTTATCAGTCATATTTCCAAGAAACTGCCTTCCTTTCTAACTTAATTGACTGTCCTGTATGTTCTTGATTTGTTTTCTTCCCGTATAGCTGTTGGGCAAGAAGAATCTGGGGCTTTCCTATTGCTGAGTTAAATTGCTATTCGCTCATTTTTGAATTGGCAGAAAACAACTAGCAAACAAATTTGCTGCCCTGTTGTTGATCCTTATCTATTTGGCATTTGTTACATCTACTTTTGGCTTGCAACCAAAATGACTCATAGAAGTCTCCCCAGTTGGGTTGGCACCTGATTCTGAAATGGGGCACATCAGGAAGATCAGGGGAGTGAAAACAGAATTTTGAATTTATAAAAGTGAAGTAAGGAGTAGAAGAGGTTGATGGTAAAAGCCTAGTCAGACAGATTGGAATACAGATGTTCTGGTCATTGATTTGATTAGCTTGTCATGGAAAGTGTTAGGGATAACATTGTTCACCCTAACTGTTTTAGGTGAAATACTAACTTTGAATCATAGTTAGTGTATGCAGCTTTAAATGTAAAATAGCAATTGTGGGTGTGGTTATGAAAACCATATAAAAGTAGCAAGGCTACAGCTTGCTCGCTCTCTTTCTGGCTTTGATGATCCCTGATTACTGCTTGGAATCAAGACTGCATTGCTCGAACGGGAGAGACAACAACGGACTGATTTATGTGAACTGACAATAGTATATTCTACATGGACTTTGCTAACTGAATATCCCTGAATGGACTGACTACATGGTAAATGAATATTAGACTGTTTTTGACTATGCTATAAACTTATACTGGAATAAAATATATTCTTGATAGCACAAGCGTATCTGTTATTTTTACTGTATGTTAATAAACATACAAGTTTAGCTCACTCATTTATCTGTGTGCCTATCTGACTAACGCTGCACATTCTGTTTAGCTTGTCTACCTAACCCTGGTTGGGGAACCCAGGCTTAACAGAAAGAATATCCAGTTTTGAAGCAGTGTCTGATGAATTCCATTCTTAAGAAGCTTTGAGCAATCAATCATTCTCTTAGCACAGGGCTATCAAACTCGTGGCCCACGGGCCAGATACGTTACTTGCTGGCCACGGCCACACCCAGTTTAGTAAAAGAGGAAGTCACAATATATCACGTGATAATGCCGCGACAATGCAAGTTTGACACCCCTGCCGTAGGAGACCATATGATCGGTAAGAAACTTGGAAAACATTAATACTTATATCGTGCTTTAAATTTCATCACCACTTGTAGATTATCCTACCCTGGCATCTCTCTTTATGTATAGTGTTCCATGCACAGAATCCCCCAATATCATCACTGCTAAGAATTTGGGGAATTGAAATTCACACACCTGGAAGATGCCAAGTTTCAGAAAATGTTGTCTAGACTGCGTGACTCTCTATATGTATGAATGTATGTCAGAGTTGCACTGAATAAAACAGTAACACATAGTTTTCATATTAAAAAAGTAACCATTTCACACATTTCCCCTTTTGTTCTTTTTCAGAACAATGATTCCTGTTACTGAATTCCGCCAGTTCTCTGAACAGCAGCCAGCCTTCCGTGTTTTGAAGCCATGGTGGGATGTATTTACAGACTACCTTTCTGTTGCCATGTTGATGGTTGGTGTATTTGGTTGCACATTACAGGTAAATAAGCAGGACTCCAAGCTAAAAATGAATAATACCATAGAAGCAGGACTGTGATGTGTCTCAGATTCTAAATGCTGGTAAAAAAAAGATTTAAGATCATAGATACTAGAATTATTTGTTCATCTGCTCAAGTACCATAATAGACCAATTTGCAGTAGTGTTACTCAGCTTTTGGAGTAGTGGCTTCAGAATCACATGTGGTCATTTAAGTAATATGATGTAGGAGAAAAGCAAGCAGAGCTGGTGGGTGGAGTTAAACATGTCATCAGTTTAGAATCTTTCATTCTTAACTAGGATCAATTTAGTGTTGACCATTAGTTGACCAGATTCTTGTGCATAGGTTTGTATAAATCTATGCTGCAACTTTACGAATGGTCCTGATTTTTTGCTTTGACAAATATCTTTTTATTTAGCTATTATATTAATATAAGGGTATATGATTAATATGATATTAATATCATATTATATGATATTATATTAATATAATATATTATTATTATTATTTATTAATAATAATATATATAATATATTTATTTATATTTATATTATTTATAATATATTTATTATAGTATATATAAATAATATACTATATTAATATAATTAATTAACATATTAATATATTAATCTTGTCCTACTTTACACTTGACAGCTGATAGTTCCAGGTTAACATCTGTTTTAAATTATAGATCTATATAAACTTGATCCTATCCAAATCAGGCACTAAGAACCAGTACCATTGGGTAGATTACAGCATAAACAATTTATTGAAGCCTATACACAAGAATCTAGTCAATTAACAGTCAGCACTAACTGGCACTAGATAAGGGCCAGTGGCATTTATGGGGAGGTGGAGTTGGATCTCTTGTGCTAATGCAAGGACTCTAAACTGGTGTCATGTTTAATTCTGCCCCCCAGCTCTACTTGTTTTACACATAACGAATCTTTGGCACAGTTATGTGTGTGTCCAAATGGAGTGTTCTGATAACCTGTGCCCACACATTTGTAGTACATTGGGAAAGATTCTCAAATGTATGGCTTGAGGTCACAGAGTTGCTTACAGCTCCAAGCTTTGTATGTAACCCTAGCAGCTCTCATACAATTACTACATGATTAAATCCAGCGTGACAAAAAAAGGTACTTAATGAATACATACCGTGTTTCTCACAAAATAAGGCCGGGCCTTATTTTTTTTTGACCCCCGAAAAACGGCTAGGCCGTCTTTTCGGGGGTGACTTAATTCCCCCCCCTTGCAATCTTGGGTGGGCGGGCAGCGACAGCTTGGATGTTGACCTGGGCGTTGGTGGGGCACTTCATATTGGGAGACCTTCTGCCACCGTTGCTTTCCCTTATCCCTTGCTGCCGTGGCGTTCAGAGCAACAGCTGTGTGTGGCCAGCCATGTTGGCGCAGCCGTGTGTGGCCAGCCAGGGCTCCTCCCTGCAACCAGAGCCTGGCAGAGACACTCAGCTTCAGGCACTCCTGTCGCCACCTTCCCTTTGCCTTTGAATGTAAAGCCAATTATTTTAAAAACGACACCCAATTACAACAAAGCCTCCCATGCCCAACCCCACGTGGAGGGCAGCCCAACCCCACGTGGAGAGGTGAATCTCCTGGGGCTGCAGCACAGGATCGGCCCACCTCAGGAGAAGCACCCAGCCGCCATCCCTGCCTGGTGCCGGGCAGAGCACAAAGAGCTTCGCCTGGGGCACCCAGTGCAGCTGACAGGCAGGCCCTCCTTCCTGGCAGCAGAGCTCTCACCAAGGCAGCGAGCGCTTCCCCAGCAGACCCTCTTCTCATCCTGTCAGGGCCGCGCCAGAGTTGTATGGGCTGGGCAGGGCCAGGAAAGCAAGCTGTGGGTACGTGCCCACCTGCCAAGCAAAAGAGCCGGGCCGACCTGAGCTTGACTTCCATCCCAAGTCCCTCCAGTGCGAACCCAAAGGAGCTACTGGGAGTGGTTAAAAGAACACCGAAGCAGTGATAGCGCCCACCCGTCCACGGACAGGGAGGTGAGGTGATGGCAGCACTGCTTCCCTGGCCAGCGGAGAGAGCCCGAAGCCGCCCGTCCTTTCCACCCCTCACCCAGCCCATTCCCCATGCATTTCCAAATGCGCTGGCAGCTCCAAACGCTGCAGCGGAACGGGCATCAGGCAGAGGCACTGACTTGGTGGGGCTCAGCTCTGAGGAGGATGCGGCGCAGGCTGTCGTCTTGCCTCCCTGTCCATGGATGGGTGGGTGCTATCACTGCCCTGGGTGGCCTCTCCCTGTGGCCCCTTTGGGTTTGCGCTGGAGGGACTTGGGAAGGAAGCCAAGCTCAGGTTGGCCCAGCTCTTTTGCTTGGTAGGTAGGTGCCACCCGCAGCTTGCTTTCCCGGCTCTGCCCAGCCCACACGACTCTGGCGGGATGAGCGGAGGGTCCAGCGGGGAGGTGCTCGCTGCCTTGGCGAGAGCTCTGCTGCTGGGCAGGAGGGCCTGCCTGTCAGCTGCACTGGGCGCCCCAGGCGAAGCTCTTTGCACTCTGCCCGGTGCCAGGCAGGGATGACATCTGGGTGCTTCTCCCAGGGGGGGCGATCCTGTGCTGCGGCCCCGGGAGATTCACCTCTGCACGTGGGGTTGGGCTGCCCTCTTGGTAGGGGAGGCTTTGTTGTAGTTGGGTGTCGTTTTTAAAGGGCTTTGCCTTTGAAGGCGAAGGGAAGGTGGCGACAAGTTCGCCTGAAGCCGAGTGTCTCCGCTGGGCTCCGGTTGCTGGAGGAGCCCTGGCTGGCTGCGCGTGGCTGTGCCAAACTCTGCGGCATTGCTCTAAACACCGTGGCAGCAATGGAGAAGGGAAAGCAATGGTGGAGGAAGGTCTCCTGATATGAAGTGCCCCACCAACGCCAAAGTCAACACAGGCAGCACCATATCCGGATATGCAACAAAACTACTTCCTAACGGCAAGCCTCCCCTGCCATTCCCCCCCCCCATTTCGCATGTTTCATATAGGCCTTAATTTGGAGGGAGGGACTTAATTTGATTTTATGCTGATGAAACATGCTTGGCTTTCCTATTGGTGGAGGCCGTATTGTTGGAGAAACTCGTTAGATAGTAAATATTTACTTTTATTTTGATTTAATTTCATTAAATACAATTTTGTTTGGCCCCAATATCTTCCTTTTGATCTAAATGTTTAGATCAAAACAAATAAGATTCATGCCTGTGGTATGTGCTATTGGGAAGGGAAGGGGAATAAAAATTGTGCTTTTAAATTTACTTTTAAAGAATGACAAAAAATAATTTGTAGGAAAGAAGGGGAAATATTGTATTAAAGTTTTACAAAAGAAACAATTATGTTGGAGTTTACAAAGAAAAAGCACATTCCACTGTTATTCTTATAGATCACTTTTGATTGGAATGGATATGAAGATAATTGCACAAGAGCATTTTAATTTTTCTTACATTTCAGCCAAAAATCTCTTCATCCTATATCTCATCTTTTATCTATTAGCAGATAATATAGCCTCATTACTCAATGAGCAAAAATCCATTGTTAGTGACACACACACACACACAAAATCTTAAACAAGTACCAACTTGTTTTCCTTTCTTAAAGGAGTTCCTTTCCTTTTATTAACCCAGTAATTTATAATTTTCTCTAAAAATACGACGACAAAAGTTCCTTCCCATATCATATCTCAATTCTATAAACAAATCCTTAAAGCCTTGTCATTCAAACTTAAGAAAAATTCCATTAAAAGCTGCCAGAAATAACAACATATTGAAAGTCTTGATCTTTAATCCCTTCAAATACTCTCCCTCAAATTAATTTATCATTTTTTTGGTATTTCCTCTCAGAAAGTCCTTTGCAAGCTTAACACTGTCCTTTAATTTTAACACCATAGTCTATCACTGTCTCTAAAAATACAACAAAAAAATCTTACACATATACAATATATATATTAAAAAATGCTTGATCGAAAAAGTCAACTTTATGATCTTCCTTTCAAAAATTTTTTATCTTTATTCCTTTTAAGTAGCTGATTTCTTTTCATTTGCTCTTCATCTTTTCTCATAAACTCCTTTATAAATATAACACATGTCTTTTGTAGGCCCACAATAGAAAGTTGTCCAAGTCACTTTTCTGAGTTGAAATCCACACCTTCAAATTACTCTTCTGGTCCATGATTTGGGTGTCCTTTTTAACCGTTAAACCATCAGCCAGTTTCATTTGTACAGGAATAAGCCCTGTGAAATATCTTGGCCAATATCTTTCTTGTAGCCTGTCATTTTAAAATTAATATCCAAAGCGGCCTCATTCTCGGTTGTATTCTCTTCTATCTCCTGTTTTAAATCCGTTTTTATAGTAGCAGACAATCTTAAAAGTTCTGAGTGCATTGTTGCCAAATATCCTTCCAGATTTAAAATATTTTCTCCATTTTATATTGTTCAGTACTTTTGAGTGCATATATATCTGAGTATGTGAGGCAAAGAATATAGTGTTTCAAAGGTAACATTCTGCAAAGACAAAGTCATCGAGGGACATTAGGGGTCCTTACCCCCCCCCCCCAAGACAAGGGACGAGCATCAATCCGTGGCATGCCAGAAACCGATCTGCACAAACAAAGCCCCATCTGTGGGATGCAGACAGCGTACAAAATCATGCCGTCTTTGATCCATGGAAAAACCTCTATACACAGTACCGGTTCCTGGTGCCCTAACGGTTGTGGGCCACTAATCTAGATAATAAATTTGCCTTTTTTTGCACTGACTGTTGCTGTGGATTTTGCCTTATATTGAAAGATAGCTCTCCATATATTCCAAAGTGTTTCCTCTTTCTCTCTTACTAGAATTCAATTTGTTGGATAAAAACAAAATTGAATTTTTTAAATTTGTATCATACAAATAGCATTCAAATGCTATATATGGCATTAAGTTGTTCTTATTCTCTCTTTCCTTCCACACATACTGTATTCTGTCTTTCTTGAATTGGCAGTCAATAGCAGCTATGAAATTCTTGACTCTAAAGGCCTGTATTCTTGGCCAAAGGCCTGGTTCTAACTAAACTTCCTTCTTCTGGCTTTTCCCAGTCAGTATATATATTACCAGGATCACGAGAGTCCATGTAAATTGTTTCTATGGCGCGAACAAAATTATTTGTGGGAGTGGGAGGTAATGGAAACCACAAGCGTATAGAGAAAGTAGGTGGAAATTAATAATCTGGTTTGGCATAATATAGCAGCCAGAGTAGAAGTATTATTAAATAAAAACTCTGGATGTAAGGTCCTAGTGCAGTGACCTGTACCTAAATTTGAGAGCCAGATGTCTTCTTCTGTCCTTGTGGAATTTGCAGCTAGACTGGAAGGAGGTGCTAAGAAAAGGGCAAGCTTGAGAGTTCTTGCACTGCAGAAAGCAGCACAAAATCCCTGAAGCCTTATCTGAGCATTCCCAAAGGAATGCAATTAGTCTGACAAGATTCTTGTAACATAGGGACTGGACTATAAAGTTTCTGTTTGAGACTGTTCACAGATGGCCCGAGTTGCTTCTTCCTGACAGCACTCCGTCCTGCTCCTGAGGATGCACTCTTTTGCCTCCTCCAATCTTTCAACATGACTATCATGGCAAGATACAAATTGCAGGTACAATATTAACAGATATGAGGGAAAATACATCACCGACAGCATTGTACCATATCACATAGTGTAATATGATCCTTGGTGATACTTCAGATCAAGACTTAATGTGGTTTGCTTTGTTTTGACTTTGTAATTTGGGTGAATCCACCCATTATGGCTTATCAATCTCTTGAAGTAAAAAAGCTAGAGCAGGGGTCTCCACACACCAGGCCATGGCTCAGAACTAGGCCAAAGCCCATTAGGAACCAGGCCATGCAAGCAGCACGCATGTGCGTTACCATCCCATCTTTTTCCCCACCATGGAGCTAGAAAGTTGAGGGCCACTGAGTTCCAATGTGCTGATGAGTAAAACTCAGGAAAATAGCAAGTAAGAAAGCACGTTTTTGAATTTATACTGCTGCTCATTTCCTCTTCTGCAACAGAGCTGCTTTGCTGGCACAAAGTTGTGATTATTCAAATCATATCAGAAATTCAGACCAATGCGTCATTTGCAGTGTCCTTATTACTAATAATGAGACTAACTGTTCAATACAATTATTTTCTGCAGAGTATTGCGGTCCACAACAAAGAATTTGAAAACACTTGTATGTATTCAAACATTCTGTAATTGGGCATTGTAGTTCTAAACTAAAACTACCCCCATCCTAATATTTTCCCCTTAAAATATGAGGGCCCTCTTATATTGAGAATATAGTATTAGAAGCAGATGGATTTTTCATTTTTCTTTTTGAGGTGGGAAGTCAACTTAAATTTACAATCATCCTTCTTTTGATAAATGTAGTAGTGTTTTGGGTTGCAGAGGTAGAACAGGCCTAAAACAAAACTTTTGTTAAAACTGGTACTGCTAACATTTAAGCCACTACATGGACCTTTTGACTTGTATATTTCCTGCATAGGTTGATGAAGAATAGCTCCTTGTCCTTTCCCTCTGCAAGATTACCTCATTTGTTCCATCTATTATGAGGGCATAGAACAAAGTATAATTACAGCTGTTCTTATTAGGCTGGTTTGGCAATTCATTCCTGTTATTGAAGTTAAGGAGGCCTGGCCCTTCAGGTACCAGGGTTAGCTTCATGCTCTCCTTTGAATAAATGCGGGGTTTAATGAATATACAAATACATGCCCCTGTTGGCGGTTGAAGAGATGCCCATAAACAACAACCTGGAACACCCATCTGGCCATTTTGATGGTAAAGAGAAGGCCCTGTGATTTGCTTCCTTGTTGCTAAGCAACTACAGGACATAATTTGCATGCCATTTTTTTCTCCCAGGCTACCGGAATGCCTATATGGGAAGTGATACAGCTACAGAAGAGAAAGGAGCAAAACTGCTGTTCATTGTACAGATTTAATCATCTGTGTCCAATTCTTCCGTTGGAAGTAAACATGGGTGCCTTTTGAAACGCTAGATTTTATGAAAGGGGCCTTTGAGCGACTCATGCCACCCAAATACAGAGGCTCATGGTTTGGAATTTTTATTCTGCATGAATATAGTGGAATATAAAATATTTGAAAAGCCCTGGTCTATGCTATTAGTCAGTCTTCCCAAAATGATTCTCGTTTTAGGAAATACAATTGAAGATATGTTCCAAAACATTATTCATGGCATAAAAACCTGATTTAGAGAAAAGTAACTTTTTTGCCTATGGCTTGAAATCTTATGCCTTTCAAACCATCCAGGTTTCCAATTGCTTATTGTACCCTATGACTATTAATAAGTGTTATTCCTTGTGATTCTTGACTCTTGACAAATATATCTTTCTTTTATGCATACTGAGAGCATTTGCACCAAGACAAATTCCTTGTGCGTACAAATCATACTTGACCAGTAAAAGAATTCTAATTCTTCTAGTCTGAAACCTCAGGCTGCGATTATCTGCCAAATTTACAAAAAAGTCCATCGATATTTCTATATGTTTCAATATTTAAACCACCATATTTGTATGTCTCCTTTCCCACAGTCTGGTGAAATGGAGACTTGCAGACTTCAGATAGCAATATATATTGCAAGAGAGGGAAAACATCTATTACCTGCTGTAAGTGGAACAGGCTAACAAATATATACATGCAATAAAATCTATAATACTGTGATTTTCTTTGTTCATATAGTTATTTAGTTCAGTAATCAGCATCAAGTGAAAAGCCTTTGAAACAGATGGTCAGGTTGAAATGGTGGTGGCCAGAAGAATATAATAGCACTATAGTTAGTTATCATTTTTTGCACACAACTGACATCTGCAGAATTTCCAGTGATTAGGGATGTGGCATGATTCATATTCCAAATCTAGAATTTTTATAAGTAGAGATGTTTCAAAGTCTGTAGGTATCTGACCTTTTCTTCCTTCACTAAAAGAAAAACTTGCCTCAAAATGTATTTTCAAAATACAATTTTTGTTTGTGTGCATTTCAGGTGATGCAGGATAAGATCATATGCCTTCCCAAAAGAGTCCCGCCTTCTCCGAACATATCTCACCTGAATATGTCAGATATGGACTCCAGTGCAGCTCAGTTCCTTCCACCCAAGCCATCCACACCTCCTGCCACTGTTGAAATGAAAGGCTTAAAGACTGACTTAGATCTCCAGCAGTACAGCTTTATAAATCAAATGTGCTATGAACGTGCCTTGCATTGGTATGCAAAGTACTTTCCATACCTTGTCCTTATACACACATTGATCTTCATGCTATGTAGCAACTTTTGGTTCAAGTTCCCAGGGTCCAGCTCAAAAATTGAACATTTTATTTCGATTCTGGGGAAATGTTTTGACTCTCCTTGGACCACAAGGGCTTTGTCAGAGGTTTCTGGAGAAGACTCTGAGGAGAAAGACAACAGAAAAAACAATATCAGCCGGTCAAACACAGTCCAGCCTAGCACAGAAGGCAATTTGGTCAGGACGCAGTCCTTAAAATCCATACCTGAAAAATTCATTGTGGATAAAGGAACTCCGGGGGCTTTGGATAAAAAAGAAGGAGAACAAGCTAAAGCATTATTTGAGAAGGTGAAGAAATTCCGTCTCCATGTTGAGGAAAGTGACCTACTATATGCTATGTATGTTCGTCAAACAGTACTGAAAGTGATCAAGTTTCTTATTATTATTGCATATAACAGTGCACTTGTTTCAAAAGTTCAGTTTACAGTAGATTGCAATGTTGATATTCAAGACATGACAGGATATAAGCACTTTTCTTGCAATCATACAATGGCACATCTTTTTTCTAAACTCTCATTCTGCTACTTATGTTTTGTAAGTATTTATGGATTGACGTGCCTTTACACTTTGTACTGGCTGTTTTACCGCTCTCTGAAAGAATATTCATTTGAATACGTCCGGCAAGAGACTGGAATTGATGATATTCCAGATGTCAAGAATGACTTTGCTTTTATGCTCCACATGATAGACCAGTATGATCCTCTTTACTCAAAAAGATTTGCCGTGTTTCTTTCAGAGGTCAGTGAAAATAAACTGAAGCAGCTGAATTTAAACAATGAGTGGACTGCCGATAAACTCAGGCAAAGATTGCAAATGAATGCCCATAACCGTTTGGAACTGCAACTGTTTATGCTGTCTGGACTTCCTGATACAGTCTTCGAAATTACAGAGCTTCAGTCCTTGAAACTTGAAATTATTAGTAATGTCATGATACCAGCTACCATTGTGCAGCTCGACAATCTCCAAGAGCTCTCCCTATACCAATGTTCTGCAAAGATCCACAGTGCAGCCTTGGCATTTCTAAAAGAAAACCTGAAAGTCTTGAATGTCAAGTTTGATGACTTCAGAGAACTTCCACCTTGGATGTACGGGCTCAGAAATTTAGAAGAATTGAGCTTAATTGGTTCTTTATGCCACGACATTTCTAAAAATATAACTTTGGAGTCCTTTCGAGAGCTGAAGAACCTTAAAGTTCTGCACATTAAAAGCAACCTGTCCAAAGTCCCACAGTCAGTAGTTGATGTTTCAAGTCACCTTCAAAAAATGTGCATTCATAATGATGGCACTAAATTAGTAATGCTCAACAACCTGAAAAAAATGGTCAACTTGACAGAATTAGAGTTGGTGCACTGTGATCTGGAGCGCATTCCTCATGCTGTTTTCAGCCTTAACGCTCTTCAGGAGTTGGATCTCAAGGAAAACAATCTGAAATCTATAGAGGAAATTGTTAGCTTTCAACACCTTAGAAAACTTACAATCCTAAAGTTATGGCACAACAGTATAACCTATATCCCTGAGCACATAAAAAAGCTCACCAGTCTAGAACGGCTTTCTTTTAGTCACAACAAGATAGAGGTTCTCCCATCCCACCTTTTCCTATGCAACAAAATTAGATATTTAGACTTATCTAACAATGACATACGATTCATCCCCCCTGAAATTGGGGTTCTACAAAGTTTACAGTATTTTTCCATTTCTTGCAACAAAGTAGAGAGTGTGCCAGATGAGCTGTACTTTTGCAAAAAAATCAAGACACTGAAGATTGGGAAAAACAATTTGTCTATTCTTTCACCTAAAATTGGAAATCTAGTGTTGCTATCCTACTTGGACATTAAAGGAAATCACCTGGAGTTTCTTCCCCATGAACTTGGTGACTGCAGAGCTCTTAAAAAGAGTGGACTTGTGGTTGAAGACACATTATTTGAAACTCTGCCTTTGGATATTAGAGAACAGATGAAGGCTGAATAATATTCTCAGTACTCAATGCAAACTTTCTGCCAAATGCCTTGTACATAACTAATATGCCTTCAAGTCTTTACCTTATTTTGATATATATTATATATGGATCATTTTGGAATACATGTATTACATGTAAATATTTATATAAGCTTTCTTTTTCTACCCCACCCACTTCCATGTTTACATTTTTTTTTAAATTTCAGCCTTATATTGTATGTCTATTTTTTACTCTGCTTTGTTGAAATCAAATTGCTGACACCTGCCTTAAAAAAGTGCCCTAGGTCAAATGAAGATCATCAACTTTAAAAAATAAATAATTTAGGTAACTTATTTAAGTAGGATAATTTATGGTTGCTGTAGCAACTGGGATTCTTTTTATGGAGATTATGTTCTGACACTATGAATCTTTCTTTCATCTCTCCTTTTGTATGTTAACTATGATTCCTAAATCTGTATTAGTAAGTCTTTGCAAATTACAACCAGATATGATTTTGCATAAAGTAGTTTCCATCATGAATCTTTCTATTGTGAATACCTTCATAATTATCGCTGCATCTACATCATAATTATAATTACAAAGAGAGGGAAAGATCAAGTTTATGCTGTTTTAATAATAAGGGTTTTTTTTTCTTCATCCTAGTTTCCCAGAAAGAATTATAGGAATTTAACTGAGTGGGAGGGTTAAAATTAATTATTTCCTTTGCTTCTCTCTTAAGAAAAGTACAGCATCCTAGATTCCCATGAAGTGACAAATATGTGGTTGTGAAATATTTTGGACTTGGTTTTCCATGAAAATATAGCATGCAAATCAATTATTATGATAGTAAACAAAGTCATGAAATAAGGAATTTCTACTCTTACAAAACTACTAATGCTTGCTTGGAAAGAAATAATTCAGTTCAGAAGGGTTTATTTCCAGTATGTTACAAAGAAAATGGAATGTTTGCTTAAACATAACCCTGCACTGCAGAGAATATTCCAGAAAGATGTCTACATGTGGAAGAAGTTTTCCCTGAATATAATCATTACAGATGCAACTTGCACTTGAACATCTATCATCAAATCATTGAAATGCGAGGTGGATTATTATTAGAGGTGTTCACAACTAATTCCTTGAGACTGCAGTCAAGCATCATAGTAGTGTATTGTAATGGGAAAGCATAGTAATAGGCTCAGATTTATATATCATTATCGCCTCTTCCATCATGGCTAAAAGTTGTAAAAGAAGCCTGAGACATGAAAAAACAACCCAGCTAGAGGCCCTTGGCAGGGCACAAATAAAGACCCTGAGTGGGCAGGAATGGAGGTCCAGGATTTAGGCATGACAGTTATACAAATGGAGGCCCTGGGCAGGATATTAAACGGAGGCCCCGTGGCATGTGAAGAAGCCCTGGCCAAACTGGCACAAAAGAACTTTGCCAATATAGGAGTGGGGCATGGTGCAGCTTGCATAACTGCGGGCAGGGCTGGGTGATGGAACAGCTGGGGGCAGCAGATAAGGAGGTTATAAACTGAGATGGGCCCAAATTTTGTTCACTTGAGGGAGCTGCAACAGTTGGAACTTTTGAGAACCGGTCACAAATTGCTTTATTCAGAGCTGTTGTAACTTCAAATGATTGCTGAACAAATGGACATAAGGTTGGGATTGCTTGTGTAGCTAAAATTAAGTATGGAATGGACTCGATTCTACTCTCTCATATTCCACGGAGTCCACGACAGGTTTCCGTTCCCACAATTTAGCAAGCAGCTTTGAAAGAAATCTGACTTGAAAAGAGCAAATTTAGTGTTTGCCGAGAATCTAGCAGAGTGTTAAGATTTGTCTCCCCTGGTAGGTTAACCAAACTAAGCATCTGGTCTATGACAAAAAACATTGAAATCTTCATAAAACTAGTTATTTAGTTAAAAACAGCTTCCACATTATATGTATTGTAATTGTATGTACTTTTCTTAAAAGGAGAAGGCCTCCTGAATCAGACCTGTCAACACCCATGTTCTAGACAGGAGTTCAGTATAATGGCCACCAGAGCAGGACGACAGAAGGCTTCTTCCATTGTTGTGCCCCTTCAATTAGTACTGAAGGCATGTTGCTGATTTATTTCCTAATTTATCTGACCCTGTTATCGGTACCGCTTGATGGTCAGTTCCATGAGTTGTCCTTTTTTAAAAAAAATACACATGAATTGTTGATACATTCCAAATTTGTCGATCATGTATGTTTGTTTGGCATGGCTCCATTCTGCAAGCGTGTATGTTGGAATCAGAATTGCTGCATTATTCAAAGCTTTCTTTGGTGTTCTTTAGAGTTACTTTGCTCAGTTCAGACATGATCTCATCATTGTAAAACAAACAGAAACAGAAGCTGTTTCTTAACCTTTCAGCAACAGTCTTGCAGAGTTCCCCCCCCACCCCTCCATTCAGAGGACCTGTCTATATTACAAACAGTTCTCAGTTTTATATTGGTTTAATTGTCATGAACCTTGAGAAATAATGTTTGCTTGAGACTCTTAAATGCAATTCTCTTAGAACTACGACTAATAGGCTAAGCTATGCAGTATTTCCTAGTGTTTTTGTATGAAGCTGGGAATCCCAGGCCTTGATGCTATCAAACAGCAAACTTCCACTTATTATAACAAGAAACTACATTATTGTTAAGGCAAAGATGAGAAATGCAGGCTGAAGTTCAGATCCTGCCAACTACATCTCAGTTCTGATTTGTCTCTCATCTTTATTCTTCGCTTAAAAATATAAACAAGTCAAGGGTTGAAGTAAAACATCCCAAGCTAAAAGAAAGCAGTCCATTCTCTACATTGCTGAGATTTTCCAGGAGATGAAGAGAAGAAATGTTCTTTTCAGAGTCTTAAATCTATTCTATAAACCAAAGTGCTGATGTTGCTAACAAACACACTATTTTAAGTTGTCAGTACAACTGGTAAATTTCTGTAAAGATCTATTTTAGAACCGAAGTCTTGTCTTACTGAAGAGAACTGATACAGCCTAATCTTATAATCTGGTGAAGTTTTTACTGCAAGGACAAATTGCAAGGGGTGGTTTATGACCTGTACATGGAGGATGCTATTTCGGTAATTGAAATTTTGGGTTCAGTTGTTGTTGTAAGTCGAAGACTACCTGTCTTTGCAGGGTGAGGACTAGAAGAGGCTTGTAACTTACCATTCATTGTGCATATAGTATATACCGTATACCTGACATGAATTGCCTGTAGGATGTACTTTTATCAGAGAAATACTTCAAAAAGGCTGCAGGATCTTGGCCACTTTCTCTGGAGAAATCTCGCAATCTCTGTTTCTTCAAAAAGTCAAAGGAGCGCATGCTTGTTTTTAAAAAATCCTCTTGATGTATTTAAAGCCTTTGTCATTCCTAAAGCTTGTATTGCAAATCTCAAGCAATGTTCTTTTTTATTCAAATAGCAAATGCCTTTAAGTAGAGTTTTAAAAAAATCTGTAACATTTTAAAAGTATAATTTTTAACATTGGTGTGTAAAGCCCGTCACACTGCACCAACGGATGCAAAGAGGATGTAAAACGGACAAAAAAGCTTGACATCCGTTGGAAAACATGATGTACTCACTGCCTCCGTTTTGCTTCCTCTCTATCTGTCCAGCATCCGTTTATTGATGTTTCATCCGCTCAGAAAGTTTTGAGCTGCTCAAAACTTTTGCGTGGAAAATGTATCCAATTAGTCCGTTCTGCATCCGTTACGCATCCGCTACACACCCGTTCTGCATCCGTTATGCATCCGCTATATCCGCTAGGCATCTGTTACGCATCCGCTCGGACGCAGGGAGGAAGCGGAACGGACGCGGAATGGATGCAGAACGGATGCCTAGTGGATGCAGCACGGAAACAAAGCATGTAAAACGGAAAATATGTTCGCAGAGGGGACCTATCTCGGATATTAAGGATGTCTACAGGATGCCTAGAGGATGCAAAGGGACACCTATACTGCCTATAAAAAGGGGGAGCAACTCATCTGGATCTCACTTTCAGAACAGCAGCCCAGCTGCAGACCTCTGCAGCCTTCATCTGCCTCTTCCTCTTCCACAGCATCCAGTCATGTCCACCGTGGATCGTAACAAAGTCCTTTTGGCAGCCACCATTCTTCTGCAACAGTGCGAAGCCATCTACAGGCTCTGTGAACTCTACTACGGGAAGAAAAAGAGGCGGCCAAGAAGCGTCTGGATACGAAGATGGTTTGGGAGAAGAGCAGAGGATGGACTGTACAACAAGCTGATGGTGGAGCTCAGGAACGAAGACACTCGTGCATTCCAGAACTTCATGAGGATGCCTCCAGCCATGTTTGACGAAGTTGTGCAGCGGCTGACACCCAGGTTAACCAAGCAGAGCACCAACTTCTGGCCCAGCCTGGAACCTGGGCTCAAGGTGGCACTGACTATGCGCCACCTGGCCTCAGGGACCACCTACAGGAGCATGCAGTACAGCTGGAGGGTGCCACCCAACACCATCAGCATTGTGGTCAGAGAAGTGGTGCAGGACATCATCGAAGAATACAAGGAGGAGCTCCTCCAGTGCCCCTCCACTGAAGAAGGATGGAAAAAAGTTGCAGAGCAGTGGTATCAGAGGTGGAACTTCCCACACACCGTTGGAGCCATTGATGGCAAGCACGTGGCCTGCAAAGCTCCAGCCAAGTCGGGGTCCACTTATTTCAACTACAAGGGCTTCTTCAGCATCATCCTCTTCGCCATGGTCGATGCTGACTACAAGTTCATGTACATCGATGCTTCAGGCAACGGCTCATCTTCAGATGCCCAGGTATACAACGCAAGTGACCTCAAGGGTAGGCTGGAACGCAACTTCATCGTGGGCTTCCCAGATCCAGATCCCCTGCCCAACGACATGCAAGATGTGCCCTACTTCATCGTGGGGGATGACGCCTTCTCCCTCATGAAGCCCTACACCTCCAAATACCTCACCCGTGAAGAGAGGATCTTCAACTACAGGCTGTCCAGGGCAAGGCGGGTGGTGGAGAACGCCTTTGGCATCCTGGCCAACAGGTTCCAGGTACTTTTCACCACCATGCAGCATCGCCCAGAGAACATGAGGAACATCGTGCAAGCTTGCTGCATCCTGCACAATCTCATGCGCACCCGCTACCCAGTCTTGCAGAACAGGCTCGTGGACCTCCAGCAAGGCAATAGGGACATGGAGCCTGGGGAATGGAGGCAAGGGCGAAACCTGATAGACACTGAGGATGTGCAAGGCCCCAACAGAGCCTCACGTGAAGGGAAGAAGCAGCACAACCTCCTGAAACACTGGTGCAACTCCCCAGCTGGAGCAGTGGAGTGGCAAGACAGGATGATAGATGCTTAATGGATGCTTCCTTCAGCCTGTCTCATCACACTGAGATTGTGCCATGTATGTTGAGTGGCCCTACAATGATCAGGGCATTTAATAAAGAGTTGTGTTTGTGTTGACATGTGTGGATGATTATTACATTATTATTGATAATAAAGGGCCATAGGTGTGGCACCTGGGAGGGTGGACCATCCCGTCCCACTATGCTTGCACTGGAGGTTTATCTATCCCACAGCTATTACCCATCCCAAAGGTATCCCTGCCCACCCCGCTGCTATCTTTACCCATCCCACAAGCATGAAAAGGCTTAAACCATTTCTAAAAGTTTCCAGCAAGACTTTATTAAAAAAAAGAAATGAAGCAAGTGTGTGAATCAAAAATAGACTTTATTAACAACAAGCTATAAAACAAAAATGAGTCTCTGGCACTCCTCTTGGTCGCTCAGTCTCAGGGGTGAAGGGTCCAGGTGCTGTGGAGGTGGCTGGTGCTGGAGTGCTTGTCATCAGCTCCTCCAGAAGCAGAAGCCCCAGCCCCAGAAGAGCGAGCCCGTGCTGCAGAAGCCCCAGCAGAACCAGAGTGAGGGCCAGGGGGCAGGATGGTAGCCCTGTCCCTCTTGCAAGGGCTGGCAGCAGATGGCTGAGGCTTGCTGTGCTTCTGCATGGTTGTGGGGTTGCTGGCTGGCAAGGAGGCTGGCAGGAACCAAGGCTGGCAGGGAGGCAGGCACCAAGGCTGGCAGGAAGGCTGGCTGGCAGGCAGACATGAACCAAGGCTGGCAGGCAGCAAGGCTGGCAGCAAGGCTGGCAGGCAGGCACACAGAAAGGCTGGCAGGGAGGCTGGCAGAAAGGCTTGCATGCAGGCAGGGCAGGCAAGGCTGTCAATCCGTCCGGCAGCAGGTCTTTCCTCTGAATGGTGACCTGCTTCCGAGCTGCTTCCCTTATATCCGCGGGGCTTACACAATGCATCCTCCCCGCATGCGCAATTAACGCTCGGCATCCGTTAGGCTTCCGCTGTGCATCCGCTCGGCATCCGCTTCATCCGCTCTGCATCCGCTGTATCCATTCCGCATCCGCTTTGCTGCAGCGCCCCGGAAGCCTAGCGGATGTGTCATCCGCTTCCATCCGCTGGGCTTCCGTTCCGCATCCGCTTTCCATCCGCCCTGCGTCCTCCCCCCATCCGTGTTATCCGCTCCGGTTATGCAAATTTTTGCCCCTTTTGAGAGCGGATAACAACGGATGGAACATTTTGCTCGTCTGTTGTGTCCGTTTTGCATCCGTTGGGCAGTGTGACAGGGCTTTAATGTTCATGAAATAAGCTTTGGAAAATTGATGACTGGACTTCAGTTTTGAATTTATTTTGTGCAAAGTCATATCTAAATATACTTTAAAAAACCATGCTTCCTCAAAAATTATAACTTTTCCAAATGCTACCCATTTCGGCAAATGATATCAATGGAGAAGTCACTCTCATATTACATATATCTGCATGTAATCAAATATTTAAACAACAGAAAATTATATTCATTTAGTCTAAATCAGTTTTTCTTTTTATATTCAGCAGTATTAGAATTGTTTCAGCATGTGCTATGTCTTATCTTAATGCATAGGAACACAGTCTGGAATTCATTACTGGTGGTCAAGATATTGTCAGATTCTTCCTTTTCCTCCATCCTAATTAAGTATAACTGCAATTTTTACAACAAGTTGCATATTATGAGGGTAAATAATGGGATCTGACTGAAGTAGAATGGAAAAATAATGCAAAGATATTAAGTTGTAATATGATGCCACTGGTATCTTCTGAAAGGTGGAGAATAGTTTTCCTAACTTGGTACCTTCCAACCTGTTACATTATATAGTTCCTGTCAATCCCAACTGTTGTTTGCTTCTTTATTCCATCAGTCTTGACAATTTGAAGCCAATTTATGATTTCTACCATGCAGACAGACAACAATGCATGACAAGTCAAATCAAAACTGTCCACTTGCTCTTTGCAAGTTGGGCAGTCTTGAGTGCTTCATAAATAATATCACTTTACTGGAGATTTCAAAATTTGTCATAGTTAGGTTCTTTGTTATTTCATGAAATAATAACTCCATAGTTAAGAGTTTACTTAATTGAGATTTTAGGAAAAAGAAGAGCTTAATGTAAGAATGGCATTTGAGTGATTAATATGTGATCACTCTCATAGCTGTTATTTGAAAATTGCCAATGGACCATTTTTAAGGAAATGCAACCATTATTTTCTTTTGAACTTCCCTTTCTGCATTTTTAACACAGCAAAATTCAGTTCAAACGCAGCAAAAGTGTTTGGAACACCCGAATATGCTACTCTATGCCTGCTGTAAAGATTTGATTTGATAACGGAATAGTGTGGAAGAATTGTCTTTTAATAGAACTAGGCAAATCTGGAAATAATAAAATTAACAGGGTGGGAAAGCTGAATAAGATTGGTTTTTTTAAATGTGAAGCTTTACAGCATTTATCACTATTTCTTCTCTGATGTCATGTTTTCTATGGAAAGTATTGACTGATTACATGTCAGTAGCTAAAATGCATGTTTATAATGCATCTAACATTGGAACAAGGAAGCAAAGTAGATGCAGCCTCTGCCCCCATTTGCCCTTGAAGATGGCACAATCATACTCTGAGAATAGTTCACTTTCTCCCTGAGGTCGCCTTTATCTCATCTCCAGCATGTGTCCTTCCATGAGAAGGACACATAAAAGTAGCATTTTACCCTTTTATTCAAACATCTTCTGTCTGCTGTTGCGGGTTATTTGGATACATGTTTGGGGAATGTTTTGCTGCCTTTGTCCATCCCTTCCCCTCTGATCATGAGTCATGTTGCTTGTTTGTCAGTTTTCATTTTCTTCCTCTTAAAGTTAAAGTGCTTGCCAGCATCTTGTCAGTTTCAGTTCTGCTGCTCTGCAGAACTCCCTTGCAATCATGATGGAAACTGCCACCTTCCTCCCTGGGTCTTTCTGCTCTGTAATCTTTCCGTGTGTGTGTGTATTTAGCCCAGTTTTAATTTGGAAGAGGACCAAGTGGAGGAAGTAAGGACAAACCAGCCAAAAGAAGATTGGCTGAATCCAAACATTGTCCTGGATCCTGATTGATGGATGTCTTTCTCACTGGCTAGCGACATCGTGAAAAGGAGAGGAAAAAACAACATTGTAGCTCTCTCCCAAAGCAGGGTACCACCCTCCTGGCAGTGACTGAGAACTGATGCAATAGACACAGAGAAGAAATGGATGTGGAGATAAGGAAATGTTAGGCTGACCTAGTGTTGTGCTGACTTGAGAATGGGCAGGTCGCATTCCCACTTGTTCCTAGAAAGATCTGGAGTGATGGCAGCTGCATTTATGTGAAGCTCATGTAAACATGGAAAGGGGTTCTTGCTGAACAAGTGGTGGAAAAGATGTGCACAAGAGTGAAGACGATCCAAAGTGAACCATCACCATTCCTCCAAAAATAAAAGAGAAAAGGGAAGTAAAGTTGATATGATCATATGTAATCTTGAGAGGAAATATATTATTTTTTTAAATTATTGATTCCTTCCTCTGTGACATTCACTCAGTATTGTAAAGCTAAGTATAAAACATTTAAAAATTATTGACTGAAAAAAAATATATTATTACATACTATTTATCTAAGCACTCTTAATAATATAAAGATTTTGTTGTTTTGTTGTTTCAGTCAAGAGTCCAATAATTTGCCAGGTCCATCTAGGTTCTGACAATATCTTTGCTTTATTTAATTCATTGGATATTCTATATGAAATGCTTAGCTGGAATGCTGTACCAATTTAGCAGACATAAAATTGTTTATTAAGCTGCCTGGCACATCCATTCAAAAATTCTTTAACTTCCCTCCCCAGTTTATCTTGCCTAGATTTGTTTGCTTTTCTTTTCTGATGAAGTACATACAACAAAATGGGAATAAACTATTCCTTAAAACTTCCCAAACGTTAAGTGGGCAAAATGCCTGTGGATTAAAAAATTGTTCAAACTCATCTCTCATTTGTTTTGTAGAATGTAAATCTTAAAAATAATGTATTTGAACCTTTTTGTGAGAAAAATAAGACCGCTTCTTTTAGACTTAATAATTCTGCTGAAGCAAAATATGATATTGCAATAGCATTTGTATTACATCTATCTATTCTTTTAACTAAAGATTAAAATATTGAAAAGTCATACAAATATGTAATTTGTATATGTATGACAACAGTATTTCAGCATTGGTGGGCATTGTTAATCTGAATTTTCAAACTGAATAATTCTTGTCTTATGTGAATCAGTGAACATGGTTTCTAATTTCACCATTTTCCAAGTGAGAGCATCAAGTCTCTGCCTCAGCTCCAGAAAGATCTGATCACATAATATGCAAAGTCTAAACAATTATAAATAATAGAAAATAACTTTTCAAGTGATTAGTAACTCCACATATTTTCTTTTGCAGTTATGAATTGTAGATCAGGAGCAGATGAAGTCACAGCGAAACCCTCTGTATATTCTCCAGCTTGCTTGAGAAGCTGTAGTCGCTACAATGAAAAGAGTGGATCCTTGGGGGGGGGGGGGTTGTCTTCTTGATTTTAGATTGATAATTATGATGGCATTTAATCTGCATTTGCAGAAGGAGGGGATGCATTCCAAAGAAACAAGACAATTCAGTTTAGACTTGTGTGAGAAAAGGGAGTGAAAATTGTTCCTCAACAATTCCCAATATACTTATGGGAGTGGTAATTTGCTTTAATTTGGCAAGATTCTATAGCAGGGGTGTCAAACTCACGGCCCATCGGCCAGATGTGTCACATGCTGGCCACGCCCACCCCAGGTTTAGCAAAGGAGGAAAAAGTTGCAATACACCACATGGCAACAACCTGTCATCATGAGTTTAACACTCCTAGTTTATAGGTAAGGAACATTAAAGAAATCTGCTTGGAAGAATCACAAGATGTCTTTCTTGGTTTTTGGAGGCTGACAATATTTTTTTTACAAAAAGACATGGCAAACTAGTCATTCAGGCAAACAAAAAAAATGTTCAACTACCAATTAAGCAATGATGATAAAAATAGATGTCCATCTTGGAGATAACCTGATTTGTGAGTTCAGCTGGTCAATAGAATTATCAGAAGTACATCCTTCACATTGTTCCCTGGTAAAGCCCAAATAATGGAACCTGCCCTATAGTAATATAAAATGCTGTTTAAGATGATTAAAAAATATTGTGTGGCAAGCAAAAGCTGCTTAAAGACTTAAAGCGATGCTCAATTATCTGCTTCACAAATATTTTAAAAATCCTAGTTATATAATTTCAACTGAAGGGAATAAATCAAAGGAGTAATTGAAGTTCATGCTATTTCACCCAGATATTTATGTTTCATTTGCCTGACCTTCTAAACTGGGCCAATTTACACATTCAATTCACAAGGTATTACAATAAAACAACTGACCCACCTCTTAGGGTGACAATTCCAGGTCAAATCATAATTTGTTGCTAATAACAGCAAAAGGTTAGCCAGAATTCATTGTTAATTTATATGTCCATGCTTCCAACCCTCACGGGCTGGCTACATGCATGCATACATACATACATACATACATACATACCTAAATCCCTATCGTGAATAGTTTTCTGAGCATTGGAGATATTATTTGTTCATCAACGTATATGCTTTTCACAGTTACATGGTCTTATCAGTCTATGGTTGTATGCTACAGTAGGAGTGAGCCTAGTTACTCCCAATTCTTTACTTTTATCACCTTCTCAGGCAAAGAGAGTCAGGGGACTCTTGATTGATGCAATGGCTGCAGGTATCCAAATCTTACTCACAGCTGTGTCTAGAGGCTCACCTTCCTGTCTCCCAAAAAGCAATTGTTCCCATGTAATCTTTTGTTTGCAAGAAAAGTTGACCTGAACAGCAAGATCTTTGCTCCATCTAACATAAAACAGTAATTTTGTTGAGCAATTGAGCAAAAACCTAAATATGTTGTACTAATTTGAAGATGCAGGATTGTCTGAAAGTGCTCCAGGTATTACAATAACCCTTATAATTGCTTTGAGGCCACTTTCTAATAGTTGTACTGTGGTTCTCATTGGGATCAAATGCAGGGTTAGTTCATGATCAAGAACCATTACATCTTCCATATTGCTACTTCTATATAAAGAGAATGTTTTCCATTGCTCCTCTGTGTAACATTTTTTTTCCTTCAGCTTAATTCATAGGTCTATCCAGCTCATGGTTTTTCTTCTTAAGATGCTCCCTGCTTGTTACACAATAGTTATTTCTTTTTTATTGCCTTTGTTGAATCTGTCCAGATCACCCAGCATTTCCTGCTTGCTGCCCCAATTAAGAATCCCAGAATGTGAGAGTGGTAGACTTTCCAAACTTATCCAGGATTTATACCTTCCCAACTATTGAACATTGTGATCCCAGTTTTGAACTAGAAAAGCTTCATTACCATGAACAGTGAGGCAAAAGGGGACAAAAGCAAAGGGGCAAGAGGGAACATTTTGCACTGAGGTGATGCATAGTCACAGGGTCAGTTCTTAGTAAAGTAAAGCAAAATCTTATAGCAATAACTCTTGGATTTATATACTGCTCCAGTGCTTTACAGCCCTCTCTAAGCTGTTTACAGAGTCAGCATATTGCCCCCAACAATCTGGGTCCTCATTTTACTGACTTTGGAACGATGGAAGGCTGAATCAACATTAAGTTGGCCAGAATCGAACTCCTGGCAGTTGGCAGAATTAGCCTGCAATATTGCATTCTAGCCACAGCGCTACCATGGCTCACATCTAAAAGCTGTATATTAATTTGTTTTACAACTTCAAGTCAGTTTTTGATTCCTGGCAATTGTTTTATCTCCTTGGGGCCTGGCCCAAGGTCACCAAGCTAGCTTTGTGTCTAAGATGGGAAGATAATTCAGTCTCCTGGTTTCTAGCCTGGTGCCTTCCCCACTGTACCAATCTGCATTCCTGTACATTCACTTCCTCTGCAACCATGTCAGTGATATTGGATGGAGTAAAAAAAAAAAAAAAAGATGGCAATCACACCTGAATAATCCAAGTCCCTCACCATTTGAGTGCATATCCCAGCTGGGCTTTGGTTTCAGGGCTATTATGGGCATCTTCATGTATTTGCCTCATTCCCACAGATGACACTGTTAATGGCCATTTTTACTGTTGCATCTAAATATTAATGTGCTCCTCTAATTAAAAAAATATGATTTTTTTTCTTGTTCCCTAATAGCTGTAGTGGCACAGTTAGAATGCAATATTATAGGCTAATTCTGTTGAGTGCCAGCAGTTTGATTCTTATCACTCAAGGTTGACTCAGAACTTCCATCCTCCTGAGGTTGATAAAATGAGGACCCAGATTGTTGGGGCAATATGCTGACTCTGTAAACCACTTAGAAGGCTATAAAACATTGTAAAATGGTATATACATTTAAGTACTATTGCTATAATATTGTTCCTTCCAATTAAGAATAAAGTTGATGCCAGGCAATGATCAACATGATGCCACTTAAACAACTGTCCTTCTCTTTTTCATTCATCTTAATAAAACGATGGTGCAACACACCTCAGCTATCCAGGGGAGGCTGAGGCCAGTGCAGAATTGGTAAGCAATGTGTGCTGCTTCATGGAACTCATCAGCTTCAACACTGATTGTGGGAATCAAGCTTTCTCAACCTGCCTTCTTCCAGATGTGGTAGACTTCAACTCTCATAACTTTGCAGCCAAGTTGTGGGATGAAGTCTCTAGGTTAGTTGCATCAATTATTTGAATGCTCCAATATAAATAGTTTTGTATTTTTTGTGGCGATATATTAGATCCTCTCAGCTGAGTTCACACATCACTTAACCATGTTTTAGTGAATAGATCACAATGGTCTGGGGTCATTTAGCACATAAAGTCTTAAGCCATTGTTTATCTTGAAACCCAACAAATTATATTATGGCTTGAAAAGAAATATGTACCTCACCTAGGAATTTTGCTTTAGCAGTGATGTAGTCAGCAAACTGTTTCATAGTTTACCAACAATCTTGAGTTCCAAACCAACTGGCTCTTTCAAAACATGTCTCTAAGTCACTTACTGAAATTATTATACGGTATCTCTTTTATTTTATTTTTTTCATTACAAAGCTCACATTTAATTCTCATGGATTCTCGAGCTGAATTTTTATCTAGCTTGCTACAGTTCATCATCCACATATAATTTTGACAAGCTGAAATATTGAGTTTCATCTGACAGAATAATTTAGGCATCATGTAATACTTGTCCAGTTGACTGGGTGTTGTTTTAGCTGCTAAAGTTTAGATATACTAAGATGGTTCTTCATGTAACATTCTTGAGAATTAAGTCCTAACAATTGCCAAATGAGTGTTGGGGGTTGGGTAGGTTCTATTTTTTAGCTGCTCATAAAACTGTGTCACATAATCTGTTCTGTATTAGAAGTACAATCTTGCACTTCATTAAAAATTACTCTTTGCCATAAAGATCTAGCTTTGGTCATTTTCCAGGGAAATTTCATTTACAATACAACCTTATACTGATTATCACATTTTGATTACAACCTTGTATAACTTGTTTTACAGTATTTTTACAGTGTTTGGAGGGGCATTTTAATTTTCTGATAGTGTTTATTATATGTTCTTAGCCAAAAAGCTTGCAGAGATGTTTTTAAATATTAAAATAATAGAGGATACAATAAAAGGTTCCAAAAACAAAACAGCAATTGAATACCAGCACAATATCAAACTGACTTCTTAAAAGATTTAAACCAGTCATTTAGGAAAACAAAGAGAATGCCAAACATTCAATTGAAAAGAATCTACTACTATGACTACTACAACTACTACTATTACCACTACTATAGTAGAAGTAGCAGGAGTACTTCTACTGCTACTACTATTGTGCCTGCTATTTTCTATTAAATGGACTTCGTGTGGCTCATGTAAGATGCATCCCTTCCAATCATCAACAATGTACTCCCCCCAGTGTACTAAAATTTTAGTCTAAAATAAACCTAAATAAAATAAACACTTAAAAGCTGCACAACAACAGTACAACCATAAAAGGCAACCTCCAAAATGGTTGTCCTCCAGATACCCTTCTTGGACTGATCTTCATGACCAAACAGGAGAAATATCTTAATTATTAGCATTAACTTGCTGATGTTCCTGTTCTTTGGAGTCCTTTCACTTCAACACTTTTTTAGCACTGTACAGATAAGAGTTTTTATTTCATTGGTTGTATGAAGCCCCAGCATCTCCCTACCCATTTGCATTCCTGGTGTAGAACATGGCATCAGGAAAGAACACTCTTCCTATCTATTTTTGATTATTATTTCTTTTTTGTAGGACAATGGGCATACATACCTGGGGTGAGAAATGTATGAATAGCCATATCTGATGATACTTGCTTTACTACAATGTATGACTTCCAGGAAGTATAGAGAGAACTTCAGCCTCACAAGGAGTTGAATAACTTTACTTTTACTTTATTTTACTTTGCTTTTACTTTACTTATTTTTTATTATTTTATTTATTTTATTTCCCACCTTCATCATTTTTTTTACAAATAACTCAAGGTGACAAACATATCCAACACACCTTCCTTTCCCTATTTTCCCACAACAACAACTCTGTGAGGTGAGTGAGAATCAGTGACTGGTCCAGCTGGCTCTCATGGCTAAGGCGAGACTTGAACTCACAGCCTCCTGCTTTCTAGTGGGATGCCTTAACTGCTAGACCCTAACTGGCTCATGAAACTTGAATGCCAACAGGCATCAAATGCTTAGAAGTCTGGGAGACTAAATAAAATCAATAGGATAACATTTGATAGTGCCACACAAGATAGTTTTTGAGGTCATGCTGAGCTATGATTTAATGAATAAATCACAACTGACAAGTTTAAAGCAACAAACTGCTATAATCCATGCTTTATAAACCACATTAGCTAGGATTCATCCAACAAACTATGTAAAAACCAAGAAAACAACATTTTGGGATAGCATGATGCATATATCTGGCCAGATATTTACTTGGAGATTCCAATTTATGTAGTTTTGTTTACATATTTGCTCTTATAGCCAAGCTTGGCTTATATCTGGCCTGAATTCTTCCAGCAGATTCTTGGCTCCTGCGTTTAGTGAACATTTAATAAGCTACCATCAATTGTCCTAATTTCCCTTCTCCAATGGATGACTTTCAACTCTTGAAATAATGTCTTCAGTCGTTTGGTTTACATCTTTTTTCTCAGTTGAGAAAAAGGTAGGCCGATGCACATAAAGATCATTGGAGATAAAAAATCTTTTTAAAAAGAAGGGGGGAAAGCATGGGATGAAGTGAAACAGAATGAGATTCAAATAAACAGCCAAACAAGACAGGCGTCTTGACTAAAGATGAAACCGTGCCAGTAATGGAAATGGATTGCAGATGGAAAAAAGGGGGAGGGAAGGCAACATGTTTATCCTGAGGCCAGAGAGGAAGTTATATTGTCTTAAATGATCTGGACTCCAAGAATGAGTGAGCTCAATTTTAAAGTGATTTATTTCTTTTAATTCAGTTACAGTTTCTTAAAGGCCATTCCGGAGTCATTCAGTCTTCAGTAGTGGAAATGTGTGCATACAGAACCAACACAACAGAATCAACAATCCTACAAACAACTTGGTATATTCAAGCAGTGTAATGTTTATCCTTGACCAGATGATCAATAATCCATTTGGTCATTGTTTGAGAAACACATTTCTTTACTTAAACAGAGAAACAGAATCATCCTCGGCAGACCAAAAAAGCAATGGGAACAGGAGTGACTTCCGATTTCCTGCCACTTCCTTACTGACTTTCCTTCTTGGGAATTGGAAGGGAGAAATGAAAATGACAGTCATCTGGTAGAAGCTGACCATGGCAACCTGGTGGTACAGCAATGCAGCAGCCATAACATTTTGCCAAATTCAATCCCAAAGGAGTCGGGTCCCAAATTATGGACACATTCTGTACTGAGGTTCTTTGATTCAGAAATTGTTGCCCTCTGATGCACTGTCTCGGCCAGTTGAAGATTTCAAACAATCAAACAGACACAAGAGTTTCAGTAGAATATAGGTGAATAGAAAGTTCATTAGATGTTGCTGGAATATCTAGGAACACTTCCTGGGTTGTTGGGGAGAAGTAATTCAGTGGAAGATTGGTGCTTTGCATGCAACAGATCTTGAGATCAGCAGATCCTCACAAGGAGCTGGAAAAGCAGATATATGGTGATGAAAGCACATCAATGCCACAGTTTACATAATTGCATCAGTCACCCCATGCAAGTACACAATTGTGCTATTTGCTTGATGATGTCACTGCAATTTGATGTGGAAGCTATAGGTCAGGGGTCTTCAAACTTGACAGCTTTAAGACTTGTGGACTTCAACTCCCAGGAATTCCTGAACTAACATGACTGGAAGAGGAATTCTAGGAGTTGAAGCCCACAAGTCTTAAACTTGCGAAGTTTGAAGACCCTTGCTATAGGTCTTTGGACCTCTTACTTAGAGGAATAAACAAGGCTTCTAGAATAGAACTGAGAGGAGAGATTCTTTTTTTATTAAAGTTTTACTAAACATAAAAATTAATGTAAACTGATAAAAAACAAAGAAGAAAAAGAAAATTTCAGATTTTCTTTGTAGCAAATATCAGTACAAATACAAAATTATCTCTTACTCTTATCATTACAAAAAAAAAAACCTTATTTTTTTTCTAGTGGTATTACTCTTTTTTTTCCCCTCCAAAACATCAAACTACAAATCATTTGTGCATTTTTCTGTTTCATGCAAAAAGTCTGTAAAGAATTTCCAGTCAAACATAGGTTTACTTATTATTTTTGTCTCTAATCAAAGAGTTAATTTAGCCATCTTTGTAAGTTCCATCATCTTCACCAACTATTCCTTTGTTGTTTGAATGTTAAGCTTTTCCACTTTTGAGCATATAATAGTCTCATTGCAGTTATCACATATGAAAACAAAGTTCTGTGACATTTTTGAGTTGCTTGTTCATTAATCTCAAAAGTTAAAGTTTGGTTTCAGTTGCAATTTAACCTTTAAAATCTTCTTAATTGATGCATGTGTTTGTATCCAAAATGTTTCAGCTTTTTAAAATGTCCACCATGCATGATAAAATGTCACTTCAGATTGTTCACATTTCTAAGACAATTTCTCTGCTGACAAATTCCAATAATACTTAATTTTTTAAAAAAAATATTTTTATAGCTAAAAAACATAATGTGCATTTCAATCCTTTCAACCGCACATTTTCCCATTGGTCAATTTGTTTATTGTAGCCAAAATGTTTAACTGATTTTATCATACATTCTTTCACTTGTTCTTCTTCTGTCTCATATTTCAGTAAAAGTGCATATATTTTAGCAACAATATGTTCATCATGAGAACATAATTCTCGTCCAAATTCAGTCTTAACTATGTTCAAAACCATAAATCTTGTATCCACTTCCAACCCTTCTGTTCATTGTATATAAGAAAAACCTAGACAAGAATAGCCTTGAGGGGAAAGATTCTCAAGAACTACAGTGCAAAAGTATTTGGTCTAGTTAAGTAAGACCAGGCTAAAAATCAGGAGACCGTAAGTTCTAGTTCTCCTTCAGCATAAAAGCCAGCTGGGTGACTTTGGCCAAATAATTTCATCTCAGGATAACCCACTTCATGGTGTTGCTGTTGTGGGGAAAATAAGAGGAAGAAGAGTATTAGATATGTTTGCGACCTTGATTTATTAAAAAAAACAACAACACTGGACCAAACTGGCTCTGGTAATTCCTGAAATAGTGGAATCCTTCCTTTTATAATAATAGATCGCATTCTATTTTATTTTAATCCTTGCAGTAGTAGATTGTTCCCTGCTCTTTTCTTCTACATTATTTTATATGTATTTGTAAGTAAAGTAGACCTTACTATTACTAGTAATTCTCTTCATACACATTGGTTCCAAAACTCAATGAAAAGAGCACAGAGATAGCACTCTAGCACTCTATCTAGCACAGAGCAGCAAATACAGACAAAAGTCAACAGATTGGGGGAGGGGTTCATTCCCTTTGCATTTTAAGAATGCTTAGTTTTCAGCAAATGCATCATGGGATTTGTTATCATCAGAACCAAGGCTTGGAAAAATAAAATTAAGAGAGGTGCTGAGGAATCATTTGTCAATGTCCCTTCCAAAGCATGGTTGCAACTCTGTTTAATCTTCTGCAAAATAAAATAAATAAATAAATCACTGTCTATATGATCAACTAAAGAGATTGCCTTATGAACTTCTTTAAGGAAATGGTACACACCCTGACAGGAAGAGTTGGCTATTTTGAGACTTCCTTTAATCATTCTGAACTTTGACATTTCTTTCAGTCTCTAACTACGCTGTGCTATTCTGGAGCCTGAGATGGATATGATTCAGCAGGGCAGATTCTTCCAGCATTGCCCCAGGTCTCTGGTTGAACATCTGCAAGTAAATATCTCAAGGAAAGGAACTCACCTATAACGCAGAATCAGATTCATGCTTTGTTCATAAGCACCCATAAAATATTTTATACACTTTAAATTCTTTAATTATAAATTCCTTTGTTAATTGTGTTGTCTATAAGAAAAACCTGGACAAGAATTCTTGAGAGTTACTTGGAATGCAAGAATAACTACAAGAAAAAGGAGACACAAAAGCATTTGTGGATAAATACTGAGGAACGAGCAGATGGGAGACTTTCATTAACAATTTATAAAGAAAAAGAAAAAACTATTGTGGTGCATATAATGTAGAAGTGTTTCTCCTATAGCTTCAGTTCATCAATAATCACTCAACAATGGCCAACAAATTGGCTCATTTGCTACTTGCTGTGTTCACAGGGATTAACAGCAGCCAAACATCTAACAAGGCTCAGGCCAAAACGAGAAACTGAATGACTACTGAAATACAAGTTAATATTAATCTAAGCACTCCCTCTATATTTTGGGGGAAACATCTTTGTTCCAAAGTCAATCTGGCATCAAACAATCAAGAAACAGCAGATAATACAATATATATATATGATTCCATCATTTTGGTGGGAAGATGTTTTCATTATCTGCTCACTGAAAGATTCAGAATAAATTACTCACATGGAACATAGTACATTCTTAAATGCCTGCACGAATGATCATCAGAAAGAATGGCATGATGAAGATCAGCCAGGACATAATTTTGTCTGGCTTGGGAAAGATTGCTGATGCAACTGGGAGGTTAAGAGATTATACTGGTTTAACAACCTTGCTATTGAGAAGATACATCTTCAAAAGCATAGACTGAGTAAGCAACAAACTACCTTGATCTTCTATTTAAGAAGAAAAAAAGTGTAAGAGTTCTGAAGATTCCCTCTTGACCACCCAAATAGCCCTACCCATATTTGCCTGAGTTTACACTTTGCACCTCGCCAGGATATTTTAGTTTTTATTTTGTTGTTTTAGACTTAATATGGTCGTTGATGCAATTTTATGCTCTGAAAACTTGGCTAATGAGCAACCAGTGTGGTTTCGTGGGCACCAAGCTAGAAAGAGGGAGATTGTGTGTTCTAGTCCCTTCTTAGCCATGAATGCCAGCTGGGTGACTTTGGGTCTGTCACACATTCTCAGCCCAATCCATTTCACAGGGGGATGGTGCTTGTTGTGAGGAGTGTTAGGTATGTTTTGCTGTTTTGAGTTATTTATAAAAAATAATAATAGTGAGATATATAGAGAGCACTTACCTAATAAACTATAGTTAAGTCATGGCTTTGTATCATAATATTATTTCAGTCACCATTTTGTTGTATACAGGGCATGATCATGAAGTCTCAATTTACTTTCTGAATACCACCAAATCAAAGGAGGCGGTTTCATAAAATTCCCTGGGCAACTAGAATGGCCCTTGTGATTGAAGGCCATCTGTTGATTAGCTTGTTTCATCTTGCTTTGCTTTTCCCCCATTGAAATATAGGTATGTATGTGTATATATGCAGATTGATTAAAATACTTCATCTTGCACCTTATTTCTTCATCTACTCTGATATGAGTAACAACTAAGCTTTTGTCACAGTTCAGCCAGTGTCCCATATTTTCAGTACTCTTTGTCTTCCTTCCCTCCTTTGTGCTTGGAATAGTTCTGTAAATAAACAGTTTGCTTCCTTTCTCCTCCCAATGGGATTGAGTGATAGCCCAGAGGCAAAGGACTTTTTATTTCTTTCCTCCTTCTGAGATAGAAATCAAAGATTTTTGCACAACTTTCAGGGCATGATCTATAAAAAGACCCTATCTGAGGAACCATCTCACCCCACCGGGATTGGCTCACCCCGCCCGTGCCAGTAGAAGAGGCACGCTGGGGACCCCATTGGTTAAGGAATTTCGGCTAGCAATGTCCAAGAAAAGAGCCTTCTCAGCCAGGGCTCTTGCCCTTTGGGACATTGTGCCACCCCCAAGGTGAGCTCTGCACCTATCCTTTTGACTTTCTGTAAGGGTTTGAAGACTTGTCTCAGCCAGTTGACCTGAGGCCCCAATAGGGATTCATCAAGCTGGAGGTGGCTGAGGGAATTAGGACAAAACCCCACTTCTCCTCCGTTGGCATCCTGAAGCCTTCCTCCCCTCACTTTTTTAAAATTGTAGATTATTGCAATATTTATTGCTTCAATATTTTGATGATTGGCTTTTAATATTTGTAAGCTGCCAGAGTCACCTCTAGCAAAGTGGGCGGCAATCAAATCTAATAAACAATTTTTTAAAGTGACTTTAAAGCAGCGGTCCCCAACCTTTCTGGCATTGTGGACTGGTGGGATGGGAAGGGGATGGTTCCGGGTAAATGGTGAGCATGGACTGTCACCGTTCATGCAGATGGAGCTATATACCCATGGAAACTTAGCTTGCTGCTTGTGCTACACACCCATGCTTGCCTGCCACTTCCACAGCCCGGTTCCAAACAGTCCAGCTTGTAGGTTGCAGGCCAGAAGTTGGGGGCCCCTGCCTTAAAGAAGCTTCAGAAGGATTCAGTACCCCATATGTTTAAACCGAGAACTTGGAGGAATCTTATTCCACTGATATTTCCAAAAGGATAATATTTATCATGCTTTTATGTTTGTTTTGTTTTCTGTCATGCCCCTGGTGGAGACTGACTCTGAGGGAGAGGAGGAAAAGCTGACAAGGAGTGGAAGTATGGCTCCAGAGGTTGTGGAGGAGGCTGGGGAAGGGCAGAGACCAGCTAGGCAGTCAGAGGAGGACCCAGGCCCATCCCCTCTCTATCCTAGGGCACGCAGGGAGGAGAGGATAAGGGAGAGATGTGGTCTATTTGGGAGGAGAGGGCCTTGATCCTCTTAATGGGTTGCAGTGTGACAACTGAATAAGAGGAGGGACATGCGTATACTGGAAACAAAGCATGGAACTGTCTCTAGTTTATAGTTCTTCTCTGAGTTTGGCGTTCTTCCCAGTGTGTGTTCTGTTATCTGTGGACATCTTCAAGCCCTTATCTTGCCTGGCTTGTGTTGTTTTTTACTCTTTATAATAGTAAATTTAAATTTAGTACAACTTACTAATCAGTATTATCAGCATCAGCACATTGCACCATCATGTTTTTATTTCTTGACAGGGAGTGCAGTTGACAAATCTTAGGAGAATAATCATTCCAAAAATCTTGTACAAGTAGTCCTCGATTTACAACAATTCATTTAGTGACTGTTCAAAGTTGCAACTTCAATGAAAAAAGTAACTTTTGACCGTTTTTCACAGTTATGACCTTTGCAGTGTCCCTATGATCATGTGATCGAAATTCAGATGCTTGGCAACCGGTTCATTTTTATGACTGTTGCTATGTCCCAAAGTCATGTGATCACCTTTTCCGACTTTCTGACAAGCAAAGTCAATGGGGAAGTTAGATTCCCTTAACAGCTGTGTTACTAACTTATCAATCACAGTGATTCACTTAATGGCTGTGGCAAGAAAGATCATAAAATGGGGCAAAACTCACTTAACAAATGTCTCACTTAGCAACAGAAATTTGGGGCTCATTTGTGGTCATAAGTCAAGGACTACCCAGAGCCAAAAATCTTTGGCCAGGTAAGGCTAAGAAAGGGGAAAAACCCAAGGTAGAGCACTTGCATATCAAATGCATGGGTACAAAACTTAGATGTTCCAGGTAGTCCTTGATTTATAACCTCGATTGAGACCAGAAGCTGTTGATAAGTAAGGTGGTTAAGTGAATCGTGTCCACTTTTAAGACCTCTTTTTGCCATGGCTGTTAAGTGAATCACTAAAATTGTTAAGGGAATCACACAATCATCAGCTGAATCCAGCTTCCGCCATTGACTTTGCTCGCCAGAATCTTGGAAGGTTGCAAATGATGATCACATGACCTTACAGTGCCATAACTGTTGTTCATTCTGGTTGTCAAGTGCCCAAATTCTGATCAAATGGTTGTGGGGATGTTGCAAGGGTTGTAAAAGGACCAATCAGAAGTCCCTTTTTTAATGTCGTTGTAACTTTGAAAGATCACTAATCGAATAGTTGTTAAATCAAGGAGTAGCTGTACATACAAAACCCTTATTTCCAAGCAATAATATTCATCTGTGGCATATTTAGAAAAACAGAAAATGATCTACAGTGCTAGGATTGCAATCCAGTGGTCCCTGGAAGGCGCATCATAATTTTTTTAAGGACAGACGCATCATAATTTTTTTAAGGACTTGCCTCATAAAACTCTGTTGGTGTAGAAATGTCCACAGTCCTTACCTTTAAAAAAAAAGTCAGTGTTCTGACATCAGAGAAAGCAATTTAGACATACTTTGGGAAGGCCTGAATCAGTGAAATCCAAACCCTTCCTATTTACTTGATATTCTTCCAATCCAACAAGGAAGACAAAAAGCCAGCCCTGAGCTGATGAGTTAATGCCCCTAATGTTCAAGAGCAAAAAGAGAGGGGGAAAAAAGAAAGACCAACAAGGAGGAACACCCTTCTGGCTATGTACCAAGGCAGGGGTGTCAACCTTGCATCGTCACAGCAGTGTCACATGATGTAACATGACTTTTTTTCCCCTTTGCTAAACTGGGCGTGGGTATGGCCAGCGTGTGATGCATCCGGCCCATGGGCCGTGAGTACCCTTTAGGCACCCCTGCCTAAAGGGAAGCGTAGGAAAAAAAAACAGCAGCTGGTCTGTCTCTGATTCAACCACTTCGCATTGTAAAATATATCAGCCTATGTTTCGAGAAAGGGAGCTCATTCCAGGCAAAAGTTCAAGTCACCCATGAGTTTTCGATTTTAAAGACGAACATTAATTTTCCATAATAAAACAATGCACAAAGTTATTGTGCATCCCTCATCCGCAAGTTATTGTTGAGATTGGTTCCAATTCTAGGGGCTTCACGGATCAGAAAAACTGAAAGGTAAATTGTGAGATAACGGTTCTTAAACAGATATATCTGTTTTGATCAATAACCAACACAAAGTACAAGGTACAGAATCTGGGATTGAAGGTGAGATGAGAAGCAGTGGATTTAAAATGGTAGAGACCAATCAGCTTTTGAGCATGGTTTCATTCTGGTTTGCAATCAATTTTTTTTAATCTACCTGGACCACTTACTGGGGATGTATGACTAAGAAGCTAGGTCCAAGCATAGCACCCGAGTCAAGCTATGTGAAATTGGGGCATTTATTGACAAGCTGTGATTTGGGTACCTTGACAAAAAAAAAAACTTTCAGACTAACCAAAGTCGATCTGATCTATCAATTTACCTCATTTTCTTTTTTTCTTCTGTTCAGTCGTGATTCTTGGAGATTTTCTGGACAATTCCCTAGGTTTTTTAAAGGAAGATTTTTCAGAAGTGGTTTGCCACTGCCTTCTTCCTAGGGCTGAGTGAAATTGTCTGGCCTAAGGACACCCAGATAGCTTTGTAGCGATGGCAAGACTAAATCTCACAGTCTCCTGGTTTCTAGCCTGATGTCTTAATCACTACATCAAACCGACTCTCAATAATAGTACATAATTAATGTTAAATTATATTTAATATTTATGATGAACTTTATTATACGCTTTTCTATTAGAATGTGCAATATCTGTCTTAAATTATAAAGGAGAGATTTTGTATCCATTTGGTATGGAAATCAGCTGGTAAGAGATTTGAAATATGTAATCCCCTTACAAATAATTTGCTCCATTCAATGCTTCCATCCTTGGTTGTGCTGCAAGCAGAAATATGTATTTAAAAGATAATTTAAAAATATATCTTTCGTTCTTCTTTCTGAGTATTGAATCAAAGAATTGGACAGAGCAAATTGGACCTTGGAATTTAAACACTTGCTTTGTTTAAGAACACAAATGAAAACATTACTAACAAATGTCTATTCGCCTTCTGTTTGTATACATCTGGTCAAGAGCAGCCTATTCATTTTCCTTGGAAAGTGATTTCATTGTTGACATGTTTTTGCTGTTAAGATGTTGTTCATAATGTTCAGCTAAAATCTGCTTTCTTGTAATTTTAGGCTATTATTCCATCTCCTGAACTCTATAATGACAGGCTTGAAGTCTGTGTGACATCCTTTCCTGTAATTAAAGAATGTCATCCGATTCCCCTTCAATCTTCTCTTCTTAGGGCTAAACATACCCAGTTTGTTTCAAATTCTCTACTTAGGACTTAATTTCCAGTTCCCTGCTTTTTGCATTTATACCAGTTCCAGTTTGCTAAATCCTCCTTAAAGCATGGTGCTCAGAACTGGAGAGTTGTTATTATAAATTGTGACCAGTATAAAACAGTGGAATAACTATTTCTGGCAATTTGGAAACTATACTTCTCTTGATGCAGCCCTGTGCTGCATTTACATCATTCTGCTGACTCATATTCATCTTATAATCGATCAAGTCTAATATTTTTGCCAAATTACAGAGTTCCCTTTTTGTGTATTGGTTTCCATCTTTTTACCAAAAGGCTAGAAATTGATGACAAACCCAGACAGGACAATTATGCTTTCTTTGAATTGGTTTACCCATTTATCCAAACCTGTTCTGTATAAATCTGGTTTATTAAGCTACCGTTAGTTTCATGCCATTACCCATCATTTGCAAGCTACATGGAAAGTTAACCATTCTACATCCCTGATATACTGGCAGGCCAATGCTGCATGTGCTGTTTAAGTAAAAGAATCTTATTAAAATTAATGTATGTATGTATGTATCAATAAATGAAGCTGGGATGCTGAAAAACATTTTGTAAAGCAAAGTATTACCTGTAATGACATCCTTATTTGAAAGAATGCCTGCAAATCGCTAGGCATCATTAGAAAAAAAAGAATGATAGAGAACTGCAGGCCAGAGCATTGTTCGCAACTGTATCTAGCTGTTCCTACCACCAAAAGGCAAATTAAGTGATAAACGAGGTGATAGAAGATGCTGGATGGTTAAAAGGCAAGGCAGGGCAAAAGTTCCTCAGTTTGCTTTCTGAAAAAATGATTGTTTTGTGACTGCTTATAGCCACTGTGGTAGCTGTACAGGTTAATCCCTTCATGGCAGCCATTTTGGGAGAGGTTTGCAACTTCTCAGCATTCTAAATTGTCTTTCGGACAAAAAGGCAGTTAGTCCCTGAGCCAGAACCCCGAGATGAGATTCATATGACAGAAGTACAAAAAAAAATTGTAATATTACTTAAATGATCTGAATTGTCCATTTAAAGTACAGTGGTGGTGTTGAGGAAGATATAGTTCAGCCATCCTTTGGCTCCTTCCAATGTTCCATTATTCCATTCACTTTGGCTACTAAATTTCTCTTAAGAATATGATATTCAAAGCACCCTTTTCCTTTTAATAATAACAAGGAGGAAATTATCTGTTCTATGTCTCTTTTCATGTCTTGTTCCTAAAATTCCACATTGTATTACAGATGCTTCATAATCCTCATTCCTATTCAAAAATAAATATGTGAAAAATTAATTAGCAAGGCAGCTTCATCAAAGGAACTCAAGGTTCAAGCAGACTGCTAGAGTTATTGGCAAGGCAAGGAAACAGACAGTTTTTCCATTACCTCAGCAGATGAGTATCTCTGGATTCAGTGAATGTGGCTGGAGATCATTGTAGGTGACTGATCTACTCCAGGGAAGCATATTCCTTTCTTTATTTGTAGATATAAACCTTGATTTTAGTAAATTTAATAGTCTCCAGCAAGCAGAGATAGTGATACATTAGCCATTATGCTAAAAGCACAAGCATTCCATTTGCAATTCAATATAAAACAGTCAGAAAAATGGTCAACAGAAATGTATTCATCTACCATACCTATATTTGTGAAGTGAATTCCTGCAATTGTTAAATTAGTAACATCGTCCTTAAGTGAATCTGGCTTCCCCAGTGACAGTGCTTGTCAGAGGGTCACGAAAGGGAATCACATGACCCCAGGACACTGCAACTATCATAAATATGAACCAGTTTGTTAAGCATCCAAGTTTAAATCACATGGCCATGAGGATGTAACAGTAATCATAAGTGTGAGAAATGGTTATAACTCGTTTTTTTCCAGTGTCACTGTAACCTTGAACTGTAAGTCGAGGACTACTTGAACCTAATAAACTGAGCCACGCATCAAATGCTGTTATTATCCTGGGCACTCATTTTGTTTTTGGTTTTTTTTTGGTGAGATGCAAAGAATTCTATTATTAGAGGTCATGTCCTCACACAGAGAAACAATAGACTATTAAATGTCCAGGACTGTTAGAGGTACAGAATGTTCTCTATAATACTGTGAAATTTCCAAGGGAAATACTATGCAAGGCAGTCCGAACTACCATATCTGCTTTCTGAGTGAATCTTGGCTCAGAAAAAAGCACAGTTCATGAACAGGAGATATGGAGGATCCCAGGATATTACTAAGGTCAGGCTTCCCCTCTTTTAATTTATTTCTGATCTAACTACCCTATTACAGGTAGTCCTCAACTTATGACAATTGAAGCCAAAACTTATGTTGCGAAGTGATAAATTTGTTAAGTGAGTTTTGCCTCATTTTAGGACTTTTCTTGAATTTGCCTTCTCCATTGGCTTTGCTTGCCAGAAGGTCACAAATAGTGATCACATAACCCCGGAAAACTGCAATGGGCATAAATGTGAATCAGTTGTAAAACACCTGAATGTAAATCACATGAGCACGGGGATGCTGCAATGGTCATGTGAAAAATGATCATAAGGCACTTTTTTCAGTGCTGTTGTAACTTCAAACATCACTAAATGAACTGTTATAAGTCGAGGACCACCAATATAAACTAATTATGTAATTTTTTTAAAAAAGCACAGTACCATGGAAGTCAGCCTCTTATGCCAATTTGAAACAGCAGGCATCTGAAAGGGATTAAAATATTTCTCTAATATGGGTTACACTAGCACAGGGGTATCCAACTTTGTCCACTTTAAAGCTTGAGGACTTCAACTCCCAGAGTTCCTTAGCCAGCTTTGCTCTGCGAGTTTAAGTCTACAATTCTCAAAGTGGACAAGGTTGGAGTCCCCTGCACTAGCATATAGGTATAAGTTTTTTATGTTATTTTTGTATTGTTTTGCTTTTTGAGATTATCTTTCAGTTTCAACTATAATGAGAAAAAGAATATTCTTTTTTTTAAAAAAAACATGTACAATATAATCTAGGAAATACCATTAAACACACCCATCAAACACAATAGATTCCTCCTGAAAATAGCACCTGTTATCAGCCCTGCAAGATCTACATCAAAAACATCAGGGATATTAACATCAGATGTTTATAAGGATTATTTCTCCCCCAATGCCTGGTGAATACTGAATTGGACACAGATGTAAAAAATGTTATCATGATGCTAATGAACCATAATTCTGCATCAACGTGAGATGAAGTAAAACAAACAAACGGTAATGGTTTCCCAAAGGACTATGAAATCAAATCTGAAGGGATGTGTGGAATATACAGATGACGTTGCTAAGAAACCAGCAGTAATTATTGAAAGGTTCAGCTCCTGAAGGAAACCTCCTTGATTGGCCATTCTAACTGGCGAGCAAAATATTTAATTGGTGAGGAGGGAATAGTGACTTGGTCGCAAAGCTTTCTCCAATTTGACAATAGCTCAAGCATAAAGCTGTTTATTCTCGTCAGCCAAAACCTTTAAATGAGTGGTTTGTAAGTGGGGGGAAGAGTCTTCCATTGATTCCCCCACCCCTTTTGGCCCAGAATTGAAAATCTCCCAATGGCTACTGATTCCATGGGGGGAGGGGAATCAAGACAAATTGGCGAAACAACTTAAAAGTTACATGGAAGATAAGAGTCCGTTTTATTGATACAATACAAATAACATAGGTGATACACTGAGATGTGTATATCTGTTTCATTGTTGATATTTTCACTAGAATTCCAAGACCCATTAGCCTGAGCTCCAGGATAGTTTGTGATAGGATGACCTAGTTTATAGAACATGATTTATTTGGTTCTGGCTTTGTTCATAGTTTCATACGCTGTTCAAGCCTTTGAATAGCAGTATGTTCTATTCTACCAACTGCAGTATTGAGGACTTTCTGAAACCTGGTATATTAAGACATTTTAAAAGTGAATAATTGTGAAGCATGAAATAATAGGCATTTTAATGACTGTAGGAAACTGTGTTGCATTTTTATGATTCTTTAGGCATTTTATGGACTTGCAACATTTGAGCCTGAAAGTAGGAGTCAAATAATGCTATTGAACAAAACAACTTGAAATAATTACGCTTGCTGTCTGGATCCAGATCACCTGGGATAGCTTTAATCAACCCTGTGAATCCATTTGCTGTGTGCATGCATCAATATACTTGGCAACACATCTTTTGCCCCCTCATGATTTACTTGATTCAATATCATATTTTGTTAAAAATGAATAAAAGAGAAGCTTATAGGCTGATTTTTTTTTTGTCCAGACTTTTTCTGCATCCTAGATGAACCACAGTCACATTCTTTGAAACTAAAAATGATGGTTATATCTCAGTGTGTTGTTTGGAAGGCACCAACTAGATAGAAAACATTTGTGGGGTGGCTAGGGAAAAATAGCATCACTTTATGCCTTCTGGCATGTTGGTTCTTTACGATTTGCTGCTCCACCCATGACTCATTTTGTAAATCCTCTCATAACAATGTGGCCTTTGGACCATAAAGGTTGAAGACCCATAAACCAGATATCAATGTCTGTCACACTCTTTGGGCTTCCTGATTTTAATTTGGCCAGGGATTTCATCTGACCTACTTTATTTAGTACTGTCCTTCGTTTCAAGCTGCTGAGATATTCTAATTTCAATCTGATTTTACTTCCCATTGAAGTTATCCACCAATCTTGCATCCGCTGTTATTTTTTAAGCCTGATAGTTGTAATTTGCCATTCTACTTTGCAACACCAATTTTCACTCTCTATTGTTGGCTTATTACCTAGTTCCAGGTTCACTTCAGTTGTTTATGATCCAATTCTATGTATCAGTCATCAACTGTGTTACATTTTGTTTGAAATGCCCATCCAGATGCTATTTTCTACTTTGTTCTTACACCGGCAATAATGAGTTGTGGTTTGAAGATGAGAAAGAAATAAGTTCATAAAAATAAAAAAATATATAAAAGAAGTATTATTTCTCAACTAGAAATATTGTATTTCAAATTTATCAACAAGGTGTGATAGGAATATTATATCAGAATAAGAATATTCATTAGCTCAGATGTCATTTCTCATTCCTTGACTGTCTATGTAAAATCCATGTTTTTATTCTTGCTTCAGCTGATATTTTAGCATATGCTGTGCTGTTCCTTTGAGAATTTATTTTCCATTCATCCTTTACTCATAAAAATGGATAAAAAACAGGGCAGAGTCACCATTAATCTATTTGCTAATTTACTCATCATCTGTGTGGAATGAGCAAAAAATTCTAAGAACAATCTGATTTCCTTGTAGGTTTCTGCTTTCCATCAGAAGGAAATGCAGAAGAACAGGGGTATCAAACTGGTGGCCTGCAAGCCGGATGAATCACGCACATGCTATGCCCACCCTGGCTCTGCAAAGGCAAAAAACATTGATATGTCATGTGACATCACATGATGCAATCAAGTTTGACACTTGTGCGTAGAAGAATATGACTTTTCTCTATCTCATATTTGTTTTTCTAATTTTTAATGTAAAGGTTAGTTTTATAATATTAATGGCATAACTAAATTAAACTACAGCTGCATCTAACATTTGTAATGATTGGTTCATTCGACTCCTACCTTATGCATAAACTGGTTTGGTTATCCATTAATTTTAGCTTTATTTGTTCAGACAGATGTAAATACCAACACCAAACTCAGATAACATTCAACAGTAACATTCAATACACATACATCTAACAAAGTAACTTTTATGCATAATTTCATGCATCTGTAATTGATAAACAAGGCTTCAGTAAATGCATTAAGGTTTTCACATGTCTGCAGTTTCACTTTTTATCATTAAAGATAAAGGTTTCCCCTCTTCAGTCATGTCTAATCTAGGAGGCATATACCATATACCCATAATGTTTAATGTCACTTAAAGTTTTAAAGTCAAATCAGCAATCATGATTTTATTAAATCATGAAGCAGTGGAGTAATCATTTTCTTCATTTGTTTCAATTGAGAAACAAATGGCTATTCTTGTGGCTGTGGTCTTTATACAAGGACACTGGTCAGCAGAGGGAGCTCTTTGCGAAGAAGAAAAATCAAGTCTGCTAAAGTCATTAAACAGCAATTTAACGTTGATTTTAAAATACTATTTTTAATCCTAATTGGTTGAATATAGATTTTAAAAAAATTCAACAAGAAGAGTTTGGAGATGCAAGAATAAAAGCAGAAGTGTCAAAGAAAAATCAGATTCTGCGTGGTCACTGTACTTAACATTCTACATATTTTAGTTACATTCAAATTGAATTATGGAAAAGTTTACTGCATTAGTAAAGCAACCATATTTGGAATGAATATTAGATGGAAACATGGTGATAGAGAAAAGCCCAACTCTCTGCTGCTATCTATTGTGTGTTTTGCAGCTCAGATCTGGTAGCTCTGTATGCTGGGCTTCCCTGAAAGAGGAACAGCCCACAAAATATATTTAGACTCTCAATTGAACATATAATAGTTAAGATTTTAAGTTTTGTTACAACCCCTTCAACAGTGCAGAAATATCTTAGATATTTCCCAAGTTATGTGCAGCTTGGAAAATAAGTCTGTCAAATATTTCCCATGACATAAGCCTATCTCCCTTTTAGCTTCATTTCCCCCCCAGGCGGTGATATGAGAAAATTCTAATGGCCCATTACACTACAGTAGTTTTCAAGACAGCTCAGAATCCTCCTGGGCTCTTAAACTATTCTGTAAAGAATTAATGCAGGGTTAATAAAAATTATCTTTCAAGCATTTTTGTCTATTCTACTAAAATTCTCATTGTCATAACCTTTATTTGGATGAAATGGTGCATCATAGTTCAATTTTTTTAATGTGTACTTACTGTATATTCAGTTTTGCTAACGAGTTAATAAAATTAAAGGCATTTTTAATGTTTGAGCTGCCAATTAATCTTTGAGCTTTTGTAATTTAAATTTGTTTACCTATTAATGCCTTGTGCGGAGTTAATTTGGAACTTTGAACCTTTTCGATCTCAAACTCTGTTAGTTAATATTTATTATCGAAATTGAAAAATATATTTAGTACTTTTAATGGAAACTTGCTTATCCATTATTTATCAGAAGATATTTGTCCTTCCTTTCCTCTAGAAGTTCAAGACAGTTTATGCGAGGAACTCATTTCATTGGATTCCTACATAATCTTGCAAGGTAGGTTAGACTGAGGAAAGAATGATTGATCAAAAATCACCAGTTTCCATAGCCAACAGTAGACGAGAACCTGAATCTCTCTACGATGACCATTTTTCACACTTACAACAAAGATTCCCCATAGTTCACATGATCAAAATTCAGAACACTTAGTGACTCATATTTATGATGGGTTGAAGCATCCCGGGGTCATATCATCACCTTCTGCAACCTTGTGACAAGCAAACTTAACTGGGAAGTCAGACTCACTTAATAATTTACTAACTTGACAACTGCAATGATTCACTTAACAAATGTGACAAGATTGTAAAATGGGGCAAAACTCACTTAACAAAATGTCTTGCCTAGCAACATGTTGGGCTCAATTGAGGACTACTTGTACCATAAAGTTTATTACATTGCTGTGTATATATGCTATGCTTATATATATTTAACGTTATCATTTATTCAGTCTTATTTTCTGTATTCATACAACCTACTCAGCCTTCAACACAGGCTAGGTTGACACAACACACTGGATACCTGTGGCAAGTCCATGGATCTAGCAAACAGACCTCTTTCAGACTAAGTTTTCTGGATCCAAGGAAGCTGACATTTAAACTAACCTGACAGCACGTAATGTAGCTTAGCTTTACAAACCCACACACATGAACCGTGAGTGCCCGTTGAATATATATGGGTTTCAGCCTAACAGATTCAGTGAAACATTGTTTTAAATTATTGCTTAGTTGCAAGCCAGAAAACTGAAAGTGGCGCTGGAGAAGAATAAGGAGCTCTGCGAAGAGCTGGAAACCCTCAAGCAGCCAAAGCTTTGCCAGATGGCCAGTGCAAAGCAGAAATCTGAAATGGACCCCGAGGAGTTACTCTCAGAATCAGACGACTCGAAGAGGAGCAGGTGCTGGCCAAAATCGCCCGAGGCACAAGGAGGAAGATTTCTGGGCCAAAACTTCGTCAGATGACCGGTGAAAAGCAGAGATCTGAAATGGGTCCCGAGGAGTTGCTCTCAGAATCAGATGAAGATTTTCAGAGACAGAAAGCTGAAAGAGGTGCTGGAGAATAAGGAACTCTGTGAAGAGCTGGAAGTCCTCAAGCAGGTCCTGAAAGAGACAATGGAGCCTGAAGCCTTGGCAGCCCCCCAGGGCAGCATCCCAGCCTCGTCCCCAGGACCTTCAGGCGGAGCCCAAGCATGGAGCCCACCCTGAAGAAATGTCAGAAGCAAAGTTTTTTTCTCCGGCTGCTCCCAAAGTGAAGGGGCTCCCCCTTCACCTGTTTCCTTTTTTAAAAAAAAATGGTTGGAAAACTGTTTTTTGTATGTTTAATAAATATTAATAAATATACTGACTCATAAAAAATAAAAAAATAATTAAATATTGTTTTAAAAAACAGTTATTGTGAAATTGCATTCTACTCTGCAAGCAAGCAAACTGCACTTTAGCTGGATACTTTGGGGGAACTCAGCCTACAAATAATCGTACCAAATTCCCTCAGAATTATTTCTGATTTATAGTGAACTGGAAAAAAAAAATCAGCTACTTTGTATTTGTTAAAACTTTTAACACACTACAAAACCTAGGCTTGTTTGTTTCAGCATGCTCAGGCCTAATCAAGATTATTTGATTTGGACACAGTGATTCTAAACCGTGTTTAATATATTGTGAGATTCTTCCAAGTCATGGCTTTTCTGTAAACTATGGTGAAACAAACCATGATTTAAAAACCATAGCTTTCTCAAGTTGCAGGCCCAGTTTAAGGAATATCTGGCCCCAAGTCGGGCCAAGCCTCATGAAGGAACATCAAATGCCACTTTGTTCGGTTTCTCAAATCAAGTTCCATACAACCCAAGGATAATCCAGTTCTTTTGGCATCCAAGGCATTTAAAAAAAAAAAAAAAAAAAAGCTAACAATGAGGTCACTCTGCACGAACCAAGTTCTGCTACTTAGGGAAATCACCCATTAAAGGCAGGCCCAGACTCAAATCCCCTTTTAGTGTATTCAGGAGACCCAGGGACCCTCGTTTTCAGCTTATTTGGCTCACAGGGCGACTATTGGAGGGAAACTTGAGGGGAAATTCCCCTCGATACACGGAGGTGGGTGGGGGGAATGCAAAGGAAATCAAAGTTAGGTTACTGCCCACCTCTGCCTCACAGCAAGGCCCGGCTTGGATGCTCCCCCCCCCCCCCCCAAAACAAAACAAAACAAAAAAAAAAACCCGGAATCCAAGGTCGCGGTGAAGAGGCTGCAAAGTTCGCCGACAGCTCCTCCTCCTCCTCCTCCTCCTGGGCGCATCTCCGCGCTCTTCCCCGTTCACCTGTCTTCAGGGACGGGTGCAGAGGAGCATTCCCGCCATTGGAAGCCAATCTGTTAAAAAAAAAAAAAAACACAAACAAACACGAGCAAACACCCTCCCCCCTCCCCCAGCCTCAAAAAAGCAAAACAACCGGGCACTTTCCCCTCGGGGGCCCTGGCTCGCTTTGGAGGCAACCGCACCTGAACGACGAGGCGGGGAAGAAAGGCGTCGCCAAGCAATCACATGGGCTCTGCTTCTGGTGCTATTGGATAGGGCCTAGCCATTAGCTTCGCTCTGCCTTGAGAGAAGCGAGGGGAGCCAGACCGGGCGTGATTTAAAAAAAAAAAAAAAAAAAAAGATGGTGGAGGTTTGCTTTTTCCTTTCTCCAGCCAAGGCCGAAGAGGGAAGCCTGGGGACTTCGTCTAAGCTTGCCTCGCCCGGGTTTGGACCGCGCTCCTTCGCCCGGCGCTTTTGCCTCTGCCTGCATGGGCTCGGCTGCTAGAGGGACTCGCTTACGCCGAGGCTGCTGCGAGGTGAGGTGCGTAAAAAAAAAAACACAAAAAAAAACCCCAACCCAACCCAACCCAACCCAACCCAACCCAACCCAAACCTCGGTTTGCCGGGGGGATTTAATCTTATTGCTACGGTCCTCGCCCAGTTGCGTTCCGGTTTTTGTGCAGCCTCATCCAAGGGGAGGGGGACGGTCGGCAAAAGCCGTCAGGCGAAATGTCGCGCATCCTTTTTGTCCAGCAATCTTGGTTGGTGGGCCGGTCATGAGCGTCCCTTTTGGGAGGGAAAGCGGCGCTGAGTTCGCGAGAAAGCGACTCGCTTCGGTTTCTTGAAGCACAAAGCTCAAGTCTTGGGCGTGTTGAAAAGTGAGACTTGGCGTTCAGTGAGTCTTGTGCTCAGGTAAGTGAAGGTAAGATATAAGAAGATAAGGTAAGAAGGTGTAAGGCCTTAGACTTTAAACTTGCACCTGTGTACTTGGAAGTCAGTTGCAAGGAGTAAACACCGCGAAGCTTATTCGTGGTTTATTTAATGAGTCAGCATTGACTGCTTGCAAACGGTTGCAGTATTGACAAAGCCACAATATACGGTTGCAGTATTGACAAAGCCACAATATGGCAGTGTATGATGCTGAACACAACTTTTGCTGGTATTAATAGACGTTTATTCTAGCGCTGCAAATAAATTTGAACTTTGGATTCTCTAAATTTTGATTTTTATTTTCGACTGTGTGCTATATTAGCTCTCTTTCGCAAATAGAAAAAGACAGCTCTTTTCCTCACATTTCTGACTGCTTTGGGAAGGATGCTTAGGCCACAAGTTTCTTGGGCAACATACCTGTCTTCTCTCCTTTTGTAAAAGTTAAGAGACATATGAAATATTAACAGACTAGAAGGCTTGTGACAAGGACTAAGCTACCTTCTGTGCTACTGTGTAGTATTAACTATCTGAATGAGAATGGTTTTTCACGGTAAAGATGAAACTTCATCTCCTTGTAAACTAATGAAATAAAAGTCAGTAGTCTATAGGTTTTTTTTTGGGGGGGGGTTGCAGAAGCCAATTTCATTTATCATATAAGAAAATAAAATATTAGTGATTTTCCTTTGAAGAAGATTTGTGTTTTAAAATCGAGCCTTGCAATGTTGGATTAAATTAAATCTTACTCAGAATGATGTATTGTATGACACAGTTGTGACTTCATCTTCTCATGTAAGGGAATCCTCAGGTCACTCCCTTCCCCTGTTTCTTTGAGCAGATATAAGAGAAGTGGGTTTTTTTGCCTGAAGAACAAATTCAAAGCCCTATCTAAATGTGCAAAAATAAATGAAGGTGCTAGTATCACTTAAAAAGACATCAGCTGCAAAGCCCAAGCATTCTAAAACATATGACACTAATGTATGAGAAATGATTTGGGCTTTTGCCACACCAATAGACAATACAGTGAAATATCCTGTTACCAAGATCTGATGCTTCCCATTTATAAATGGAAACTGGAATGCATCCAGAATTGTAGCAAGACCACTGAAATCAGGAAGGCTAATATCCTCTTGATTAAATTCCATTGCAAAAGTCTTTTGTTTGTTCTCCCCTCACCTTTCTCTCTACCTCCCCCCCCCCCACTCCTTTGGCTGCCAACAGACACTTGCATCCATAAATGTTGAGAATAGCAGCTGCTACTGAGAACAGAAAACAACTAATTGTACTGCTGATATGGGAAGGAAAGTAATTGGAGGGAGATGAATCTCCATAGCTGTGTACTGTATGTGCCAGGAGAAAGGAAGAAGTGTGTTGCAGTCTAGGTGTGGTAGAAAAGAAAGGCTATAAATATGAAATGTTATTTGCCATGCCCTCCAGGCATCACTCTTTTAATTTTTGAAGCCTCAGGTGGAAGCAAATGCATTCATGTCCCTTTGTGCTGGAAAAAGCATCATAAAGGCTTTTTATAGTCCAGTACTACGTCTTCAGGTGGTATCATCTTGTTTATGGCAGATTTAACAATTTTCCGCTGGATTCAAGATTATTTGGTTTGCTCTTAAATGGCAGCTCCATAATAGTTCTATACAGGTAGTCCCAGAGGTGGTATTCAGCAGGTTCTGACCAGTTCTGGAGAACCGGTAATAGAAATTTTGAATAGTTAAACCGGCAAAAACCACCTCTGACTGGCCCCGCCCCATCTATTCTCTGCCTCCTGAGTATCGACTGGGTCTTCTTTGGTTGCCCTGCACAGGAGAACAGAGATGGAAAGCAGGTGAGTGGGATGGGGAGAGAAGGGATTTTACAGTACCCTTCCCCTGCCATGCCCACCAAGCCATGTTACGCCCACCAAGCCTTGCCCACAGAACCAGTAGTAAATTTTTTTGAATCCCGCCACTGGGTACTTCACAACTTAGGGCCACATTCGTGCCCAAAATTTATGTTGTCAAGTGAGAAATTTGTTAAGTGAGCTTGCCCCATTTTTTTGACTTTTCTCACGACATTTGTTAAGTGAGTCACTGCAGTTCTTAAATTAGTAACATGGTTGTTAAGTGAATCTGGTTTCCCCATTGGCTTTCATTTGTCAGAAGTTCAGAAAAGGGGACCACATGACTCCGGGACACTGCAGCCATCATAAATGTGAGTCAGTTGTCAAGCATATGTAAATCATGTGTCCATGGTGGTGCAACAATGGTCATAAGTGTGAAAAGTGGTCAAGAGTCACTTTTTCTAGTGCCATTGTAACTTCAAACGGTCATTGAATGAACTCTTGTAAGGCGAGGACTGCCTGTAATTCAAAGTAACATTTCAAAATATTGTGAAACACTCTTAGATAGTTCCCTTGCTTTGCCACCTAACTGTTGTTAAGTTAGTTACCAGGATGTTAAGTGAACCTGGCTTCCCTATTCATTCTGCTTATCAGAAGGTCGGAAAAGGTGATCACATGACCCCGGGTCACTGTGACCATCATATAAATGAGTCATTTGCCAAGGGTTTGAATTTTAGTCATGTGACCAAGAGGATGCTGAAACGGTTATAACTGAAAAGCAATCATGAATCACTTTTTTCAGAGTTGTAAGTTGAGGACTATCTGTATCTCATTTTTGTACAGATAGTCCTCAACTATCAACCACAATGGAGCCCAAAATCTTGTTTGTTCAGAGAGACATTTGTTAAGTGAGTTTTGCCCCATTTTACGACTTTTCTTGCCATGGTTCAGAGGTGGTATTCAGCAGGTTCTGACCAGTTCTGGAGAACCGGTAGTGGAAATTTTGAGTTGTTCGGAGAACCGACAAATGCCACCTCTGACTGGAGATTTTACAGTATCCTTTCCCTGCCACGCCCATCAAGCCATGCCCACAGAACTGGTAGTAAAAAAAATTGAATCCTACCCCTGCCACAGTTGTTAAGTGAATCACTGTAGTTGATAAATTAGTAACCCTGGCCAAATGGTCACAAAAGGGGATCACATGATCTTGGGACACAGCAACAGCCATAAATGCAAACCAGTTCTCAAGCACCTGAATTTTAATCCCATGATCATGGAAGTGCTACAAAGGTTGTAATTGTGAAAAATGTCATAAATTTCTTTTTTCAGTATCATTGTAACTTTGAACACTCACTAAATGAACTGTTGTAAGTTGAGGACTGCCTGTAATATTAAATCAGGGACCTGTGCCCTTTCATATGTTGCAAACTAATGACTAATGAAATAAAATTCATTAGGCTATAGGTTGTTGGGTTTTTTTTGCAGAGGCCAACTTCATTTATAATATGAACTATGTTGAACTGTAACTCCCAACATCCTTTTGCTACTTACGCAGTTGGGTATCTGTCACATTTTATGACAAACCTAACAAGCATGCAACTTGGAAATAAATCAAGATTTATCAATACAACTTATAGCAGCTGTCCCCAACCTTTTTGGCACCAAGGACCAGTTTTGTGGAAGACAATTTTTCCACAAATAAGGGGGGGGGGGAGGAGAAGAACACGCAACCTAGTTCCCTTGCATGAGCAGTTTACAGAAGGGTTTAAGAATCTAATGCCTGATGATCTGAGGTACAGCTGAGGCCTTGATGCTAGGTAGCTGGGGACCAGCTGCAAATACAGATGAAATTTCGCTTATTCACTCATTGCTTACCTCCAGCTGTGCAGCTCTGTTCCTAACAGACCATGGATCCATAATGGTCCATGGCATGGGGGGGGTGGGCTTGGGGACACCTGCCATAGCAAGTTTTACTCTTGTAATCTTAAGTATCTTTATTCATTGGAGTTGGGGAATTTAGCAACATCTGGAGGGCTAAAACTGCTGGGAATTCAAGGAACAGAAGTTGCTTGAGCTACGTTATAGTTTGGGATTGTGACACAATCAAGTCTGTTTAGGAAACAACTGAGGAGGAAAAAGTGTTTCAGCTAGCGTAGTGTAGGCTGAGCTGCAGCTACCTTGGCAATAACACGTCTGTTTTTCTTGATAGGCTTTTGAAAGTGAGGAGTTATGCATGTGGATTGTTTAACCATTAACATCACTGTACAGATAAACAGACTATTGGCTCTGTCCTGATTTAGGAAAGTGTATGACTTATGATCCTTTAATAGTACCATGAAGTCCATTATATTCAGTAGGTTGATAGCTATTAAAAGAATATTCATATACCTTGTTTCCAGTAGAAATATACTGTCAAGACATTTAACAATAACAGGTGGATAAAATAACAGCATTTAGAATTAAGCTGTTATGTCTCAAATAAAAACATCCAATAAAAAGATTGTTGAAGAAATATATTAAGGAAGCCAAGACAGCTGCCAACAGGATTTGAACAGCTCAAAAAAAAAAAAAAAAAAAGGAGGGAGACCAAGCTTAGTCAAGGAATGAGCAGGCTGAAACCGAAGATAGGAAGAGGCTCCTAAGATCAATCATAGTTATCTCTTGGGACTCTGCAGCTGTCTTATGGGAGTTTGGCCCAAATTGTGAGATGGGATAGCTTGTCTCTCGAGCATTCCTGTGAAATTGCCTTCAACATTAGAGGGATTTAAGAAAGCAGTCTGATTATTTTAGCAGGTCTTTGAGAGAGAGATGAAGTGAGGGAGATACTTCCTGCATACAAGTGTACACATAGAATGATTCCTCAACATAAGACGATTCAACTGTGTATTATTATTTATCTGGTTTATTTCTTGATTGTTTTTATTCTGTCTTATGCACAGAAGGGTTGTAAATCTGACAAAATCAACCAGCAATTGATGTGGTAGGTAAGCCTTGTAAAAGAAATCAGTACTTTGCAAGGAACAGTTTTCTACTCGAGAGTATTTCCTGAACAGAGATCATTTTTAAAACGGAAACCATCAGAAGGGAAGAAAAGCAGGAACTTGTGTTACCCCTTAGTGGAATGAGCCAGCCCATATATCCCTAGTTACATTATTCCCACTGTGCTAAGGATATCCTTGACTGGAGTCAAAAAAGTCAAAATGGCAGCTACATTGATCAAAGTCCTGCCCCTTTTAAAAGGGGGAAGTTTTTGCTGTGGTTGCAGTTGCCATCTTGACATTTCTCCCTCCCTGGCTGAACAATCTTGCACTGTGCTGAAAAATGTTACTTGTGTTTCTTTTGAACTTACAGTAGCTAATTCTGGATTTGCATCTGTACGTCTTAGATTTGCAAATGGAACTGGATTGATCTTTCTGGCAATATAGGAATGACCATTCTAGGGCCTTTTCACTTTTTCTCCCCAGTGCTGTTTCACCTAGGAAGGAGAATCAATTTGCTTCTTCAGAAACCCTTTTCTCTCATCTTAGCAAATCAGAAATAGATCTCTTCCTTGATTTATGATTCACACTACTTTCCTGTGCATAAGTCCTTAACCTACTTTTTCCAAGGCCTTTTTAAAGGGCATTAAAGGAAGAAAACTATTTTCTGCCTCTCTTGTAAGCTTTGTTGAGAGGATTAATCTGCCCTTTCATGTTTTTTGCATTGTTACTGACATTACAAGACATGAAAGCCCATAATTCTTCTACCTAATGCAGTATAATCATGATTTTATTTTTTTTAACATTAATGCATGATAAATATCTTGTACATTTTGCAGTTTTTGAACCCTTGAAAGTTGTTGTTCATTAACCTTAGTTACTATTCTATCATCTGCAGATTTTTCTGTTTATCAGCTGTGCACCAACTCCATTCTAAGATGTGGTTAAACATGCCACAGTTGGTCCTCCTGGACTATCTAGTCATTATCTTACAATCATAGCTTTGCTGAAGATGTAACTAACAACAAATTGCATCTGTTCCTTTTGGTATTAGAAAAATGTTTTTCTTCCTTCCACCAGAAGTAAAGAGACAAAGGAGTCATGCAAACAGCTGCTTTAATGTGCTTTCTTTCAATCAGTGAAGTAGCACAAAAGTACGTTGGCAGAATTTGGACAGTCCTGATAGCTGATCTTTATTGATTTAAGCATTTATATGGCCACCTTTATGTAACACATGATTCTGGATGACCTACACCAAACATGAACAATAAGAAGAAAACATACTATTAAAAGATAAACAGGATGTATAAAATGGCAAACTGAATAGATTAGATCAGTGGTTCCCAAAGTGGACAGTACCGTCTCCTGGGGGGCGATGGGATGCCTTAGGGCAGGGATCCCCAACCACCAGGCCCCAGACTGGTACCGGTCCTTGGATCATTTTGTACCGGGCCACAAAGAATGAATAATCATGATTAAAATATATATAAAAATATGTTTTTAGTAAAGAAATAGTGAAGAAGCCCTTTACTATTGGGGAAGAATTGATTTTGACGGTCCCTGAAAAAGTGTTTCTGTGTGAAACTGGTCCCTGGTACAAAAAAGGCTGGGGACCACTGCCTTAGGGGGCACTAAGAGGCAAGGGGGCTGGCAGAGGGGTGCTAAGAAGCGGCAGGGGGGCACTGGATGTGGGCTCACAGGGTGCAATTCAGGGGTGGGATTCTACCAGTTTTCTCTCTTTCTTTTCCCCTCTCAGACTCACCCCAATGACCGTTGCACCAGAGCGGTGCAAGGGGTTCAATGGGGTGAGCAGCCTTTCCAAGCTGGCCAGCTTGCGCAGGCAGCCGGCCACCTCGTCACGCAGGATTTGCACCGTATGACACCGGAAGAGCTGCCAATGGCGGGCCAGGCACTTGGCTTTCAGCTGTCCTCGACCAGGAAGCAGCAGAGGTTGCGCAGTTCGCAGTTCTCCACCTGCAGCTGCTGGTTCATGCCCTGAATCAGCCGTTGCACCATCATCACCAGCTTCTCGGCATCCTCCCGGCACAAGGGCGCACCAGTTCCTCCTTGCTGCAGCCGGCTAGGTCCGCCTCACTGGCCGGGGTATCAGACAGAGGAGGAGGAGGTAGGCTGGAGGGGCGGCCAACCAGAGGTGGTGGTGGCGGCAGAGGTGCTGGAAACATTGCTCGCTCAGCTCAGGGTGATACAAACCAGCGGTGGGGGAAGCAACTGATTAGCCCGCCCATGCAGCAGCATCTTTGCAACACTGGATGCCAGGAGGAGTGAGCCACGCTTTTGCAGCAGGACCTCCCTCTTCCTTTGCTGTTGGCGCTGGCATTAGCGGGATGGATGGATGCATGGCGGGGCCAGACGTGCTGTGCCTCTGCCAGCTGGGAGCAGGTGCAGCAAAAGGAGAAAGGCGCCTGCGCGGCGGAGGGTGGTAATGAAGGGGGGAGGCTGGGGAAGGATGCCCTGTTGGTGCAAAGTGGGTGGGTGGGTGAGCAGGTGTGTGCAGGCGTGTGCATGGGCATGGACCAACGGTGGGGTGAAGCAGCGCTGTTTTTTTTTCCAAGCCAGGAAACTTGGAGAGAGGGTGGGTGAAAAACAGAACAGGCTTGCACCCTTTTCCCAGTTGAATCCAGATTAAGGAGTCTCTTGCGCCCACCCACCACTCTGGGGTCTGGGACACCACCCCAGCAGCCTTCTGTAGCTTGGCAAGGGATGCATGTGCATGGAGGCGGAATTGGGGTTAGGGGGCTTGGGTGGGTGGGTAAATGGCTTGCACCCTTTCCCCGCTGCTCCACTCAGACTTGCTTGGGCAGGTCCCTCTGGTGCAGCGGGCTCAATGGGGTGGACCTGTGGGGCCAACACCTAGAAAGCGGCAGTGGTGGCAGGTTTGAAAAGTAGAGCAAAGCCAGAGGTCGATAATTTTTACTGCAAAGAATCACAAAAGCTTCTGGGCTGTGCACAAGAAGGGACACGTGTCAATGCAATTCAGCAACATAAAATAAAGAAATACAAATAAAACAAATCAACACGAATCGGCAAAGCATCTCTGATTAGATTCTATTCACTACTGGAATCTAATCAGAGATGTTTTGCTGATTCTAGTCCAATGACCTGCTCCAGCAGGGTTAGAAGGGAGTGTGTGTGTGCATGTGTGTGCATGGCTGTCAAAACTCCAAAAACAGGTCGGCTTCCGGTTTGAGCTTCTTTGTCAACAGACCAAAACCTCGTCTCTCTGAGGCGATCCATGCTCGCTGCTGGAGCACTCCAAGCCGGCTGGTTTGGGGGCTAAGCCATGCCGTAGAGATGGTGAAAAAGGGGGAGACTGCCTGCAGGGTTGAGGAGAGCCGCATCTCTCCTCCCCAGCTGGCCATTACTCCCTTTCCCAAAGGCGGTTGCAGCGGTGGTCAGAAATGGCCACCACAAAGAAGAACTCGACTGGAAAAGAATGGGCAGGAGGAAGATAAGAAGAGAAAGTTTGGGTTGATTGGGTCAAACAGCAAAAGCAACAGATAAGGTACCCTGGAATTTAAACTTAACATTGTTTCCAAAGAAGGTTTTGAAGCTGCGAAGGAGAGAGAGAAGGAAAAGGATTAGGGTTTTTTTTTCTTCCCTTCCTTATACTGACAGCTAAGAGACTTAAGCAAGAAATTGGAAAAAAAAATCCACTTTGACATTAATAGGCATCTAAGTTGAAAATAAAAGTCAAAGGGATAATAAATATTTCTGGACATTTAAAGGCTTTTAAAAACGGGAAAGGAGAAAAAAAAGAGGAGACTGCCTGGAATTAAGGAATGCAACTGTAATTAAAAGGAACAAGATTCCTCAAAGATACTTTTTAACAAATGGTAACAAATAATAGAACCCCAGGAAGAGAAAGTGGAAAAAAGAAGCAAGTAGAAACAGCCTTGGATCATTTGGATTACTTGGTGACTTTTGGTTTTTTGCATCTAGATGACTAAAATTAACTGGGTGGTTGGTTAAAAGTTTTTAAAATGACATCACTCTTGGAAGAACTGAAAACGGAACTTTAAAAATGGAAAGAAGATGCACAAGAAGGGAGAAGTTCTTTTGGCTTCGTGTTTCAATTTTTAGAAATGGAGATCTGGAACTATGAGAAGCAACAAGAAATGCTTGCAGAACCAGAAGATTGGGACAAAGAAGAAGCCATCTGAAATGTTCAAATAATTTTAAGTCGGGGGAAAAAAGAAAAGGGGGGAAAGAGAGTGAAAGGTTTAAGACTAAAAAAAACAACCAAAAAGTAGAAGGACAATTTGAAAGATAAGTATAATATTAGAAAGCAACAGAAGAGGGGATTACAGATGAGAGAGTTAGAAGCAGAGAGACGAGTGGGTAAAAAGGGGAGGGAGAAGAAGAGGGGGAAGAAGGCAAGGAAAAGAAGTTGTAAAAGGCAGAAACAAGAAATGGAGAAACAGGGAAAAGATATAAGGATTGTAACCATAAGCTTGTTTAGAGATAATGGGTGAAAATTTAATTGTAAAAGGGATTCTGCAAAGGTACATAATGATAGCATTGTTATATTACAAATAGAAATATTTTTAGAAAATATGATGATGGATAAAATATTTATTGTAATGGGGATGTTTGTTAATAAATAAATGAATTAAAATGATTGAGAGAATTAAAAGGGAACATTTTAATTTTTAGTAATGATTTATAAAAATATAAATAAGAAATACGGGAAAAAATGAATTAACCATGGAAAGTTTATGTGTTCCCAAGGAAGTATGATATTCAATTGAAAAGAAATGTTCAAGATGTTAAGATTTTAGTGCATATTAATGATAGAATTTAATTGGAATGGAATGTGTGTTTTAGTTAAATATATATATATATATTTCTTTTTTAAGAATATAGTGTCCATTTTAAGAATGTACCAAGCAGAATCTGATTGGAAGTTATATATTATATTGAATGTTATAATCTTAAAGTTATACATTGAAGCTTATATAAGAGTTTGAATGGATAAAATTAAAGGATATAAAGATATCATCCTCTAATTGGTTACTACAGGGAAAAATTGCTTAATTAGAAAAGATAATAAGAAATTGTAACAGGACAGACAAAAGTATAACTATAATGATTTGAATTGAGATGAGATAATTAAAATAAAGTTGAGAAAATTAAAAGAGGGGAAAAATTATCTAAAAATATAAAATGGTAATAAAATATGGAATAGAATATAAAAATGAGCATGAAATTGAGTTTTGTGTCTGTATGAAGAAGTAATAACCTGGGACCATGCTATTTTCAAAAAATATGTTTTATTTGTATTTTGTTTTTGTGAAAACCCAAGTAAAATTTTCAAAAAAACAAACAAACAAACTCCAAAAACAGGTCAAGTAGCTCTGGGGAGGCCAGTCATAAATTAGAACACTTGCTCAGCAACCGGCCATTAAGTGAGGACCACTTGTATTTGGTTTGCCAGTCACCAAACCAAACCCACCTAGTCACATGCCCAGCAAACCACACCTCCTCGGTCACGTGACTACCAAGCCATACCCAGCCAGTCATGTGACCATCAAGCCACACCCACCCAGTCACATGACCAGCAAGCCACACCCTCAAATTAGGCCACTCCCACAGAAATTTGAATCCCAACCCTGGGTGGGGGGCACCGAGGATGAGTTTGTAGCACCAAGGGGGCGGTGGACTGAAAAAGTTTGGGAACCACTGGATTAGATGAAAACAACCAAACGTTACTGACTGGGGAAAAAGTCAAGTCTTGACTACTTTTCCAAAGGCCAGTAGGATTGGGCTTGTTGTATATGGGAGATGTTTGTTGATACCACAGACACAGAAAAGGCCCACTTCCTAGTTCCCATGACCTAGCAATACTTAAATGAGGGAACCTGGAGTGTGCCCTTCTTATGAGGAAAAGGAGCCCTGGTGGCATAGTGGTTAGAATGCAGTATTGCAGGCTGACTCTGCATTCCACTGCCAGAAGTTCGATCCTGACAGGTCTCCAGGTTGACTCAGCCTTCCATCCTTCCAAGGTTGGTAAAATGAGGCCCCGGATTTTGGGAGTCAATATGCTGATTCTCTAAACCTCTTAGAGAGGGCTGTAAAGCACTGTGAAGCGGTAGATAAGTCTAAGTGCTATTGCTATATGTGAGGCAGACATATGTTGTTGGAAGCAGGCAGTCTTGCAAGTAGCTCAGTCCTATGCTGTGTAGGACTTTCAGCATCTTGAATTACATCTGGATGCTTGTTGGGAGCCAGGGCAACTTGAGCAGTGACCCAAAGGCATTGGGTTCATAGCTACTCACCCTGTTGCATTCTGGACTAAAATAAAGAACTTAACACAAACTAAAGTCAGGAAGAAAAAAGAAAAACTCAGAGAAAGTGAAAAGTGCAAGAAAGGAAACAAGGAAAAGGAAGACACAAAGACATGGTTTCTGCTATTCTTCACAGCACTTAAAAAGTACAATTATGCTTCAGCCCCTCTTTACATCATGATACCCTTTTAGGCCAGAAGGAACACTTGTTAACATTAAAATAAGCCATAGATTTCTCCTCTTGTTTGTTCTGACTAAAAAGGCCATTGTATGCTGGTCAGCCCCAAGGGGCATTGCAAATAACTCCAAGCTGGCATTAATGTGCCACCAAGCTATGATCAGAATTGTCTGGGAGAAAAATGGTTGGTTTTTACTTGTAATAACCTAAAAGTATAAAATATTTTTAAAAATAAATTGGAAATAGAGGCAGTCAAGGAAAAAGATACTCTTGTATTGTATGTTATGAAACTCATCTGTTTAGGATATGAGTTTACAATTGGCTTTATAGTTCACTATACAAAGTTCAGAAGAACCATTTTAAGAGAGGGTAGGTATTACCTTAGCAAGAGAAAACTACAATCCCTTTCTAGTGTAAATGTCAGAAGCAAGAAGGTACAATAATTATTTCTGTGTATAGGGAATAGGAGGAACCTTTGCTTGGTAAAACACAATCTTGGCACTCAAAAATCAGTCCAGGCTGCTGCTGTGATCATCTGTCTGTCTTTGTGCCTGGGACCTTACCTTCCAGGGTTTCCCTGTAAATGTGGACTACAATGCTCAGAATTCTCAGCAAGGGCTATACAGTAAATATACAGTAAAATGTTAGGCTTTGAAATCAACACATCTGCAACTTGCTCAGGTTGGGAAACACTAAGTTAGGATAGGCAAAAATCCTTGAAAATGCAAGGCATTATATATTAACTTGGTATATAGTTTTATCTGATAGAATTGACCTTACAAGAAGCAAATTTTGAAAGAAAAGGAAAATATAACTAAAATTACTTTTTAAGTTCCTGTTATTTTCAGTTTTCAAAAATATGGTTAACTCCCATTTCTTAGTGTAGTCCTAAAATATTAATCAGGATTTATATTTGGAAAATTGTGGATATTTTTAAGTATTGCAGTATTTTCCAGTAAAATATAACGCTATAGTCCAAGATTAGTTTCTGTATGCTAAATGACTACATTAAACCGACATTTTATTTTAATGTGTAAAAAAAAAATAAGTTTGTTTCTTCCAGGTGACCAGAACTATTAAGGCTTGTAGAATTAACAAATATTACTGAAGTTTTGTAAAGATCTGTGGCTGCAGAAATCGCTTGTTCAGTCAAACTTGGGATTTCATACTAGTTAGGAATCAGCAACAAAGAGACTGAAAATAAAATTGCCAACATTCTAATATCCTTACACCAGTATTCAAAATGCAGTATATGCATGTATGCAATTTTGGTTGCTAGGTCTGGGGGGAAAGAAAATATCATAAAGCTGGAAAAAGAAGACTTGAGCATCTTCCTTATCGGAAAAGACTGTAACATCTGGAATTTTTTAGAAAAAAAAAAAGACGATTCAAGGAAGATATGGTCAAGAAAGGTGTATGATATTATGCACGGGCAGAGAATAATTTCATTAGGACTAAAATGAAGATGATCCCAAAAATGGGACTTTGTATGATCAAACACGGATGCAAAGCATGATTTGGAAAACAGAATAATGTTCTCTGGGGGAATAATTCTCCCTATGCTGTAGATTAGAGAAACAAAACATCTCTCTCAGGTAATTTTGATTCTTCTTCTCTGTTCAGTCTAATTGAGATATGACTCTGAGACCAGCTGCTGTGTATGCCTTTTCCCAGAGATGTTTATGAAGTAGCCATCCCCAGTTAAAACCCTCCCCTGTTGGGCAACTAATGCTATATGGTCTCTCAAGAAACATTAAACAAAGGGCTGCAAGATAAGCTGCCATCCCTCAGGTATACAAGTCTTGCTACTAAACTTGCTAGAAAGTAGGAGGAAAGGAAACCTTGATACTGTTTTCCCAAAATGTAATGACTACAGTGATCAAGCTTGAGCCTAGCCCAAATAGCCACCCTTTGAATCAGATGTGATTCTGTGGAGACATCCTTCACTGTTTGGGGGAATAAAGTTGCCTTCAAACTTCAGCAGCTACAGGTTCTGGCTTCTTCTGCAGTGTCTTCCAAACTCCTAATAAAATTATTTGTGATTGCAGTTGAATGGTTGGCATTGTTCATTGATGACAGACCCTTTCTGAATGACTCTCTATTAAAAGACACCACTCATGGAGAGGACAGATAGGTTGATCATTTAGTCCAGTTTTCCTCCTCCTCTATATTCCCATCATAAACATTGAAATAAGTTTTTCTTTTTCTTTCTCAATTTTTCCTTTTCCTTTTTTCCTTTCCTTTTCCCCTTTCCCCTTTTCTTTGGATAGTGCTTCAACACCACTAGTTTCAGGACAGTAGGACTTTGCAGAGAATTTTGAATATCGTAGTGAATTGAAACTGTTCCTTCTCAAGTAATCAACATCCAATCTGAATTATCTTGATCTACCTTGAAATATGGGCTTTGTTCAGATCTTAAGAATAGCTTGCTAACAAGAAAGAAAATGATACAGTACTTCAATGTTTTGCTAATTAATATTTTAGGCTCAGTATTTGTGTGCAGAATTGTAGCACTTTCAAAAATTGTTAATTTTTTGACGTAACAAGTAAAATCTTTTCAATCTTTGCCTACATATTCTCTTTAAATATATATAACACATTGCCTGTACATCAAAGCCTTTAAATGCTACCTACGTATTGAGGAAGTTTTGTTTAAATACAGAAAGTCACACAATTTCTTTCCCTGGCATTTGTAAGTTGCTAGTCATTTCTGTTATACTGCAGTATCTGAATTTCTTGTTAAACTTAAACATTTTTGACGTCAAGTAAAACAGTGACACATTTCTTGAATTTTGATGTGATTTTCTTTCAGGATTGATCTTTCCAGCTTGGTGATTTAAAAAAGAAAATAAAACCTGAAAATAGTTTCCAAAATGTCAATGCAAAGAGAAATATCTCTTAAAAATTAAGTTCAAAATACTTTTGCTACTCAGAATTGATGTAATCAGTTCAAGTAAGTTTTTGGTAGTGTGAGAAAAACGTTGTGTCCATTTGGAATGACAACAGGATTTTCAAGACTCCTTACCCACTTCTCTGAGTCATGCTTCCCTGTTGGTGCAAATTATAACTTGGAAAGAAATGTAATACTTTTTCTCTATTGCTGTGATCTCACCTATTATTCCTCCTTGTGGCTACTTTTTAACTACAACATTTTACTTCAGACTTCAGACATTTCTAGTTTGAGCTGACTTTGGTGCTCTGGCTTGGTGATTTAAGTTGCAATGATTGTTATGAATGTTTAGTTTAGAATATTGCCATTGGAATGGATAGAGTAAGAGATTTGACAATCCTTTAACTGCTTTTATTCCTGCAGAAATGTCAAAAAGTTCAAGAACTCGATTGAGTTTATCCTTATGTCAGCAACCAGCTTAGGTAGCATACTGTACTGAAATTTAATTGTACCTTTCTTTTTATACAAGGAAATAAAAAAAAAAATTGCTCATAATCAATTCATTTACAATTAACTTTTAACCCTATGATTGTATAACTCAAACCTTTTGAACTTTGAGAGATGTTTTGATATTGATGCTGTTCAAGTTTATTTTTTATGACAATTTGATTGAGGGGGGAAGGATGTGGTCTACCCTGATTTTGTTCGCAATAGTGAGCTAGGATTCTATATATAATTAAGACCATTCCTTTCACAGAAATGACTTGGAGTAACAAAAATACCAATATTCACTCATGCATACATAAGTGAATGTGCTGAGATAAGACCTGGACATTTGTTTTAAAATGTGACGTAGGCGGTTGTGGGTTGGAACTCTTCTGGGCTCTTTCATTGGGAAGAATCCTAACATACTGTGTATGAACGTTTTATTTCCAGATAGATTGAGCTGTGTAATCTTCCCCATAAAAATCTCAAGTTTTTTTTACAAGCAAATTTGTTGTTTTCTACATTATCCAGCAACTGCAAATATGTCAGCCAGACTATCCTTTTTGAATCTTCTCCTCCATGCTGCAGCTAGAGCCCAGGATGGGTAGACTCCTTCTTATGATGTCATTCAGCTGAGTCTGTACTTGTATATAAAAACCCAGCTCCCAGGAGAATCCCCAGCTTTGACTCAGCTTCTTTAAGTCACAAGCTGTGTCTCTGAAAGCACTAGCATTTTATTCAGTGATTTTCTACAGAAGTTACTCTTGCTTCAATCAGCTCCCGGGGATCTGGGCAGCTGCAACTTCAGGAGAACTGGACTCCGTTCTCCTGCAACGTGGGGATAAACATTTTCCCAAGCGCTGCTAGGCAAGCAGGGAAGAGTCTGAGACCTGCCTCATAGCTGCAGTTTGTCCGATCGTAAAACTGATCGGCAAACTGATAACAGAGCCAGCCAGCTGATCGAGTGGGAGGCATTTCTTCCTTCTCTGGCTGATCTGATCGCTGGGGGCTTGCAATAGCCTAAGGAGCAAAATTCACTTCTCGGAGCCATCAATGAGCAGTGGCCATCTTTGAGTGCAGTCTCTTCAGACATGAGATGAGTGGCCATTTTAAGTGGCCTGGTAGCCATTTTCAGGGCTCCAAAGACCCAATTCCACAGTCTGCTATCCTTAAGCACTTTTGAGAGCCATTCTCTCAACGCTTGAGCCTTGCTTCTTTAAATGGATCAGAACAATGCTCATGCAGAGTTTCCCCCCCCCCCCCAGTGGAACAGGCCCTCCAACCCACTAAAAGGAAAAGACATAGACAACGTGCTGCTCAGAGGGAAGTGGCTGCAAAAATCAGAGCTAAGGCTCTAGCACCTAAGACAAGTCAAGGTGAGTTGAAGGCAGAGAAACACAGACATGCGGCTCTAGAGAGACAATTTAACAAGACTATTCAACAAACGAGAGGACAACTGCAACAGGTTACCCAGCCAGCCAAACATCAGGGTTTCCAGAGAAGCCCCCCAGGGGAGGGGAAGTTGTTCATGGAGCCTTTGGACACTACCCCCCCCCCCGGTCTGGCCCCTGGGGCATTTGAGGAATAACCTCAGGATTTCAGCAGGTCTGGGCCATATTTCCAGCAAACTTTTGGGCCCTATGCCCCCTCTCTTCCCTCCAGAATTCAGGCCTTCCAGATCAGGCCAGAAGTCACTTTCACACCCACTGTAGCTGGCCTTCAGCCCTCCACTACCTTTGATAATAGGCCCAGGGAGATCCAAGATGTTGTTTCCTTAGCCATGAGGCAGGGATTGGCTGAAGGTTTTCAACAGATGCTTCAGCCTCTGGAAAGGGTTCAGGCCCTTCTCCCTTCTCAGTCTATGGCTTCCTTACCTCCGCAACAAGATTTCTCCAGACTCCAAGACCTCAGAGTCCATTCTTCACAGGCAGAAAGGGAGGAGTATGAAGGAGAAGAGGGTGCCTCCCCATCTGAACACAGTTGCTCCTCTCGTTCAGAGGGCGAAGAGGGCGAAATATGTGATCACAGTCTTTCAGAGGAAGAAGACTCTCATCCAGATCAGCCCTCCTCTACATTAGTCTTTAAATCAGCCCTCTTTAAACCCCTACTTAGCAAGGCCCTGGTCACTGTCAAGCTGTCACCTGAGGAAGCAGCACCTGAACCACAAGGGGAACCCTCCGGGCAAGGAGACTCACTCTTCTCCAAGCCAGTAGTACACACAGAGGTTTTGCCTTCTCCTTTTGTTTCTTGCCATGGTCAAGGAGCAGTGCACTTCCCCTTCAACAGATCCTCGTCCATCATCTTTGGACAAGCGGTTCTACAACGTTAGCACATCCCTAGCTGATGCCCTTGCAGTACCCTCAGTAGACACTCCAGTTGTGGCATCATTCTCCTCTTCTGGCACTCCCACTGAGCCAGAGGACAAGCATTCCAAACAGACCCTCAAGTGCAACCACCAAGCAGCTGCATGGGCTGTTCAGGCTTCAACTGCTGCATCGTTTTTCACGACAGCATCTCTACAATGGCTGCACCAACTGCAGGATCGATTGCCTGCCTCTGACCTCAGGTCTCATCAGGACCTTAACAAAATTATAGCAGCAGCAGAATTCACTACGGATGCCAACCTCAGTTCTGCCAAATTTGCATCAAAGGCCATGGCATCTTCAGTGGTGGCAAGAAGGCTTCTGTGGCTCCAAAATTGGCAGACAGAATCACGCCGCAAATGGAAGCTGGCCTCTTCCCCCTGCTCAGGAGACAAGCTTTTCAGGGAGGCTCTAGAGCCATATCTCATCGAGACCAGAGATAAACATAAAATTTTTTCCTCCAGGGAAAAAAGCTGACTATCGCCCAGCTCCTTATCGGCCACCTGCCTTTTGGGTGGAGTCCACCTCCCACTTTCCTCAGCCACAAAGGCATATTTTTAGTGCCAAGACCAACATCAAGAACCACCTGGCAGACAACAACCTTCTGCTGGTAAATGGCCCTTTTGGGGGGGAGGGTGTCGTGTCTTCCATCACTCGAAGTAATACCTCATTCTCCCCACCCATCGGAGGTTACTTAGCCTTCTTTGCCCCCAAATGGGAGGAGTCAACAACGGATACCTGGGTGCTCAACACTGTTAGATCAGAGCTATAATTGGAATTTCTGTTATCACCCCCAAAACATTTTTTGGTTTGTCCTATTTCACGAGACACTTCAAAGAGAGCCCTCATGAATTCAGCCATTCAGTACCTACTCGACAAAAGGGCTATTCAACCAGTTCCCACCTTACAATGGGGACGTGGATTTTACTCTTGTCTTTTTATTGTTCTCAAAGCCTCAGGGGGATGGCAAGCCATCCTTGACCTAAAATTTCTCAATCAATTTGTCAAATATAGGTGATTTAAAATGCAGACACTGCATTCTATCTTAGAGAGCATTTGGGAGGGCGACCTCCTCTCTTCCATTGATCTCACAGAGGCTTACCACTACATCCCCATCTGGCCTCATCATCTCCAGTTTCTCTGTTTCTGTTACCAAAATGCCCACTTCCAGTATCGAGCCCTTCCTTTCAGCCTCTCATCGGCTCCAAGGGTCTTCACAAAGATTCTAGCAGCATTGGTGGCTTCACTCTGTTTCTGTTCCAATGAGGATCCAATGCTACTTGGACGACATGTTGATACTGTCGTCCTCCATCCACTCAGCCCATCAGGACTTACAAATTACCCTGTCTTGCCTCCAAAGCCACGGGTTTTCCATCAACACCAAGTAGAGCCATGTCTCACCCATGACTAAACTGCTAAACTTGTGAGCAATCATCGACATAACTTTGTGTCAGGTTTTCCTGTCTCCAGATCGTGGAAAAAGCCTTGCAGAGATCATCAGCCAGATTCAACAACAACAGACTGTTCCATTGTCGCTGCTGTCCAAACTACTGGGGAAGATGGTCTCCTGTATTGGCATCATCCCATGGACACGGCTTCACTCCCGATTGCTCCAATGGTTCCTGCTCCCCTTTCAATGAGCAGGAACCAGCCACTCATCAATCAAGGTCCTGCTCTCTCAACAGGCCCAGTGGTCCCTCAACTGTTGGCTCTCCCCATCCCTCTCGAAAGGGCTCCAATTCAAGGAACCAGACAGGCACAATCACCACAGATGCCAGCCTTCTGGGTTGGGGCTCCCATATGGAGGGTCAGATAGCTCAAGGGATTTGGTCCAGATCAGACAGCACCCATCCCATAAATTGGTTAGAGCTCAGAGCTATCTCTCTGGCTCTCAAGCATTTCAGAGCCTCGGTGACCGGCTTCCATCTTCTCATGTTGATGGACAATATGACTGCAAAGACACACGTCAACAGACAGGGGAGAACGAGATCCAAGGCACTTATGAGGGAGGCAGAATGTTTGGGGTTATGGGCAGAGAAACACCTGCTATAGATCTCAGTGGATCACATTTCCAGAGTTGACAATTCCCAAGCCGACTGGCTGAACAGGAGTTTGGTCAACCAGGCAGAATGGTGCCTCAAGGAGGTCTCTCTCCTTCTTCAGCCCAGTTGGCACTTGGTTCCACCAGACCCAAGACATTGTGTTACCTGACTTCTGTCCCCTTCCGCACCATGACTTAGAGCACAAGTGGCATAATCTAGATGTCAGAAGGGCTCTTAGAATTTACATCAAGCACACTTCCCCTTTTAGAAAGACAGAAGCCATGTTTGTCTCCTTTTCACCTTGTCACTTGGGGAGCAAGGCTTCTTCCCCTATTATTAGCAGGTGGGTCAGGACGTGCATCACACAAGCCCGCAAAGTGGTGGCTCTTCTGTTAAGCCGTGATAACTCTAGGCTCACTTCAGCCACTTGTGGCCATCCAGGCATCCTTGGAAGAGATTTGCAGAGTGGCCACATGGACATCCCCATCTCCCTTCATCAGACACTACCATCTGGATTCCTTTGCCTCAGCGACGGCAGCCTTCAACAGACAGGTTCTTCAGCGAGTGGTTCCACTGTCGGAGTGATCGGCCGGACGAGGACCCCCTGTGAACATGCAAGTTTTGGTATGTCCCATCCTGGGCTTTTGCTGCAGCATGGAGGAGAATGAGCATTGGTAAATTTACCTATGAAAGCCCTTTCTATCTATGCTGCGAGAGAATCCAGCCCCTCCCTTGGTTCGTCCGGAGATGGTAAGGCATGTTAATGTATTGGATTGTTTGATTTCAGAGACACTTCTTCAGTCTGACAAGTATTTTTGCCAAAGCTGGGGATTCTCCCGGGGGCTGGATTTTATATATACAAGTACAGACGCAGCTTAATGACATCATAAGAAGGAGTCTACCCAACCTGGGCTCTCTCGCAGTATAGATATAAAGGGCGTTCACAGGTAAATTTACCAATGCCCATTTTATTGCTTCTGTTAAAAGTCTATCTACTGCTGTTGATTTAGGCTTTGAAGCTTTATCATATAATGCAGTGGTTCCCAAACTTTTTCAGTCCACCGTCTCCTTGGTGCTATAAACTCATCCTCGGTGCCCCCCACCCAGGGTTGGGATTTCTGTGGGTGTGGCCTAATTTGAGGGTGTGGCTTGGTGGTCACATGACCGGGTTGGTATGGTTTGGTGGGCATGTGACTGGGTGGACATGGTTTGGTGACTGGCAAACCAAATACAAGTGGTCCTCACTTAATGGCCAGTTGCTTAGCAAGTATTCTAATCTATGACTGGCCTCCCCAGAGCTACTTGACCTGTTTTGGGAGTTCGACAGCCATGCAAACACATACGTACACACTCCCTTCCTACCCTGCTGGAGCAGGTCATTGGACTAGAATCAGCAAAACATATCTGATTAGATTCCAGTAGTGAATAGAATCTAATAAGAGATGCTTTGCCGATTCGTGTTGATTTGTTTTATTTGTATTTCTTTATTTTATGTTGCTGAATTGTATTGACACGTGTGTCCCTTCTTGTGCACAGCCCAGAAGCTTTTGTGATTCTTTGCAGTAAAAATAATCGACCTCTGGCTTTGCTCTACTTTTCAAACCTGCCACCACTGCCGCTTTCTAGGTGCTGGCCCCACAGGTCCCCCCCATTGAGTCTGCTGCACCACAGGGACCTGCCCAAGCAAGTCCGAGTGGAGCAGCGGGGAAAGGGTGCAAGCCATTTCCTCACCCATCCAAGCCCCCAAACCCCAATTCCGCCTCCATGCACATGCATCCCTTGCCAAGCTACAGAAGGCTGCTGGGGGTTGTCCCAGACCCCAGAGTGGGTGGGTGGGTGCAGGAGACCTCTTAATCTGGATTGCAACCAGGGAAAGGGTGCAAGCCTATTCTGTTTTCCCCCCACTCATCCACTCACCCTTTCTCCAAGATTCCTGGCTTGGGGGGAAAAAAACCCAGTGCTGCTTCACACACATCCCCGCCGTCGGTCCATGCCCATGCACATGCCGCACACTCCCGCTCACCCACCCACTTTGCACCAACAGGGCATCCTTCCCCCACCTCCCCCCTTCATTCCCACCCTCTCCTTTTGCTTCACCTGCTCCCAGCTGGCAGAGGCGCAGCGTGCCTGGCACTGCCATGCATCCATCCTGTTAATCCTAGCGCCGGCGGCAGAGAAAGTGGGAGGTCCTGCTGCAACAGTGTGGCTCACTCCTCCTGGCGTCCAGTGTTGCAAAGATGCTGCTGCACGGGTGGGCTAATTAGTTGCTTCCCCCACCGCCGCTTTGTATCACCCAGAGCTGAGCAAGCAATGTTCCTGGCACCTCCGCCGCTGCTGCCGCCCTTGGTCAGCTGCTCCTCCAGCCCGCCTCCTCCTCCACGTCCTCCTCTTCCTCTTGTCTGATGCCCCGGCCAGCGAGGCGGACCTAGCCGGCTGCAGCAAGGAGAAACTGGTACATCGCTTGTTCCGGGAGGAGGCCAACAAGCTGGTGGTGCTGGTGCAACAGCTGATCCAGGGCGTGAACCAGCAGGCGGAAGGAGCACCTATATGAGATCCACGTCCTGAAAGCTGTCAATGGGTGGCTGCAGGCAGAGAACCACAAGCTGTTCAATCTCTGCTGATTCCTGGTCGAGGACTGGCTGAAAGCCAAGTGCCTGGCTTGCTACTGGCAGCTCTTCTGGCATCACGCGGCGCAAGTCCTGCACGACTAGGTGGCTGGCTGGCTGTGCAAGCTGGCCCGCTTGGCAGGGCTGCTCACCCCATTGAGCCCCTTGCACTGCTCTGGTGCAACAGTCATTGGGGTGAGCCTGAGAGAGGGAAAGAGAGAGAGAGAACTGGTAGAATCCCACCTCTGAATTGCACCCTGCGAGCCCACATCCAGTGCCCCCTGCTGCTTCTTAGCACCCCCCTGGTGCCCCTTGCCTCTTAGTGCCCCCATAAGGCATCCAATGCCCCCCAGGGGGTGGTACTGCCCACTTTGGGAACCATTGATATAATGCATATTTTTTCTTTTTAGGGTCAAACTAGTTATACTGTAATTCTTGGTGTTGTGTTTTTCGACCAGTGGTCCCCAACCTTTTTTGTACCAGGGACCAGTTTCATGCAGAAACACTTTTTCAAGGACCGGCAAAATCAATTCTTCCCCAATAGTAAAGGGCTTCTTTACTATTTCTTTACTAAAAACATATTTTTATATATATTTTAATCACAATTATTCATTCTTTGCGGCCCGGTACAAAATGACCCACGGACCGGTACCAGTCTGGGGCCTGGTGGTTGGGGATCCCTGGTATAGGCTGCTATTTGTTTTAGTTGCTTAGTAAATAATATGAATTGTAAAGCAGGCCAAAAACTGTTTTTACTTTTACAAACACAGATGGAATTAGTTTCTCCCTCCTTAAAAAAAAATTAATGTAATGTAAATTAAAAAATGTAGCCACATAAGATCAAACCATCTGACAAACATTGATTAGATTCACATGTCAAATGAAGTCATTATGTAATAAATCACAGAGGCCTGGTTCATATGTAACACAAACCAATCAAGTTAACATCATGCTAACCCAAATATCTACTTTGAATTGCAACGAGCATCTTTCTTATTTACCTCCTGCCTTGAAAAGCAGATAGAAGACCTCATGGGCTGGTTTTAATCAGAATATTCTTTCACACCCTTTTTGCCAGAATCACTTTTTAAAATAATAATTCCAGTCTTTAATTCATAATAATAATAATAATTTTTTGTATGCATGATTTGACTATTTAGAATATGCAATTATTAGATTAGTTGAAATAGTATGTCTGCTGTAACGGAACAAAGCCAGCTTTGTTCAGATTTAACTTGAATAATCTTTTTGTGTTTTGGCAAAATGTGTCTCCCAAGTCAAGCTGGCTGTTCAGCACAGTAAGTAATGCTCACTTCCCCATTACTAATTTTAACTGACATAGCCCCTCTGTCTGTAGTGGTGAAAGTTATTTTAATGTGGAGGAATCAACACTGTTTTTGAAGTATAGGCCTTTACTGTTCTTCAGGGCAGCATTTTCCATCCTCTTATAAACAACCGTGGAAATCTGCCAGAGAGGATTTAAGGGCTACAACTGTTGAGGGGCAAAAAAAAGTTTTGAAGCTTGGAATGTTCTTTGAGGAAATGAATTATATATTTCCTGAAATGCTTCTTTTAATAATGTTTTACTGTCATATTTTAAGAAATAGAATAATTGGTTCAAAATTATTGCCTGTTACATCAACTCCCTACATCTCTCCTTGTCCCGTGTGTGTGTGTGTGTGTGTGTGTGTGTGTGTGTGTGTGTGTAAGAAAAGGCTTAATTTGTCAGTATGGCCACTGACTTCCTTTATTTTTCTACTCTGTTGTTATTTCTTGCCCGGTCAGTCTGTGGTCTAGTAGTTCATACCACCAAATAAGTCATAATGCACTTTTGTTTGTTTTTGGTTAAATGTGGTATGTGAATCCAGTCAGTTGTATTTTAATAAGTCATGTTTAATGGCTTAGAGCAATGTGTAAGCTCAAGTCTTGGAGCTTACTTAACAAACTGTGGCTTGATACATGGATCCAGACAATATATTTTCAAGTAGATGAAAGTAATCTATGTTACATCAAATGTCGGAACATTTTACTCAAAGCTGCAAACCTAATTTCAGTTGTAGATGATCCACAATGTAACAATAATGAAACGATAATGAAATTATACCATATATAACTTTATTATTAACCATAATGCAGCTAATCAGGTAAGTCAAGTCAGATTTCATTAATGATGATTCCATGGACGTTGACATATAATTTTAGGCAACAATATGGAAGTAGCTTGACTTGGCTTTCTTCTGAGATTTTTTTCAGTTCCCCAATCTACTTTACAGCCTTTATATATTCCCTGGCAGCCTCCCAGATTTTATCATGCTTATATTATGAGCTCAAACGAGGTTGACCAGGTGCTGAAAGGTAGATATATGCACCACTTATTGTTATAGAATATTGTATTAAATTACCACAAGGTACAGAGATTCCAATAATTTGTGTCTTATTTCATACACATATGCATATATTGGATAGATATTAATCTAGATTGAATTTCTTTTTGTTCTTATTGAATAAAACCCACTTACTATAATTACACTCTTTAATAATGTTACCATTTATCAATACAGGTTATGAATTTAATAAGGGCGATGAACTGAAGTTACTTTGGTTTATGCTCCTACAAGATCAATATGTTGAATTTATCAGCATTTTTTCCTTTTCAAATCGATTTCAAATGTTTTTCCTATCAATAGTTTAATATTTGCTGTCCTGCCCCAAGGTGCTCAGTTTTGTCTTTCTTTCAGCCTATAAACATTATCAAGAAAAACTAAAAACCTGATTGAATATAACAGTGCGCTATATTTTAATTTTAGCAGGACCACACAATTTTACAAAGTAGGATCTGTGAGCACATCGTCACAATTGTTTCATGTAGAAAGGAATGTGCCCAAAACATCTGTGTCTGGAAAAGCTGAGCTATTGTTTCTTGTTGGCCTGCCATTCTCCAGATAAATGGATCCCATATTTTTGATTAGCTGAGGGGAAAGTCCCATCAACTAATATTTGGAACTGTCCAGTGACTATAGAAATTGACTACCTCACTGTTTTCCAGGCATCACGAATGGATATTTTTCTTTAGCAGATGATGCTTTCTGGCAAACAGTTTCTTTATATTCAGGTCCCTTTTTGGATTGAAACTATGCTTCAATTTTCTGAAGAGCTTCAAATGCACTCCTACAGACAAGAGAAATACGGGTTGTCCTCAACTTACAACAGTTCATTTGGTGATTTTTCAAAGTTATAACAGTACTGAAAAAAGAGACTTATGATTGTTTTTCACACTTTATAACTATTGCAGCATCCCCATGGTCACATGATCAAAATTCAGATGCTTGGCAACTAGTTCACATTTATGAGGGTTGTGTTATCCCAGGGCCCCATGTGACTCACTTTTGAAACCTTCTGACAAAGTCAGTGGGGAAGCCAAATTCACTTAACAACTTAACATTTGCAGTGATTCACTTAACTGTGGCAGGAAAGATTGTAAAATGGGGCAAAGCTCACTTAACAAATGTATTCCTGTTCTCCTTGTCTGATCAACATTTCGTACATCTCTTTCTGGGATCTGTGCATTTAAAATAAAAAAAACTAAAACCTTCATTCATCTCCATATATAATGCCTGATATTTTTTATTTGGTACGTCCTTATATCAAAGTGTAATGTAAAACCTGTTTTTTTCCCATAACCAAAATCCCGTAAGGCATGTTGGGCTTAGAGAGGATGAGTGTTTAGGCAACTTCCATGTCTTAAACACTTGCTCTCCCATTCCTAGGGCAACGCTAAGATTGCTTTGCAGTGGTATGGCAGGGAATCTTACATTTTTCTTATTTTAATTTTGGTTTGAAAACATACTGGCAGTTGATTGGTGGGCATTGTAAATGGTTGAAGGATTCTTCTGCCCTTCTAGTGTGATCTTGATGGGTTCATCTAGATTTTGGACTTGATCAACTCTATAGAAGGGAAAGCCACCTCCTCAGTAGTTTTGGATCTCCTCCTTTGGTCACAGGAAAGCAGAAATACTGGGTAAGTAATTCCCATTTAATGAAAAAGCCAGATATTCATTTTTAGTTATTGTTCTGATATTACCCTCGAAGAAAGAACTTTAATTTTATTGATGATATGATAAATAGTTTATTTAATAAATGTTCTAATTACATGATATGTTCTAATTTGTGCATTAATAAAGAAAAATAGAGTATGTGTAACATTTTCTATAGGCGTTTCCAGCTGACTTTATAAAGCATTCCTAGGAACTTCAGTGCTTAATAGGGAACACACATTGCTGCAAAAACTGGGATTATCACATGTCCTACAGCAGAAAATGTTAAGAATGATCTAGCCCTGTTCTATTTAAAGGTCCCTAATTTTGTAATGGAATTCAATACTTGAAGATAATGTAATCTGAGTATTCTTTGTCCCAAATTACAATTTTTTTCCAGGAAATCCTAAAAACTATTCTCTATCACATTTATTTCAGAAGAGTAGTTAAACACATAAATATTTTTAAAAGCTTGTTAATGTTAAATCTCAGCTAATTCCATTTACTTTTTTTTTACATTATTTCATAAAACATGTAATCAGATGTAGATATTTAGCCAAAAATATCAGTATATATAGCTTTTTCAGAACTAATTACCTATTAATTTCATGTAAAATGCCACAGAATCAAAGAGCCCAATATTATTAAAGTAAGAAGATTTGAAATCATTATAGCAAAGAAGATTAAAGATTAGCTAACCAGGATAATTTTGAATGCTTATTTTAATAGCAGATTGTTAGTTAAAATGATATCCCAAAATATTGAATAAATACCAAATTTCAATTAATTTCAACATTTTTTCATTCTTTTTTTAAAAAATAAGTTAATCCATGAATTAAGAAGACAATCTTTAATCTTAAGGGGAAAAAATACAACTACAAACTATGGAGAAGAAAACATTTTATCAATAGTCATGAGTTCACTGTTATAATATGAGCAATAAAGTACAGTCATTTTAAGATATCACAAAATCCATGCCATACTAATGCATATTTCTGCATCCTTTGATTAATAGAAAATATTGCCTTTTCCAAAATAAGTAAATCACACATATGCAGCAGGCATTTTTTGTTCTTGTATTGATTGTATTTCAAAAATTTTCATTGTTAATTAGGAATACATAAAATATTGTATCTGGAGAACAAATTAAAAAGAAAAGAAAATTGCTAGGTCTAGCTACAGGTCTTTCATATAATTTTTTATCAAATTAACTAGACTCTGGGGCCACACATAATTTCACTGAATCTTCCATTTCATGCTGATAAGCCCTACTACTCACCTCATCAAGTATCTTGCAGAAATAGTCTCATAGAATTTACAGGATATCTATCTTATCAATCTCTGTCTTATAGGATAGACTTATAGATCTTATAAGTGAATTGGTCAGTGGTAAATTTTCTAACTAGTTACAGCCTACCTATAACCAGCTCCTGTAATAATGTAAATCTATCTGAAATCTCAGAACACTTTTAAAACAGTGGCTCATATAATTACAGACACTTAATCTGGGTGGTGGTGGTGGAGAAATACACTTCCCTGCTTGCCAAGTATTCAAAGGAGGGTAAATACATCTAAGAAAAACTCAATCTGTTCCTTGAGTGATTAAAAACATCACTAACTTATCTGGTTTCCATGTTAGGTTCTTCGCTCTATTTCAGTCCACTGTCACAAAAAGACAGCAAGCAGTTCAGAATTTAAGCAGCTACTTTCTAAAAGGCATGAATTTAATTATGTAATTACTGTATGCACCTATGTTTATATTGGGTGAGATTCAATTTTTTAACAACCAGTTCTGTGGGCATGGCTTAGGTGGTAGGTGTGGCTTAGGTGGTCATGTGCCTGGGTGGACATGGCTTGGTGGTCATGTTATTGGCTGGATGTAGCCAACTCAATATCACTCACATCAAGGCACGCATCTCCTCTCCTAGCCTCTCAAGACTGTGGGTATGCTGCAACAGTCGTAAGTGTGAAAAATGGTCATAAGTCACTTTTTTCAGTGCCATTGTAACTTTGAATGGTCACTCCACACAAGTAAAGTACAGCAAAGGAGGAGGGGGGGAAAACTCCAGAGAAGTTCCAGAGACAGGAAGTCTAGTCCTGCCAAGAATGTAATAAGGGTTAATGGAGAGGCAGTTTCTGTAAGCAACACCAGGATGTTTCCTTCCTGCCTTCCTTACGGGATTAGGCCAGTAATTTCTTCCAACAATCGGTTCTTCGAACTGCTTAGAATGTTAAAAACTGGTTCTAGTGAATAGGTGCGAATTGGTAGAATCCCACCCCTGGTTTATATGGAATTTATATGTATTTATATGGAAAGAGGCATGTATTTAATTAACAGTTGGTTAAACCCTCCACTATTTCTTTCAGAAATTCAATAGAAATATTTAATAGCTGTAAGGGTAAGATAGAATCCTGGGAAGATCTACTGGCTGATGACCACATAGGAGTCTGTTCCAGCCTTACATGAACTGTATAGAATAATAAAACAGTTGCTTCCAAGTCCCAAACCAGTTAAACAACCTGGAAGGGCACTATGATACGAAAACACATTGATCAGTTAGCAAACTGGCAAGGGTGTATGTACTCTTTTCTATCCAGTTTCAAATAAAGATTGTCTCCTAAAGCAGTCAACATTTTAAATTGCTGCCCGTGGTAATTACCTCGGCCTAATCCAGCAATCCTTTGCACATATTGATTTTAAAAAAGAAATATGTTGTTGCATGGAGTTACCCTACCTTCTCCTTCCTGGCCACTACAAAAAAGTGCTGGTATTCTGAAAACCACCTGATTTGGATAAACCTCTATATACATACATTTCACTCCACAGAGCAATTGTTCCATAGATGGTTTTCGAACACGAATCTCCTGGGCTTTCTTCATCCTGCTGTTCAACCCAAAGACTTTTGTCCCCAAATTAGTTGGCCCATGACTATTTATCTAATGGGAAGAACTGCAGTAAAAAGCTTTTGAATAGTATAGACCTGGATTGGTCATATAAGCTGCTTTTATGGGTTTTGCATGGAGAGACTCTGAGATTGCATCTGAAGGTATTGAGGCAAAGGATTTATATGAGCTTCATGAATACACAACCACTCTGTTCTTTTCAAAATATAACTCCTGAAAAAGATATGTAACAATTTAGCCATCTTATTGTATACTATTTACCACTGGTTTACAGGGCTATTTTAATCAGTTGAAGGTAAAAATGATACAGGCAGTGGAACGACCTGACAGACTCCAAAATGGATCTGATGTCCTGTTCAGTGACAGTAATGACAGTAGACAAAGCTGTTCTTAGCCATCATCACTGCATCTGCATAAAGGGTGCATGCCAAGCTATGGTGGATGCTTGTCAGTTTCTAAAAATGGAAAAAAATATTTTTGAAGAGGTGAAATCTTCCATGCGTTTACCTGATATTTGTTCCTCTTGATGTTGGACACTAGTAATGGTAAAGAATGAGTGGGTAGATAATCATTTCACCCTTGGTACAACAAAATTTACTTGGAATTCAGATGTTATATTTTTACGTTACAGGAGGAAACCTTGATAGTCTATACAATTCTATGCCTGATTTAGTAACCAAAAATCAAGTAGCACATTTTCAAGCTGATACCTTTTACAGTAGCCTTCAATTTACAACAGTTTGTTAACAACCGTGTTACTAATTTAAGAACTACAGTGATTCACTTAATTAATGTGGCAAGAAAAGTAGTAAAATGGACAAAACCCACTTAAAAACTATCTCGGTTAGCAACAGAAATTTTGGGTTCAATTGTGGTTGTAAGTCAAAGACTACTTGTATTAAAATGTGTTGCATTTTTGAACTGCAGTTCATTTCATCAGATCCACGGAGTGATATCATGTGCCTTTTAATAACATTTGTTCGTTAGAAAGGGTGATGCTGGAAGTCTTCTATAAGGCTAACTTTGCTGTGTTTTCAGTAGTTAATCTTTCTGGAACAAAGAAAATTGGTTAAATAGCAAAAGAAATAACTGCTGTACAGTGCTTTCTCTTCAGTGGTCAGCTTAATTCCTTTCTTTTTTCATGAGAACAGTAGCCTATATTGCAGCTTTTCTGATTTATTTAAAACTTTCATTTCATCACTCTTGAGTTAATACAAAATATTCAGTAAGAATCTCATGCAGTGATTTGAAGAAAAAAATATCCATTATAGTCTGAACAACTTGCAAGAATATTTCATGAAGTCCTGTGAACTATGGAATACAGCCATGAAATTGCTGATATTGCAAAGAGCCAAAATATTAGAAGATTCAGCAAGTCAGATATGGACTTAAAGCCGTTACATAAGAGTGGAACTGCTTATTTTTTTATGATTACATAAATATGAATTCTGAAAGGTTTAATTTCATTCAAAAAACAAAAAGCCCTGTTGAACAGAGAAAAGGAATACTAGATAAGCAACGCACAAAAGGCCCAGTCCCACTGCACTTATGGATGCAAAGAGGATGGAAAACGTTAAAAAAAGCTTGCCATCCGTTGGAAAACGCTATGCATCCATTGTGTACTCATTGCATACGTGTTTCATACGCTCTATCCGTCCAGCATCCGTCCACTGCGATTTCATCTGCGCAAGAAGTTTTGAGCTGCACAAAACTTTGTGAACGGATGAACTTTCCACCGCATACGATGTACATCTGCGACATATACGGGCAACAAACATTCTATGTCCGTTATCATCCACTAAACGTCCACTGTATCCTCTCTGCATCCTCTGGCCATCCCCTCAACTCACATCCGCTGCAGCTGAAAACGGAAAGAGGGAGGAAACAAAAGGTACACGGAACGTCTACACAGCGTTAGTAGCACAGAAATAAAAAGGATGTAAGCGTATGCATCTCGTATATAAAGTATTCAAAATGGACAAAAGGTTTGTATCTGGGATGTATCTCGTATATTTAGGATGTCTGCAGTATGTATAGAGTATGTAGAAGGCCCCATAGCAGACAACTGATATTTTCTATAAAAAGGGGGAGAAAATCATCTGGATCGCTGGGATGGTGGACCATATAGTCCCACTATGCTTGCACTGGAGGTTTATCTATCCCACAACTATCCTTATCTATCCCACAAGCATGCAAAGGCTTAACCATTTTTTCAAAGTTTTCACCAACACTTTATTAAGTAAAAAAAATAAACCAAGTAAACTAAGTGTCTTAAGCAAAGATAACCTTTATTAACTTTCTTACGTAAACTTTATGACTTTATTAAATAAGCAAAATGAACCAAGTAAGCTGTATTAAGTGTCTTAAGCAAACATAACCTTTATTAACTTTCTTAGGTAAACTTTATGACTTTATTAAATAAGCAAAATGAACCAAGTAAAGTGTCTTAAACAAAGATAAACTTAACAAGTAAACAATTCAGTCTCTGACACTATTCTCAGTCTCTCTGAGTCATGTCCATGATCTCAGCTGTTAAGCGGGCAGGGACTGTGGAGGTGGCTGTGGCTTGAGTGCTGGTCTGAGGCACCATTGGGGTGCTTGGCCCCGAGGGTACAACAGGGGATGGTGTGTTCAGGAAGCTATCCGAGAGCTGACTCAGTCCCGTGAGGTTGAGAGGCCCTTCATCAAGGACTTGAGATGTCAGGCCCAATACTGAAGACAGATTGTCCGTTGACGGGCTTGGCTATGGGGTGAGGAAGGAGGAGTGTAGTGGGGCTGTCTGGTCTGCAGCTGGGTGAGGAGTGGCGTCTGTGGCGTCCGATGAACTTGGGCCTGGACTGGGAAGTTCTGCTTCTGCTGTGGGAAGTCCTGGTAGTTGTAGCCTTGGTAGGTGAGGGGCTGTTGAAAGCCGTGGAAGGGCTGTGACATCGCCTGGGGTGGAGGAGCAGACCTGGACTGGGAAGGAGCAGCTTCAGCTGGGCCTTGAGGGTTGTGCAGAAGTGCTATTCTCTTTCATCACCTGGTACTGGGCCTCGGGCAGGTCCCTCAGGGTCTGGCTCACATAGGTGATGAAGGTGTTCTGGTCTGAGGATGCTCTGTCCAAGTGGACCAGCTGAGAGAGAAGTTCTGTGATGGTCTTCATTGTGTCCCTGATCTCCAACAGCACACTGTGGTCCTGG